>OY992885.1:52762194-52840188 GCA_963921405.1 Cepaea hortensis | reverse complement strand
TCACCC
The DNA here is from genome assembly GCA_963921405.1 of Cepaea hortensis. Taxonomy (NCBI): domain Eukaryota; kingdom Metazoa; phylum Mollusca; class Gastropoda; order Stylommatophora; family Helicidae; genus Cepaea; species Cepaea hortensis. The sequence goes on along the minus strand of OY992885.1, from coordinate 52,840,182 downwards.
AGTCCCTGGTGGGGAGCATCTCATTTAATTCATATAAGTAGTCAAATAAGCTCCCGTTCCCGACTATATGTCTGCCTGTCTATCTATCTGACCCGGCGTGGTTTCGCCCAGCTCCTGGCGCACAGTAACTTAAAAGAATGTCCTTCCACACACCATCCATTATTTTTAATGAAAACTGTTTTTAATCACCTACATGACTGTAGATAACTTCTTTAAGCATAAAAAGATGGGCTACAATGTTATGCATTATTTTTATGAAAACTTTGAAAATGCCTTAAAGATTATATCATTATTTATTATAACTCGTATGCCTCTAAATAACTATAGAGAAAGAGTTTAACAATAGTGCAAGTAAGTCCAACAATATGACTATAAAGTATATAGAAATGTTATTAAAAGTTATGCCCCTTGAAATAACTTTTCTAGAGTGAAGTCCCCCTGCTATATAGAAATTATATAATGAAAAATGAAATATTAAATGTTATTAAGTAAGTAGCCGATTTTACACTAAGAAACTATTACAGTCGGTTGCACAGAAATGAAAGGAAGACGTGTAGAAAATTTCATCTCAATCGGATGTACCGTTATCGAACCCATCCAATACATTGCCAACCACCCACATACATACACTCTGTTTTATATATATATATATATATATATATATATATATATGCGGTCTATGCATATCGGTAGCGAATGTGACTGATATATATATAATACGTTATACATAGTTTAGTTGTTTTTGTTTTTTTTATATACTTTTTTCACAGAATTTGTTTTTCAACATATGTTATATTGGTCTATAATGTATGCTTAGTGAAGACTGTCTATTTTATAGTTGAGAATGTTTATACCAATAATCACATTTTTAAGCATGTTAAGCATTCATTTTTATATAATTTAGCATAATTATCATTTTGCAACATATATTATATTAGTTAGTTAGTTAGTTAGTCGACAGATCATCCTCGTTGCACATCGAACCATTCAGTCCATAAGTGCTCGGATCCCCTCCTCAGCAAATCCCGCAGCGTGTAGCGGCTAACGACGCCAGTTCTGTGTTGGTTAATCAATCTTCTTTGGCTTCCTGCGTAGTGTTCTTGTTTGGCCACCCCTCTTTTAATTTGCTGCTCCCGCAGTCTGGCCATTGTTGTAGATTCACAGTCATCACTTGGTTCTCGCAAAAGTCTCACTTCTCGTAGAGCATTCAGAATGTCAGCCTGGTCCATGGCGCGCCCGCCCTCCACAGTAGCCTCACCTGCGAGCTTGTCAGCCCGCTCATTTCCTTGTACTCCCTCATGACCTGGCACGAAGATGAAACTAATCTTTGCCAGCCGAGACCGCTTCAGAGGCAGCAACCATTCTCTTCGGATCGACCCCTCCTCTATCCTCTTGATCATGTTCATTGAGTCGCTAAGGAAACAAGCCCTAGTGAATGTCTGTGTCTCGAGCCATGTTATTGCTTTACTTACTGCCATGACTTCCATGGTCAGGCTACTTGTGGTTTCAGTGAAAGCACCAGAGTCCTCCTTCACAATTCTCCCTCCGGCCCGAGCTGTAAAGGCCCATGAGCTTCTCACATGTCGGACGACCGACCCATCTGTGTAGATGACCGCGTCACCGTCTAGCGAATTCTCGAAAATCAACGCGTGTACTTCAGCCTCAACAGCAGCCGGATTTTCTTGTCTGCATTTTCTATCCAAAAAAAATATTATATTAATAACGTTTATCATATAGTTGTGCATTTTTGTAATGATTCGTTTGTTTCATGTATAGTTAAGTATTCATTTGTATTTAATATTACATAGACTTCGTTTTAACATATGTTATACAATTACTGTCACAATCTAACTAGATTATGCTTCCATTGGCACCTTGACAGACGATAGTTTGTGCTTTAAAAAGGCATAATAACTACAACCCATGGCGGTAGCGAATGTGACTGATAAGGATAAGGCCAATTCGCGCTGTAAATGTTCGTCCACGGTGGATGCGTGTAAACACATGGTAATTTCCACCATCAAGCACCATCTTACGTCTCGCACGCTCGGTGTGTTACTTATCTGCAATCATTTTCTCCTTTGTCTTTATTCCATTTCTGATATTTGCCCTCCATGCAACACGTTCAACGGCGACTTGCTCCCAATGTGCATTATCAATACCTGTATCAATCATGTCCCACTTACACACAACTTTGTATCGTAGTAGAGGCCGACCCTGAGATCTCTTATTCATCTGTAATTCACCAAAATAGATGTCCTTTGATATTCTACCATAATCCATCCTCCTAATGTGTCCTATTCATCTAAGTCTACGAAGACTCAGCATGGAATAAACAGTCACACAACCTGATCTTTCCAACACTATACTTTAGTATTTGTGATTTTTTTCTTGCCACTTAATACTAAGTATTCTTTGCAGACACCGCATTTGAAAGCTGTTTAAACGTTTCTCTTGATGTGAGTAAGTTGACCAGGCTTCACTGCCATAAAGAAGAGTACTAAGGACACAGGCTTGGTAGACGAGGACTTTTGTTTTGGCAGTAAGCTTCCTGTTCTCCCAGACTATTTTTATTAACCTGTTCATTGTTGTTGCTGCCTTACCAATCCTGATGTTGATTTCCTGATCTAGGGACAATTTGTTATTTACCTCTGATCCTAGAGATGTAAACTGGTCTACTATCTCCAGTTTGGTGTCGTCAATAAAGATTGATGATACCCCATGAGTACATTGTGACATAATCTGTGTCTTCTTTGTGTTAATTGTTAAACCAAAATCAGAACAAACATTGGAGAGTGCAGATAGTAGACGTTGTAATTCTTCCTCAGCGTGTATCGTAGTTGCAGCATCATTTGCAAAAACCAACTCTCTGACCAGTACCCTCCTAATTATTAGTCTTGGCCTTCAATCTCTGAGCATTGTAGAGTCCGCCATCTGAGCGCGAGTGAATGTATATACCACCATTCTGATCACGAAAGGCATATTTCAGTAGAAGTGAAAAGTATATTCCAAAGAGGGTGGGAGCAAGTACACAACCTTGCTAACTTCACTCTTGATTTCAAATTCTCCTGAAGTTGCACCATCAAACTTGATTAAACCCTTCATGTTCGTGTGGAACGATTCCACAATGGACAGAAGAGTTGGTGGGCAGCCAATCTTCTTTAGTGCCTTGAACAGACCCTCACGACTGACCAAAACGAATGCCTTTGTGAGGTCGATGAAGGCAATAAACAGTGGTTGATTCTACTCACGGCATTTTTCTTGCATTTGTCGCAATGAGAATATCATATAAATGGTAGACCGGTTCTGTCGAAAGCCACACTGTGATTCGGGGTAGACTTGATCTCCCAGAACTTAAAATCTGAAAAATCTTGACGGTCTATGTCTAATTTCTCCAGCCAACCTCCGTTTTTAATTTGTTTCTTGGAGAGCTTTCTAATTTGATCTTCTGTCCTTCCATGATATTCTTTGAATTTTTCTCAAAAGCCACATGTCCACTGCCATTAGATGTTTCTCAGCTTGTCTGTCAATTGTCCATATTTGTCACACATACAACAATATGGGTTCTCACCTCAACACTTTTTTCTTCTCACTGCAATTTACAACTTTTTGCTTTTATGTTTTCCTTTTTTTTTAAAAGGCCACCTTTGTCATGGCAATTCTTGATCTAATCTCTGCAAGGCATCTTCCATCAGATGTTAGGACTGTTCCGAGATAATTATACCGAATATTTCCATTAACTTGTGGTATTTCTTTCTTCTTGCAGACGACCATGATCTCTGTTTCCTTACAATTTAATTCCAAACCTAGTTTCTCACTGTGTATAATAACCGCATACAGCAAATGTTGTAGATCAGTGGTTCCAAAGCTTTTCAATCAGAGGGCCATATCTACTATTTTCGGTAGTTAAGCGGGCCATAACGTTATAAAATTATAAAAGTCGTGAAATATCACCCTTACCTTTCTTAACTTTCGTCAACAAAATTCTACAACTTTAAAGGCAGCCAGTGTCAGTACTACACTACCGTCATTTTTTTTTTTTTTTTTTTTTTTTTTTTTTTGGGGTTTAAAATGAAAAGTTCATTTAACAATAAATTTTTAATCAGTTTCGAAAATCGCTATTAGTGTAATTAATTTACAATTGTAACTGTTCTTCATAACCAGTTACTTAAGTTCAGATGCAGTTTATCAATGTCTGGGCACAAATATGTCGTGCCCAAAGTCATAAGAGCAGCTAGGTTACTGTCGGTGGGTCTGGAACGTTGTTTGTTTTTTTATAAGGTCATTGCGGAAAATGACGAAGATGCTCGCGTCTGTAAGTCGAACCAAAACGACAAATGTATCTCCGGGTGAATGAACACAAATGTTCAAATTGTTCGACAGGCAATAGTCGCCAGAATGACATCATATGATCAGCTGAAGGTGAAGCAGGTAGCTCCAGAAAATTACATCTCAGTGCAGAATTGCATTTCAAATCAATTACTTCGTGCTGAAGGTTTTGCGCACTCTGATTGGTCGACAAGGCTGGAATATGGGAACTTCATAAAGTTTCGTTGCGAACTGAACAGGCGCAAACTATCGCACGCTGACAGGGCTCTCAGAGTGCATTTTTGAAATTATTAAAATATATTATATTAAATAATGAGGCCTCGCGTGCCACTTTCTGACAGCTGGCGGGCCACAAGTGGCCCGCGGGCCGTGGTTTGGGAATCTCTGTTGTAGATCTTGCTCGTTGTCAGCAATCAATACTGTACCGTCCCCACATCTTATATTATTGACGTTTTGTCCTCAGAATGCAACTCCTTTCATATCCTCCAAATGTCTCGTTTTAACAACGTAAAATTCCTTACGAAGGAGCGCGGTGGCTAGTATAGTATGTTCACTCGTCGGCCCCGCGGTTATATTTTCAAATCCATATGCTCAAAATAGAGTCCTTTATTGTTTACTTACTTAATCTGAATTTCATTTGTACATTGGCTTAATTTAGCATGTCTTCGTAAGTGGTATTTAAAAATTTTCCCGTAAAATAACATTTCATTGAAATTGTGGATTTGCTTTCATGTTAACAAGTAGTATTGTTCACTGCCAACTCTTACTATTAGTTATCTTTGGAAATTATACATTATTTTTTATGACTTCCAGTGATAAGAATTTATTACACAAGAAGCTTTCTGTTTTCAAAAATGCGTTCACTACTTTTCCTCCAATGGACGATTCTTAAAAAAGGAGAGTCTGGCGTATGAGGCTACAACCTCCTGCATGTGAATGGAGGTGGAAGAAGGTAAAAGGCATTCATTTGGTTAGAGGAGAGTACTGAAACATACATTGTATTCATTACGGACTCAAGGAGTATGCTTAGTGAGGTAGAGAAAGAAATGTTTCGTGTGGAATAGCTCACCTCACATCAGAGATCACAAATTGTAAGAACTGTGTGGATTTTTTGCCCTGGTGATACGGGAGTGCGGGGGAATGAACAGGCTGACAGGCTCGCAGGAATGCACTTCTTTGTGGTAGATTACCTATGGACAAGGGAGAGGTGGTTGTGCACCTGTGGGACCAGGTGGAGATGTGGAAGAGAAAATTGAGAACCCGTATGTGGAAAAGATGAGATTGCGGGGGATTGGCAGTGGTTCTGGTAGAATCTCAAAACTGAGAGAGAAGACCAGAAGAACTTTCAATCAGATAGCGGTGGGAACGATTAGTAGCGTAACTCTTCGTTGGCTGTTGAACGAGTGGACGGAGCGCGTATGGGAATGTCCTGAGTGCAGTGATGTCAGTTCTTAGCTCAACTCAACTCAACTCAATCTCGTCTTCTGCTTCGTAAGTGGCACCTTGCGTCTTTACAGACGAAAGTATGTGGATTGGAACTAAGATTCCATCGCACAATGCCTGGGCTTGGATTCAGAGAACATGTGTTGTCCACGCAGCATGATCCCTCTCTCGGTCTTGCCTTGTTTTCTCCAGAGGAAAGAGTGACCAGTACGTCTGGAACAAGTTAGGCCGTCTTCTGCTTACTTATGTGATAAATATACAAATGGCAATAATGTCACTCATATTTTTAACGGCGTGGAGCTTGCTATATAAATCAGAAAATGTGAGAGTGTTTGGTTATTTCTTATTTCTGTCTCTTTATTATTCAGTGAAAACTCGATGTTTATACTTTCTATCATTCATGTAGCAACAATCTGGATAGTTCACAGTTTCATATTTTGACTTTAAAACATATATGTTTTCCCTTATCATCGTTATTGTTTGGAGATGTTGCCTCCAAAGAGACCTAAAGAATTATAATTATAGGTGACCTTACTAATGTTGGCACTGATATTAAATATACAAAAATATAGCGTAAAACAATGTTTAATGATAGGGTAAAACAGGCTTTCCCTACTAGTAAAAAAAAAAAAAAGCAGCGGCTGCAGAATGATAGTAAAAAGCATCATGGATATTGGAAGGATAAAACGGGGCATGAAGTGCTTTTACTAATTGATCCGGAAATTTTCAAAATATCTGGCAACTTACAGACAACATCGTTTAAAATGGCGGAGGTTGTAACAGTTTTTCATATTTGCTGTAGTTATGCGACGCTTCTAAGATATCAATAATTTTTGCATTCCCATAAATACTGAATACGACACGTGTATATTATCCATTTTGTGTATGATCATCTAATTGTAGTATTTAATTGTCAATTTGATCACAACTTACTTGCAATAATTTACCTGCAATGTTGAATATAATTTATAATTATCTTTTGTTTCGAAATTTAGTTGATACGTTATAACGAACGGAGCTTAGCTTGGCCTCAACTTTTTATTTCTCAATGAAAAAAATATTGATGACAGTGTCAGTATATTCTTGGATACATCCGACACAATTAAATTCGCGGTACATAATTGTTTAAATTCTCTGCTAGTTTTAAGCTGAAATAAATATTCTATCTAATAAAATTTATAATAAATATTGTTTTTATTTTATTTTCAAAATGAAAATTGGAATGAAGTAAGTCTGTAAAGCTTCAATTTACTTACCTAGGCCTTTTAAATTTAAGTGGGCGTGTTCCGTTGCTATGCTATAGAAATTCTTGGTCAAATAACATTCCCAATGATAGTAATAGTAATAGTAATGAATACTACTACTGATACAATAAGTAAGATGCGCTGAAACTAAACATAGTAACATAGTATTTCAGTAATGTTCTGGTTTATTTCTACAGAGAGAATTGAGTACTAGTAAAAAAAACAAAAAAACTATTGATTGAATATATTATATGTATCATAATTTGATGACAAATTGTTTAACCTTAAGAACTCACACTTTTAATCCTAGGTATGTTAGTAAAATATTTTAGAATGTAACCCAGTATTTGTAATTGTATATTCAAATACTTTCATTTACTTGAAATACTTAATATTTGCTTTTAGATTTGTCTTTTTTTTTTTTTTTTTGGTTGCTTGTTTATATAGTACATTGTAATTTTTTTTTTTTTTTTTTTTGGGGGGGGGGGGGGTGTTGTTAGGAAAACTAAACTTCCATAAAATATTCAGTGTGTTAATTACTGGAACCATTTATATAGAATCACATGTCGGTAGATATCAGTAGAATTTCATTGCACAGTGAGGTTAGGGTGGTGACATGGGTGAGGGTGGTGTTGGCGATTCAGGGGTGAAAGGGGGTAGTTGGGAATATGCAAGTGCTATCAGTGGGAAGTGAGTGGTGTAGGTGAATAATTCCTTGAATGTGAGCAGACGGAATAATTTGGGACCCATTTCAGGAGTCTGTGGGGACAGAGTGTTTGTGTGGCATGAGTATGTGTGGTGGGATAAGATAATGAGTGGATAGAAAGTGAGTGGGCAGAATAATGTAACTTTTGACTGAGATGTCAGGGTGGGGGATATGGGGGACATAAAAATGTCACTGGGATGTTGGGGTGGGAGAATGTAAGTATATAGAGAGTGAGTGGACAGAAGAATGTTAAGGTATTGACTGGGATGTAGGGGTCGAGAATGTGAGGTGGACAGAAGAATGTTAGTGTATTGGCTGAGATGTTGGGGTGGAAGAATGTGAGTGAATAGAGAGTGAGTGGACAGAAGAATGTTACTCTTTTGACTGAGATGCTGGGCTGGGGAAACGTGAGTGAATAGAGAGAGTGGACAGAACAATGGTACTCTGTTAACAGAGATGAAGAGGCACTGATGCAATACTTACCAAGACCTCTCTTCATCTCCCTATGGGACATTCTGGAATGAGACGCATGTCTGACTAACAAAATTTGCATGCTGCTAGACTGAAATAAGTCGTAGCAGTTCCCCACGATGGCAGTCGGTACCCAAGTCTTGCACAGTTGGGAGAACTAATGTTCCTTGCCTATCAAAGGGGAACTTGTCATCAAAAGACTATAGGCTGTGTCAATTGCAAAGGAAATGTGTCCACTTGTAAGAAGAAACGCTTCCAGAATTCTAAACATTATGTAAGTTATAATTAAGATTAGCACTAAGTTAAGAAGAAGAAGAAAACTACTTTTTATGTGTAAGTTTCTCTTGTTTTACAGGTGATTCATTCAGATGGAAGTAGCCCAGGTAAGCTGAACAGCATATCTTATATAGCATTTAATAATATCTAAAAATTTAACTGATTCAGTATGTAATTATTTTGCAAAATTAATCAAACCTGAAAAGTCAACACTGAAATATTTTACATTTGCTAAATTACCATGGGAACCAGGGTAATCCAGTGGCTAGCATGCTCGCCTGCAAGCCCTGTTGTAATGTGTTAAAATCCCCATCGAGACCAGAATGTATTAATGACCCAGAATAACTAGCACCTTGCCGTCTTCACAGACGATAGTTTGTAAAATGGAGTTATACTTCTCCATAACACAAAGCCTGGGCTGAGTTTAGAGACCATATGTTGCCCATGCAGCATGATCCCTTTCTCGGCCTGTCTAGTTTACTCCAGAGGAAAGGTAACACCAATACGTCTGGAATAAGACAAGCTGCAGAAGCTGCCAGATCAGCAAAGCAATACTCTGTCCGCTTATCAGAGTTTCCATCTTAGACCAGTTGCCGACCAAGGCTTAGGGCCTAGTCTACCCTGACATAACATTTAGTCTTTAGGTTGCATTTCTTCGCACAAGGGTAAGGCTTGTACCCCCTCAGTTGCACTCCTCCCGAAGCAGTTAGCACAATGTGGGGTGTCGGGTTTGGTGAGCGCCTCCCAATATTCGGCGCTAACAGAAAGCAGGTAGTACCATCTGCTGTCAGACGATAGCTCAGTCATATCTGACTAAGACCTGACACATATTTAAAGACCCAGATTAACCCGTTCTAAAATGAGCACCAGGAAGTGTTCTGGGAAGTAAAGACAATTGATGTGATATTGGCCACATAACCCATCAAGTGCCGATTAGTCTATACAAATATGTGGCTAGCATTTTATACTCTTGGGAGTCATGTAATGAAAATATTGAAAATTGTTGTCAGAAGAATATGCAACAAACAGCGACCTGAAATAAGAAGCAACAGTGTAAATTTGTTAAGGGAAATGATATAAACAATGCTATATACATTCTAAGACGATTAATTGAGAGAGCTATAGAAATGCAGAAAGATTTATTTATGTGCATTGAAGATTGTTAGAGTTTATTAGAAGGCAGCAAGTCAAATGGTTTGGCCATGCAAGTAGGTTACCAACTAACGTATACCACAACAAGCAATGATGTACAGACCAGAGGGAAGCAGAGGAAGAGGCCGACCACGTAAACAATGGATGCAAGGAATAACAGAGTCCATTTGAATATAGATACGTGAAGCCCATAAGTGGGCACTCTCCTGCTGTTTATACTTCACCTCGACACTGCCGCAAGGTACAAGAGGAACATGATGAGATGAGATGAGATAGATTGTTCCAAATTATTGCAAACAGTGCATCAAGAAATAATCACATTGCTGGAAACCATTAGTTCACCTTTTCTAATAAAATTAGGTGTTGGGCAGGGTTGTGTTCACTCTCCAGATGTCTTTTCTTTGTACATCAAGATCTTTAAAAGATAAACTGGTAGCTAAATATAAATAACCTGCATCATGCTGGTGACGCAATGTTTTAAAAAAAAAGGTAGAGGTAAAGGTGGTCCCCTAGTAGATACTGCTGTTTGAGTGTGAAGTATTAGCCCTTCACGTATTATAGGCCATGGCATATATGTGTAGTGCAGCCACTTCTCTTCCTTGTCACCCTTTCTTCCCAATTTCCCGAACATTCTGAAAATACTGCCTCTGCTGAGGATTGAATATGGACCAGTTTTGGCAGACAAGTGTACTAACCGATAAGACACTGCAGCTCCTCATAGTGTTTACAGAAAGAAAAGTCGACAGGGTCGACTTCATTGCACCGGGTTTTATCCCATATGGCTCGGTCTCTTTCCGCAGCGTGGAAAGCATCGCACAAAGCACAAACTCCGTAGCTCTAGCGACGACCCACAGGAGTCTCTGAAAAATTTAACTCGTGAACCGAAGGACGCGGCCCGGATTCGAACCCACAACCTTCGGAGCCCAAGTTAAACAGCTTGACCACTTCGCCACGAAGACCCCCTTTACAGAAAGAAATGAAAATGAGTTGCAAGAATTGATAGACATTTTAACCACAGAAAGTGAAAAGAAAAGACTAAGACTAAACAACACTAAAACAAGTTTTGCTCATGATCACGTAAAAAAAAAAGCAGTCAGAATCACTTAGAGAGATTCAGTAACCTTGGGTTAATGATAATATGCAGGATAATAAAAGCAAAGGCAGTATTTAATCAGATGAACATTCTGTGTTACTTACTCCTCTCAAAGGAAATTAGAAAATGTTTTAGGATATCATATACTGCCCACACTGCTGCCTGTGAATCATGGACACTGGATAAGTAGTGTAGAAAGAAACAGAGAAAATGCTGGATGGTTGAACAGAGTGGCATGGAAGATAATTAGTGGTCAAACTTATCAAGAACACAGAAGACATGGACAAACATGAAAGCCTGTGCCGCACATGTCACATGATGATGATGATTACTGTGTCTAAGATAGTCAAGTATAACGTATTAGATACCCCATTAAATGGGAAATGAATGGCAGATCTATACACTGTTTTCTGTTTTGGAATATTTTATGTTCTTTGGTGTTTCTGTCAGAGCAATGTGAATTCCCACACACAAAAATGTGGAAACCTGGAAACAAATGTCCCAGTTATCCAGTGCTTTTGATGAAATATTTTTTAAATTTAATTACAATGCGATCTAGCAGCTATATTTTGAAAGTTAACTCATTTATAATCACAGAAAAAAGTAGGGGCGAAAAAATGACTTGGTAAATAGTTTCTTCAGTCTTCACATATTTGGAACATGAACACTATAAAAAAATGTCACTAAACAACTATCAACTTCTATTACTTAAGTCACAATTTTTCTACTTCTTTTTATAGTCCATGTCCTGTGGCATTGGTGATCATGTCTGCCCACAGCCTTCTGTCTCAGTACTGACAATCATTTAGATTCTAATGCTCCTTCATGCCATGGCGTCATACTGTCATGACATGACCAAAAAATGGAGACTCTCTTCAGCTGATGTGAATAACCAGTTCTCTTTGTGAATTAACATCTTTCAAGATACCTTCATTACTGTTTCTATCCATTCACAGTGTTTTCATCATTCTTCTATAAAATCACATCTCCACAACCTTCATATAATTCCTCTTGTCTGCTTATTGTCCATGATTTGTTTCCGCACATCAGGATTGACTCCATATAGCTCAAAAGAACTATTTTTCTTAACATCGATTGAAAAGATAAATTGCAGAGAATATTCTTCATCTTATGAAATGCTACTTTTGCTTGAGCTATTCTACAATTAATTCCCTTAATACATCTTTCATCTTCTGTTATTGAAGTATCCAAACAATTAAATGTGTTGACTTGTTTCAGATTGGTTCTATTCATTTTGATGTTGCATTTGGGAATACGTTTTTTTTCCATGTGTAATTGCCATTACTACCGTTGTTCTGCTTTTCATAGTCCTTTATCTGGACTTTCTGTTGTAATTTTATGTCTTTTCCTGCAGTTACGCTTTATTTTTTGTGCCATGTCATCAGCATAACACATGTGTTTACATTATGCCTACCACTACCAAGTGATATTCCTGGCATGTCTTGTATGGATATCATTAATATTTTGGTGTACAAATTGAACAGATCGAGGGATATTACACAATCCTGTCTAACATTTTATTTAATGTGTTTAAAGTTTCCATTTAGTTGTCAATTTTTAGGCTGCTTTATGTTGCCAATATGTTTTTAATTATTCTCAGATCTTTACCATTAATGTTTAAAATGTCCCAACAATCTAAGTATTTAGTTATGCTTCATCATATCTAAAGTGCATGGGTCTTCCAAGTTTATTGCCATTGTCCAAGAAGGCTCGATGTCTGATCCACTACCCTAGGATCAGGAGATCCTACCATCCTATTTCTAATTTTTGTGAAAATCCAAACATTCAGCTCCTTCAGCCACAGGTGGACACCCGTAACCTCTAATCTTCCAGCTAATGGAAGTAATGGCAATTACACATATGAAAAAAAGATGTATTCCCTTTTATACATTCAGAGGTGTTTGCAGAAGCAGCAGGAGAAAGCATCTTATTAATTGAAACATGTTTTTGTCTTGTAAATTATGATCTTGTTTTTACTTCTGACACTTTATGTATGCACAGAGAGAGATTTTGACCCATCAGCTGATATGATGGTTCATAGATATGACGGAAGAACATATGATGAAGTGGTGGTGAGCAGTGGTGAGAGTTGTGGTGAAATGGATGATCTGAATAAGGTATCTTTCTTAACTTAGTGTGTTTTTATGTGGATTAAATGAGTGCAGTTGTTTACTATAAATGTGTACACTTGTTTCAATTGTTATTGCTGTCACTAATTATGTTTGTTTTCTAGAATGTCACTTTATTAGAATGTGCTGGAAAGTAGGAATATCAGTGTACATCTTTGTGACATTAACCAAATATTACAGAAACAATCACAGTAAAATTGATTGGGCATTGATTTCTACACAAGGGAATGAACTTTAGTGTAATTCCTGTACTCCCAAATGAGTATAACAAAAGGTAATATGTACGATAAATAGAAAGCGAAAACAGTAAGCATTTATGCAGAATAATAACACATAAATCAATTTCTGTGTAGGTATGATGTTGACTTCTATACAAGAGAATGAATTGTGGTGTAAGTCTTGTAATCTCACAGGAGTATAACAAATGGTAATGATGTACAATAAATAAAAAGCAAAACAAGAAAGAGATTGTGCAAATAATGTTGACAAGTGAAGTTATTTTCTCAGTAGGAGTGTACTACTAACTTGTAGAACATAGTTAATGTAATTTGAAAACAGTTTTTCATGTTATAGCTACTTTGTTTTGTGCTGAGATAGCATTGTTTTATTATTCTTTCTTAACCCTACCAGACCTGAGGCCCTGAACCTAACTGTCCCCTATACCTGGGCTCCTGAGAATTAAAAAGAAAAAAAAACATGATATAGAAAAATGTTAGTTACATGGAAACAAGTGGTTAGAATAAGATGTAACTTGGAGACATTGTAGAAAATAGGTCTACCTTTCATCTAGTGCCGATATTCCATCTTTGTGTGCCAATCCAGTCTGAATAAACCAAAGTATAGATCACCTGAGGGACTGTGAAAAGCCTAGACCTACTTCGCTTTCTTGTTGAAGTGCTTGGTTTATCAGCTGCTCGTTTCATTTTGAATTTTAAGATTTTTTTTCGCATTAAACCACACAAAGTCAATTCAAACCTATGGGGGCAGACATTTGCAATGGCTAACCATGAGGTTTGACCACGATTGGTTGGTTATTTTTAGTTTGTGACACATTTTGTTCACGTACTAGACAAAATACCGAAAATTAGGTACACCGGTATAGCGGCAGTTTAGGAAATTACAGAAAAATCGGTACAGCGGTCTGTTAGGGTTAAGCCAGCTCTGTGGTAAAGGGGTAAAGGATGTAATTTGTAATCCTGCATACCGATTTTGAAACCTAGCTACGGGTGATTTGGCAGCAGACTGCCTTGCATTGGTTTTCATGCAATGATATGAGTGCTCTAGAGCTATTGAATGTAAACTTGCCAAGAAATCACAAACAGCCAAAAAGTGTTAGGGTTGGCTGCGACATCCTCTAAAGGATAAGCAACTAACTTTAAGTACTACTCTGCTACACTAAAGTGAAGAGAATAATATGACCTTGCATTGTTGTGTAATTCACATAAATCATCATCACATGTCACGCCGATAGGCATGGGTGGTCAAAAGCAGGCCTGTGTTCTTGTTCTGATTATGCCATGTGGCCAAGTCATGTGGGTATTTATCTCCTTGTCTTCCTCTTGCTCTTTTCCGATCAAGTTTGCCAGTTGTTACTGAGTTTTTAGTTTATTTTTCCTCATAACGTGTCCAAAAATGTATGTCTGTGTGTTATTTCTCTAATAAATTTATGGTTTTCATTTATTTCTTGAAGGACAGCCTCATTCATTTTTCTGTCCATTCGTGGTGTTTGCATTTGCAACAGAAACCTTATTTCCACTACCATAAGATGTTTCTCAGTTTGTCTGCTTATTGCCCATATTTCACATGCATACAGCAGATATGTTCTATATTCCCTTTAACACTCTTGTTTCTCACTGCTATGGACAGCTTTTTGTTTATAGGTGAATGTTTTCAAAGGGCTACTTTTGCCATGGCAATTATTGTTGTAATCTCTGCAAAGTATCTTTCATTGGATGTATAACTGTTGTACTGATTCAACTGTATAAAAAGATTTTCCATTTAAATTAGGGCTGCGGAAGTTAACGATTAATTAATCGATCAATCATTAATTCTTATTAATGATAAAATTTTTTTTACGATTTAATCAAAAACTTACCACTTTCAAAACAAATATCCACTACAGTATCAGGAACTTCAGCTGAGACGGTCTATTGCAGCATCGTTACCTGCTTCGAAGCAGACTACTTTGAGTCACTTTTGTCGTTCGTCTAATCGTCCAGTGAGTGCTGCATTACAACATGATATTCAAGTATCACTTGCAAACTGGATTGCTAGTAATGGCAGACCAATATAAATAGTAGATGACGATGGCCTTCAACAAGTATTACGCACAGCAAAATTCTGAATATAAGCTGCCTTCCCGCCGCACTATTGACAAACTGTTGACTGTATTGCTAAGTATAACAACAAGATTCAAAATGTTAAAGAATCTGTGAAAAAACACAAGGGAATTGCGTTAACATCTGATTTTTCGATACCTCTAGGTAACGAAAGTTATTGTGGAATTACTGGCCATTGGATTGCCGATGACTGGAAATTGAAAAAATATTGTTCTTGAATGCATGAATGTTGTTGAACGTCATTATTCTGACAGTGTTGCAGAGTTATATAAACAGTTTGCAATTGACTAGGATATAATGAACAGAATTCAGGCTATAGCTACTGACAATGCAAGAAATATGGTTTCAGATTTTGATAAAACCGGTTTTGCACATATTCCTTATTTGGCTCATAGCTTACAACTGAGCATATTGCATGGATTTAATGCCGCTGATACCGAAACACTGTTTTGGAAATGTCGAAAACTTGTCAGACATTTTATACATAGTGCTACAAACACAACCGAGTTGCAAAATTGTACTGAGTCACCATTGTGTAAGCTGCAGCAGGATGTACCAACAAGATGGAACAGTATTTTTATTATGCTACAGAGTCTTCTACAGGCCAGAGAACTATTAGCTGTCTACATGTCAGATGAAAAGAAGCAATACAAAGGACCAAAACTGTCAGATTGTATTGAAAGTTTTGGACTTATTCTGTCAGACCACAGTCCTGCTTGGCGGTCAAGATTATGTTTCATGTAGCTGTGTATTGCCACTGCTATCATCGTTGACAAAGCATATGACTGTACACGATGATGATCCGGGCTACATGGCTAAATTTAAGGCAGCATGCATTAATGACTTCAGTGAACTTGTAGCTAATATGACAAGTATTGAAATACTAGATTGCAACAGCACTACAAATACCTAAAGTGTTTGTCAAAAGATGCAAAAGAACTATCGGGGTCACGTATTGAACAACAAATAGCAGCTTATGTTCATGATGAGCAGATGGAGACTGCTGCAACAAATGATACTGACATTGACAATGAAACTATATGTGAACCAAATGAAAAGCGTACTAACCCCTTTACCGTGTGTCACGAGTTAACTCGTCATAAAAATTGTTGGCTTTAACCGTGCATAACGAGTTAACTCGTCATCAGATGTAAAAGTCTTCTGTGTGCCGTGCGTCCCGAGTAAACTTGTGTTAATACAAAAATAGCATAGGAAATGCATAGGGCGGCTAATCCAACAGCCAGTTCAACAGCTGAAGATAAAAGTAGGTCATCACGTGATGCCAAAAGTGAAAGTGGACAGTAAACAAGAAAAAAAAGGTACGAAAGAACAAAAAACTTTTTATTGTGATTTTATTATGATTATAATTTATAACTTTGTAGTATGATTATAATTTATGCATAGTACAGCACTATGTGCAGCTCCATGTTTTGGTGTTTACCACACCAAGTATAATTACTAAAAACAATTGACATCTAATATACGTATCAGTTTAGTTCGTTATTGAACAGTACCATTTAGTACAGAACATTTCTTATTTTCCTCACAATTTCTAAAAGACAACTCATTTTCACTTAAAAAAACATTTTATTTTGCCAGGACAACATAACATATCAAATTATGAAAGAAAAAAAATACACAGTTTGCATAACAAAAAAAAAATTTTTTTTCCACGGTAAAAGGGTTAAGCTAATGGAGTCTGACTCAGACACGGAAGATCATGTCGACAGCTATTCTGATGAATTGCTACGTTATAAACTGTAGAAATGGAGAAGAAAGTTGCTTAACCGGTTGACCCTCTATAATGGTGGAAACTTAATGAACATCGATATCCATAATTGGTATTCCTTGCAAAGACCATTCTGTGCATACCGGCTACCTAAGTTCCATGGGAACATTGTTCAGCTCTGCTGGTTATATTGTTAATAAGACGCGCTCATCACTTGAACCAAATACTGTCAACATACTCGCCTGTTTGCATAGTTGGTTATTAAATGACATATGAACAAGACAATCCAATGTTATTTTGATTTTTGACAAATACGACTATAATGTGAGTTATGTGACTATAAATGTTTTGCTTTAATTGAAATTAACTATTAATTAACCGTTAATTTTTCAAAAGTTACCTATTAAATTTAAATTAATTGGTCGCAGCCCTAATTTAAATTAATGTTCACTGTAGTATGTCTTCATGGCGATGACCATAATTTATGTTTTCTAAATATTTAATTCTAACCCTAATTGCTCACATATATTGTAGCAGCATCCACCAAATGCTGCTGATCATGTTCATTGACTACAATCAATGCTGTTTCATCTGTTTATCTTATGTTGTTGATGTCATCATCAATGATGATGATGATTCCTCTATCTTTTAAAATTTATCATAATATTTTCACAGTATACCAAAAAAAAAGGCCAGGAGGCATTACACCTTTTGATTGGCTGATATTGACCTACTTCATTATCAATTTTTATAACACTGTGTTGAAGAGGGTTCAAAGCCTGTGTTCTCGTAGTCCGCCAAAAGAGGAAAAGACTGCCCACATATTGCTCCATGCATTCGGATGTAGAAAATGTGATGGCAGTGTCACATCACAGACCCATAGTAGGCATCTTTTGTTTGGTTCCAATCGTAGTAGCCAGGCACATGTTGGTCATGAGTTTGATCTGCATTGAGGTGGATTTGGATTTTTAAAATTGACGTGGGCTCTCAGGTTGACCCAGCATAAAATAGGTACCAAGAAATGTCTTGGGAAGTCAAGGTGGCCAGTGTGGTACTAACCACAACATGCGCCTTAAGGTGTGTGAAGGGTCCTTTACTTACAATGTTGTTCCAATATGTTCTGTACAAGTCTGAGGTCTTTCTTGTCAATTTAGAGATCTGCAAGCATTATTATCATGTTAATGTCTTACTCTATTGGAAACCTTTGTGTAATCAGTGAAGCTAAGATGTAGTTCTTGGTTTACTTCTATCAAACATTCTATTAATGTCCTGAGCAAATACACATTTGTTATTCCTTGGCTTCTACAAACCCACATTGTTCTTCCCCTATTTCTGGTTGTATATTCTTTCTAACCATTGGCATGACGATTCTAAGCAAAATGTTTGTGATGAGATTCATTATGCTAATTATTTTATATTGATTGCATTTGCTGCTAGTTCCTTCAGGATTGCAATAAACATAGATTTATATAAGTCTCCAGTTTCATACGTTATGTCTGATAAACCGGTCTATTCCATACCCAAGGCGCTGATCAATTCTGTTATAATGTCTGGACTCAAGGTCTTGCCAGATTCCATATGGTTATGGGCATTCTAAACTACCATCTTATCAGTCATCCTATAAGCCTATCATCTTCAGTTTTGGATTATTTGTTTGTGCTGACTGTCTGATGGAATTCTTTAGTATTTCCCATTGATCATTAACATATCATCCTATTTCAATTTGCTTGCTGATTCTAATGCAGAAGTTTTCTGTAAAAGTAAATTTTATATTTTTGGCAACAATTGATCATTCATTCAGTCTTCCACCTTCTATTCAGGGATCTAGAGATAGTTGTCTTGTATTTTGATATAATTAAAACATATTTTTGTAACTTGCTAAACTAAAGCCAGTCAAGTATATTTGGGAGTCTTCATGGTGAAGTGGTTAAGCCATTTAACTCGGGCTCTGAAGGTTGTGGGTTCGATTCCGGGCCGCGTCCTTCGGTTCTCGAGTTAAATTTTTCGGAGACTCCTGTGGGTTGTCGCTAGAGCTACGGAGTTCGTGCTTTGTGCGACGCTTTCCGCGCTGTGGAAAGAGACCGAGCCATGTGGGATAAAACCCGGTGCAATGAAGTCGACCCTGTCGACTTTTAAGCGACTTTTTAAGTATATTTGGGAGATCAAGCACCATATTTCTATGGTTGTCACAACTGTGTTCAATGCATGTCCTCCAGTGCTGATAAATGCTTGGGTTCCTGCAGAAAAAAAGTTATCTTGGTCGCGTGTGTAACCACTCATGCACCACCTGCTGTACCTCTTCATCAGACTGACAAGTTTTGAAACTTCCTACTCCACTCATACATTTGCTGGACTGACAGGCATGCATCACCTTACTAGACCTTTATTCACTGATGAATTTCTGTAGGTTTCACCCCATCAATGATCAAAAACGGGTAACAGAATGCTGCTCATCTTTGGTGCATGTCAAAAGTGGGGCGGCTATCTTTAAACTGTCCTTATGACATCACTGTGTTTGTCTGCACCGTAATGTCACATGCTTAACACGTTTGACATGCTTAACAACAATATTGACGGGTTAAAAGACAATGGCATGGTTATTGTAATTTCTGTCACACTTTTACAGTTTTTATATTAGAGGCCCCCTCATAGATTCTTTAATCATGTATGAAACCAAATGAAGTTTTGCTGAACAACAAGAAAAATACTGAAGTAAAGTTAAACATGTCAAGCAATGTCTCTGTTTATTAGCAACTTAAGGTCAAGAACCTAGCAAAGAAATAGGTTTCTCCATTTACTTTCTTGATTTACAGTGACCTTTTTCAGTCCCAGAATGTTTCACACATAAATCTTAAGTTTTTCTTTAAAGAATCCCACATAAAAAAAAACAGCTGCACACTATTTGTGCTGTAGGAAAGTGTAGAGAACAGAAGTTGCTATCGGATAGTCAGATTTCTTTAGTAAGCTTTGACCAAACATGAAAAGTAAAAGACAGTGCATGCTACGATGTTTGAGAGACAGTAAAGAGCCAATCACAGATGTTTTAGTTTTGACTAGTGATGTTCACCATTCTTTTATTGTGGTTGTTAATGCTCTAGTTACTTGAATTTGGTGTGTAAGTCTAGATATATAATGTAAACAGCTGGTGAAAAAACAGCTGTGTCAAACATGTAAGGCGCAGTAAAAATGGGTTTAACCGTTGCCAATTCTATTTGAGGGAGCTCCATAACAAGAAGTTGATTGCTGTTTTCTTTAAATGCATTCAGGTTCACATATAAAGGTGTATGAAGAAATACAAAGAAGAAGAATAGAATTATGTAAATGGATCTAAAACATTGTAAAATGCTTTCATTATTGAACTCTTTTTTTTAGGAGACTGAGTTGCCTATAGAAGATCTTCTTGCAAGGTATGCCTTTGATGCTGCTGCTGTGGCTGATTTAGCAGAAAATTCACACTGCACATCATCGTCGTCGTCATCATCATCTAGTGATGAAGAAGTGGTTCCGGTGACTCAGAATTTTTCTTCAGGCAGAGAGATTAACAGAAAAGACCTGCTTAGAACAAGGGCTGAAAATCGATTAGCCAGTGCCAGTGAATTGCCAAAGATCACACCACGGTCACATTCAGAAAGACTACTTAGATGTAAGTTTACCTTGTATATTACTTTATGTATAATGGACAATATTTTTGTTGGCATATTGCACTGTGTATCACTTTTTTCAGATGTTGATTACGGCTAACAAATTCTTGTATAAAAATATGAAAATCTACCTTGTATTTTAGCACCAATGATTTGCAGTGCACGTGCATGGGGATTATTTATCATTTCAGCTACTGTAGCAGCAGATATTACTGGTAAATGTTTCTGTAAGAGGTAACATGGCTGAGAGGTTATGGTATCTCACTCTGGCTCAGACAGTACCAGGGTTTACCAGGACCATTGGTTTCTAATAATTTCACATGTACCCTTGATCTTATGGGTAGTGAAATCGGATACCAACCCTTTTTGCGTAAGGGTCCAAAACAGAAGATCCTGTGTTCAAGCTGTAACATTAAAAATCCTATGGGAGTTGAAAGTCAGAAAGAATAGTCTGTAAGGAAACTTCCCTGGCAAATTTATTAACCATATCAAAGTTGACACACTGACTTCTGGGCTAGAAATGTGCATACTGGGTGAATGCACTTCCCTCTAAAGGGGTACACTGTTTCTAGTTGTTCTTGTACTGCAGATGTGTGTTTTGTTAAACTTTGTATGTGTTGGTGCATGGATGTGAACTTATGAGTGATGGTTTGGCTCTTGAAGACAGTTTTTAAAATGCCATTGCCCAAAAAAATTGTATATTTTCTCGTGATAAATAAAGCACACTTGCAGCCTCTCCCATCTTTGACCTATTTGTTTTGTATTTTGAAATCTACTTCTCTTTGTATCTTGTACTTTTATTTATTAGTATTTATATTAATTACTTTTGGGTAAATGACCCTGTGAGCTATATTCTTGCTTGCTTACATTTTATTTCAGCCACTGGACATGCTGAGACTGATGACTCGGAGTCATCTTCAGATGATGAAAACTATGAACATGTTGAGGAACATAAAAAGGTAAAGACCATGTTTTATTTTCTATTATTTTGTAAAACTGGTTTGAGCATTCATATTTGTTTACTGTGTGCTGTGGTGTAATGTTATTATACTGTTGTTAACTATATTTTCAGCAATTTTATGAGCCTGTATTTTTTTTTTTCATTTTCAAAAGTCACAAATGTGCTCTTTAAATATAATGCCTTATACTGTGAAAAACATGTCAATAAAAAACATGACCGTGTTCAGAATGTTGATCTTCCAAAATGTCATCACCATACTGGTTGCTTTAATGGTCTTGTAAAATAGAAGTAGATTACAATGTTAATGCACTTTGTGATGTTATGTTACTAATGTAATGCTGTGTCAGTAGGCTCTTTATAGCAAACAGTACTACAGACACCATTATAAGAACCCATATAGTCTTTTTGGCTGGGGAAACCCCCACCGTCTCCACATGCTTGATTAATACTTGGTCACAGAATTGGCAAGACTGCACTCAGGACATTCCCACATTTGATGTGTCCCCCTGAAAAGCCACTGATAGTTTCAGTAGTAGCTTGATTTTCTTCTAAATTTTTCGGTCAGACCCTCAGGTCACTCCCTTATGAATAGTTCTCTCCAGATGTGGACATTGTTCAGCTGCACTCTCCACCTGGTCCCAGAGAGCCTTCATCACATCAGCCTAATTGTAAAGTAGCTGACTGCCCAGATATACAGAAGAATATATCAGTTTTCATGGAAACAAGAACAATAAAATACAGAGGTTCTAGAAAACCTGGAAATGAAAAGAGAGTTGATGAAAGAAATAAAAAAGAATCAAATGAAATATTTTGGCCACATTAAAAGACATAACACTATAAAAATCATACTAAAGGATAAGTTTGAAGGCATGCAAACAGGAGGTAGACAACGATACAAGTGGGAACATAACATTAAGAGACAAATTAACAACAGACTGACAGAAAATACCATCAAGGCGAGGGACAGACAGTGTTGAAGATCATCCATTGCAGCTAATGTTCATTGTGAAGACAGCACCTGATTGATAGGTTGTCATAAAAGGTTTGTGCTGTGTAGATTAAGTAAAGCTTGCACTTTTCCTGTATCAATAAAGCAAGGTTGAAACACAAATTGGAAAACAAATGTTGAGAACCCTCATTAAAATTTGTCTGTGTACATTCTTGCAAGTGAAAAAGAGAGCGTGTGTATCTGTGTTTTAAGACCTCTCACCATTCTCAATTGCATGCCGAATAATCTATTTTCATACAATTTTGCCTTTTGTCAGAATTTAAGTTTCTGCCAATGTTTGTGGTGCCCATTTCTGAATATTATCTGTCCTTCACATTGTTGATCTTCCCCCCTGTTTCTTGTAAATATACTTTTTTTTTAACACTAGTGCTGAAGAGTTTGTTAATACAGATTTATCAGAGAAAACTCTCATGATGGAAATGTTCTGTCCACAGTTCAGTTGAGTGGAAGTCAATAGGGCTGCTGGCATATTATGAATGATTTTGACATGAAGTGAATACTGTTTTCAGACTATTCAAGTTGGCTCAGATTTCCAGGCTGTCATTCCAGTTGGCTTGTCTACCTATGATGATGCTCCAGCATATGAGAATGAAGACAGGCTTTTATGGGACCCAACCAAAATTGTGGATGAGAACAGTTAGTTTTCTTGTTAATTGTTTTGCCTTTAGCTTGTTAGGTGGGTATATCCTCAAAAATGTTAGTTGTATTTAACATGCTGAATTGAATTATGCTATTGTTTTGAATTATTTTATTATAATAATTGTTTCACATACAGTTAATAGCCTTTGTGAATGTGACTTTAAATGTTTGATGAAAATGGCTTAAATATGTTTTTAAAAAGAGAAGAAACAGCAAAGAACAGTTTCAGGTGTCATACAAATCAGCATAAAAGTGGGGTGTCTTTTTGAAAATGCACTTAAAGGTTGTATTTTTTTTTTTTTTGTATCAGCAAATGTATGTACATCATAGCAAATCTATGTAAATTGAAAATCAGACATATTGTAAAAGTTATGCTTTAACAACTGAGATTCTGAATAAAATATTGAAATTGTATGATAAAATGTATTACATTACTTTGCAACATAAAATTCAACATTTTGTTTGAGATCGTGACTGAATATTGTTGTACGAGGGTAAGTTAATAAGTAAGTCACAAAGTCACTGTCTAAACCTTGTTTTCACTTCACATTGAACTTCGGCGTCATTCGCGAAATGTCTCCTGCCAAGGTGGGTTTTCATGGTTTATGCTGACAAATGTTTACCCCGTAAAGTGGTCCAAAGCTGGGTAGAAAAAGTTACGAGGGCTAGTCAATCAGTAAGTTACACAGTTCTGTGGGATGACAGGTAAATGAGAACAAAGCATGCAGTTCTTTGCTGCCGGTTTAGGAGGACTGATAAAACGTGGGATAAGTGCATTAATGTTTGTGGAAATTATGATGAGAAATAAAGAGACAATGTATGTATAAAAATAAACTGTTTCAAGTTGTTCCCATATTTAGTTATTTTTCTACAGCCATTTGTGACTTATTTATTACCTTACCCTCGTAATTACCAAAAGAAAGAACAACACTAAAAGTGCCTTTTGAAATGACAATGTTTTTGTAAATAATTCACCACAAAAAAACAAAACACTATTGTTAAAATAGCTGTTGGAAGTTTGGCAGTAAAGGCAAGTTGTAGGTGCTACAGCAAGAGTCCCATGACTGGTCTTCTGTGTTATTCATTTGATTGTCCATTTTTTTTTTACATCTGGATGTTACTCAGATCACTGTTCACAATAAAATTATAAAATTTTAGCATTTTCCTTTTTCTGTCATCTGATGTCATTCTTGATATGTGCTTTCATCAGCAGCTTTACATTTCCTTACCGTATCATCTTCTGCTGCCAGTTCTGTGGCGAAGGGCTTACGGACGCTGTTCATAATCCTGTATACCCGCATTTGAAACACAGCTGCACATGATTTGGCAGCAGACCGTATTGTGTTGGTTTTGCGTTGGTATCAGTGCCGGTCATTCAGAAAGCGATGGCAAACTACTGAACGTAAACTTGCCAGGAGATCACAGCGGCAGAAATGCTAGTGTTGGCTGCAATGTCCTGTAAAAAGGATATGCAAAAAAAAAAAAATACCTTCTGCATTAGAGATTTTAGGCTTAATATTTTACTCATAAAAGTGTTAAATGATAGCAGCTTCCAAGGTCCATCTGTGGGTTGATCTGTGTTGGTGGACTTGGGTTTGTAAGGAGAGGTAAATTTATTTTTGTCAGCCCTTGAGTTCTGTGATATTTTTTTTTTGGTCTGGTGGCATTTCCTGTTTTCTTCATACTGTTTTCTATGTATTTTGAATTTTTTTCTTCCATTTAGCTGTATTACCATTTTTTTTTCAGTTTGAACGATATTGTTTCTCATTACATTCATTTGTCTTTCAGATAACATCTTTTATAATTTTTTTATTCATTAAGTGCTGAAAGGCCCTATCATGTCTTTCTATTATTTTGCTTTACACAGTCTTCGTTTATTACACGCTGCTGAGTTTTCTTGTCTTTTTCTGATGGCGTAATCTGTGATTTTTAAAATGTTGTTTTAATCCAGAAGGTAGTTCATCATTTGTTTGTAATATTTTATCTCAGCTTTCTTGTAACAAGTTTCTGCTGTTGTTACCAAATTATATTCCTCCATTTCACACCTTTCTTGCCTCACCTGTGTGTTTTCGTTGATGACAAAGCTGTATCCTAGTTTGTTTATCTGTAGAATCGGACCTACTGGGTATCTTGATCCGTGATCACCAAAGCAGTTTGCATGCATTATTTTTTGGGTTTGTTGCCCCATATTACTTTCATCAACTACCTTACGGCATCAGTTAAATGAGGGATTGCTAGAACAATCTGCAGACTTCTGATATTTATCGTCATTTCATTCTTGTGCAGCCCCATTTGCATTGAGAACATATTGTGTTCTTTGGTATATGTGGCTTTGCTTGCTGATTTCTCTTGTCCTTAGTTATAGCTGAAGTCTTTACTTTCTGTTGCAATTACCACTGTTGTTATGTTTTACCCAGTAATAATTCTCTCTCCTAGAACTATCTGTATATTTAGATTTTCTTTATCCAGCTGCTGTAGTGTGTTGTCATTGCTGATGTTTGTTATAATTTATTTAACATTTCAGTATCATGGCCCTGAAATTTAACCTGGTAGATTAATCTCTCTTTGAGGGCCTATGTCCCAAAGAGAAATAAAGAGCAAAAAATAGATAATTGTATCTCAGCAATAAGTTTCTTTATTGTGTCTTGTGATGAGACTGCCTTGATGTTTTTTAAGTGTTCATGATTCTAATAGTGTTTTTTATGGCTATTATGTTTTTCATGTACTAAAATTGTCCACATTTTCAGTTCTCAATGACTACTTGTGTAATGTTCAGCGGGAGGTGGATAAAAAGCTGCATGCTGTTGCTGTAATCCCCAGAGGCAAACATGTTAGGGATGATGAACAGGTAATACAGATGCTAGTTTACAGTAATTATCTTATCTTTATTTATAAAGTCACTTTATTTTGAGCTAAAATAGTACCTGTGTACATGCCACCAAGGCCCATTGAGAAAGAGGTGCTAGGTTTCTGTTTCTCCACATGAAGAGCACTGTGGTCAGTATTACACTAGCAACTGCCATGGTACACAACCTGTGGCACTATTGACAGATGCAAAATCAGTACTCGTGGAGATCCTGTCTGGGAAATTGCCAGTACTAAGGACACTACTTTTTGAACTTAGCAGTCAGCATAAAGTCACCATACAGTGGATACCATCCCTCTGTGGAATACCCAGAAACGACAGAGCTGATCAGTTGGTTAAGGAAGGAGCAAATGAAGAACAGACTGATGTGTCGTTACATACCAACAAAAAGAAAAGAATGATCAAATCAGCCAGAAAGCCACCAAAAACCTGCTCAAGACGACTACCATGTTATGCACAGACCAGAACCTCAAAACAGGACACAATAGATTACGCAACCACATGTATACAAATTCAAGATTGGTGAATCAGCCATGTGCACGTGGATTGGCATCGCAGACAGCAGAGCACATACTCCAAGACTGCCCAAAATATAACATATCAGGCAAACAATCTAGTCTAGAGAGACGACAGTGGAAGATAAACTCTATGGACCGCCGAGTGAACTGAAAAAGACACTTAAATTCATACAAGAGACAACATTGCAGTTATAGACATATTTCAAGCGAACAAAATAAGAAGAAACTAGAAACCTTTACTTTCTCACACAGATCTCCATTTTATGAAGCTCCATATACTCTACAGCTGTATTAGGGGGAACATTCTTGCCAATGGCATTGGACAACAGATTATGTTGATGGTAAGCAAGTGCCCTGTCCAGTACAATAGATGTTCCTACCACTTTCATGGTCAGTAATTTTGCACTGAATAACTTATGTACTGTTGAAGGAGTAGGTTATAATGTAAGATGTTCTGCAGTCTACAATAAAATCTCAATGTTGGTAGTGCTTTCAGTGATTGCTTTTGAACAGAGAGCTGGCTGTAAAATGTTCTGCTTGATTCATTTTCTGTTTTATATGTGCATCATTCATATAAGTCTGGTTTATTATGTTTGTGGCATGTTTCCTCCTCAGGCTTTGTTCTTGCTGCTGCAGTGTGATAACAACATAGAGGAGGCTGAGAGAAGAAGAAAGATGCAAGCAGTTCCACCAACAGGTATCTTGTCAAAACCATTACGTGCCTTCGTTCAGAAATTAACATTTGCATTTGTCAGTAATTTTGGTTATCTAGAATGTTACTCATGGTTTGCCTCAATGCCTTTTGCAAAGTTACTGTTAACTGAGGATTACTTTTCATATTGTGGTTTCATTTCGGTAAAGGCTTTCCTTGCACACAGATCTCCTGTTTTCTCACATAGATCACACAAGGAGGTTCTCACACATAGATACAAGGAGGTTCTCACACATAGATCACACAAGGAGGTTATCACACATAGATCACACAATGAGGTTCTCACACATAGATCACACAATGAGGTTCTCACACATAGGTCACACAATGAGGTTATCACACATAGATCACACAATGAGGTTATCACACATAGATCACACAATGAGGTTATCACACATAGATCACACAATGAGGTTATCACCACAATGGGGTTCTCACCACAATGGGGTTCTCACACATAGATCACACAATGAGGTTATCACACAGATTACACAATGAAGTTATCACACATAGATCACACAATGAGGTTATCACACATAGATCACACAATGAGGTTCTCACACAGATCACAAAATGAGGTTCTCACACATAGATCACACAATGAGGTTATCACCACAATGGGGTTCTCACACATAGATCACACAAGGAGGTTCGCACACATAGATCACACAAGTAGGTTCTCACACATAGATCACACAAGGAGGTTCTCACACATAGATCACACAATGAGGTTATCATACATAGATCACACAATGAGGTTATCACACATAGATCACACAATGAGGTTCTCACACATAGATCACACAATGAGGTTCTCACACATAGATCACACAATGAGGTTATCACACATAGATCACACATTGAGGTTATCACACAGATCACACAATGAGGTTATCACACAGATCACACAATGAGGTTATCACACATAGATCACACAATGAGGTTATCACACATAGATCACACTGAGGTTATCACCACAATGGGGTTCTCACACATAGATCACACAATGAGGTTCTCACACATAGATCACACAAGTAGGTTCTCACACATAGATCACACAGTGAGGTTATCACACATAGATCACACAATGAGGTTATCACACAAGGAAGTTCTCACACACAGATCACATAATGAGGCTATCACACAAGGAGGTTCTCAGCACTGTAAGAGCTCCACAGCACTGGCAAGGATTTAAATGTCTGAACACCAGAATCACACTTGCTATAAATATTAATTTTGTTGACAGGTTTTCTAATTTTGCCTAGGCAGTGCCCTATTCGGCCTGCAATTGTCAAGGACTTTTTTTAACATGTGCACATGAGCCCTTGACGTTTTTCTCTCCTTGTTTGAGAAGACTAGATGTCTGATCTGCTACCCTAGGATCAAGGAGGAGGATGTTATCCTGTTGTGGCTTGTTGTTAGCCTAGCTCCTTGGTTACTGCCTGGGAGTTGACATCTGGCCACAAGTGTTGAAGCAGCATGTAGGGTACACACAATGTTTGACATGGCGATAACTTTTCTAAACAAATTTTCATTACTTTCAGAGTGAGTACACATTAGAATCTGACCGCCTAACTTCAGTACATCATTATCACAATCTACAACAGTTCAGTCTAACTTATAACAAAGGGCTGTCTGATCAAACTTCAGCAACATTAGCACACACATGTTGACTCTATTATATACGATTGGACGACAATCTATAGTTTTTTTTTTTTTTTTTTTTGCCCCAATATGCTTGCTTGCTTGTGTTCGTTGGCTTGAGCTCCAACGCGAAGTCCTGTATGTCGGATGAAGGCATCCTGTTGTCCAACATCAGTGTGATGTCATACAGGACCTGAGGTCTGCGTGAGTATCCGTTGTCCCATGTCTGGCTTATTGGTGTGCAGACTGGTGGTTCCTCGCCATACAGGCAGACACTCTCCGACTTTGGAGGAATCGCCGATCCTACTGACTTTAGCCAGGACCCCAAAGGGACCTGTTGCCCAGGAAGCTCGACGAGGACTCGTCAGTAGGTCTTGGCCAGTATATAACCCGGCCCTGGTGCCTTGGAAACACCTCTGCATCCCGCCCCAATTTAAAATTCAATATCTCAGTAACCAACAGAGGGAAAATGATGAGATTTAGCATATAACTTTATCATTATGTCCACCCAACAAAAAAAATTTTTTTCTGGAGATTGTACAGCAGATTTCAATGTTTGTTTATATGCGGTATATAATTTACGGCTCCGGGATTAATACCATCATTTTAAGAGTATTACAGCTTCAGCAAGACACACCCCCGCTATTTTTGAAATTTTCTCGCGGTTTTCGTTTTGGCACAAACAGCATGGAGTTAAATGGTATTGTTCAGAGGTGTCTCCAATGGGGGTTCTTTCATGAAACGTAGCTAGCTACCCACCCACCTACCTACCTACCCAGCCAGCCATCCATCCATCCATCCACCCACCTACCTTTCTACCTATCTACCTACCTACCTACCTTTCTATCTATCTGTCTATCTATCAACCAGTCCTCGCTATTAAATATTGATAAAAGTTACTGGAAAAAATGTGAGGACCATGTTTTAAAAGAAGAAGAGGACTATTGGAGAAAGGATGGATTGAATTTTATGCAACCGAGAGCAATCATCACCTACTGGAATCGTCCGACACAGATTAAGGTCTGAGCAGATCGCAGACCTTAATCTGCGTACACACTTACTGGGATATTTTGCTCTAACTATTCAGACGAATTGCAGGCCCTAAACATTACAGCATCAGCATAATGTAAGTGGCAACAGTTTGTATTCCACAGTGATGAATTTTCAATTCCGCAAGCCCTCAGTGGTGACAAACAGCTGTATTGAAGAAAAAAAAAAACACACACACTAAACGCATTGAATACCAACAGAAGAGTAATATTGCGGTGGAAACTGACATATTGTGGCATAACAAGAAACGTGAGAGCAAACACATTGTCAAATTAGGGGACAACACACGTGCATACAAATCAATCTATAAACTTCAATGAAAAGAGGACCAACATCTTGGTCGTTAAGAAGAAAGCCCACTACAGAGACACTGACAACTATTTTCATAGTGCAAAACAGGTAATCTTCCTTCTCTGAACGGTAAACAGTAGAGTAGACAGTCTTTCACGAAGACTCAAAGCAGTTCTGTCACCCATGTGTACGTGTGAACAAACTACACAGACAGCTGAACAGATCCTTAAAAATGGAAACCTGATGACTAAATTGCGGTATCATTTCTGGTCACTCCATACGCACATTAACGCACAGCTATTTGGAAGCTTTCACGAACTCAATATAAAAAGCTAACATGAATACTTGTGTACACTTTATTAACCAGCAGTTGAAGAAACAAGAAGGAAATGAAAAATAAGGTAAGAAATATATTCCTTCTACTTTCCTGTTAATTTACAAATTATTTACCCCATGCCTCTGTAAATTCTCTGTCTTTACTAATATTACACATTGCACCCCTCTCGGGATTCTCCGTGGTGAAGTGGTCAAGTTGTCTGACTCAGGCTCCGAAGGTTGTATGTTCGATTCTGGGCCGCGTCCTTCATTTCACGAGTGCATTTTTTCGGAGACTCCCGAGGGTCGTCGCTGGAGCTACGGAGTTTGTGCTTTGTGCGCCGCTTTCTGCGCTGCGGAAAGAAACTGAGCCATATGGGATAAAAATCTGGTGCAATGCAGCCGACCCTGTCGACTTTTAAACTAGTTCTTTCATTGCACCCACTCCCATACGAATCCGGACACGCCTTGTGTGTCATCTGAATTGGCGTGGCTTCCATTACTGTAAACATAAATTTGTTAGTGTTCACTATTTGTTCAGCAAAACATCAAAGAAATATCGCCACTTTCGATGATTTAAGTTGTTTTTGGACCTATCAAAGACATATTCCTTGGGTGGAGGTAAATATAAGACGGCTGGAAAAATTTCATAACGATGCAACAGACAGTTTTCAAAATAATTGATCGTGAATGAAGGCATTCTTTGTGGGACATACTATAGACTTATTTACACCAACGTAAATAGTAATCCAGTATGCATTTGTTCAGTTCTCACTTATAGGGAGTTATGTGTTCACAATTGCACATTCTGTAACAACACATGTTAACTCCTCTAATCTCATTAACATGCTTGGGTCATTACTCCCAACTGGTGTCCTTCAGTTGATTTATTTGCTTTACCCTTTTAGAATCCAGCCAGATGTCACGCTAACTCCTATCGTGTCAGCGGCCTTAAAAAAATGTATGCAGCCATAATTAACCTTGAACATTCACAGACTCCATATGCTAAAGGCAATTAAATTTTATGGTAATATGTATCGTTCTCCTATCTCCAGATGTTATGAGTTTATGGTCAGAAGATGAATGCAGGAATTTTGAAGATGGTTTACGTCTGTACGGCAAGAATTTCCATGAAATTCACCATAATAAGGTATATTTTGAATCTGACTGTTTTTTAAAATTATGCTACAAGAGAGGCTTAATCAATCCCTTCATCCTAAAGCTATGTCTGAGATCTGTAAAATGACTCTAGAATATCCTTAACTTTTACATATATTTTCAACACTGTCCTGAAATATATTAATAAATTAAACAAAAAAAGAACATGCATCTTGACAAGCATATAGTAGTGATATGCTTTTAGAGGCAACATTTATAATTGATACAAACAATGCCTTATGATAATTAAGTAAAAATGAAAAGGTACAAGTAGCCCCATGGCAGATACTGCTTTTGGGGTGTAAAGTGTTACGCCTTCACATATTCTAGGTAATGATATGTTGGGTGGGGTTGCCATTTTCCTTTCCACACAATTTCCAGAAAATTGTCTGGATCACTGGGTCGACCCTAGAGCTGTACTGGTTGGACAAATAAGCCAGCATCTACTAGGGATTGAACCAGGACCACTGTCTTAGCAGGCAAGCATGCTAACCACTATGTCACCGTGGCTGAAAAATATTGGTAATGTTTTGAAGAACCAAAAGTATAATAATCCTGTCACTAGCAAGGATGAGTGCTCTCTGAAAATGATAACGGAAGAATACCAAGTTAATTTGTGTGTTGGTTTCCTAATGTATAATGTTTTGTGAAAGGTATGTAAAAGCATACCATATAACAGCAATGAAAAATTGTTTTGTGGCGTGTAGCTATATCTGTATTGTATTTGTAAAAGGGAATGCCTTAGATTATTTTTGTTTTCTTTGTAACGTTTACATAGGTACTAATTATTTAAAGCTATTTTAGTTGGCCTGCAGAAGACATTTTAGGACAAAGATTGGATAAGTTTGTGAGAGCCAATTCATTGATGTCCATGCGGTACCATAAATGTGGTCTGTATGGTATTTAGTCTGTTCTGATTGTAAGTGAACCAGGTATGTTCTATACAGCATTACAAATCATGTAATGTCAGCATTTTGGGTAATATATGATAGATTTGTTATACCTACTAACGCATATGTATTTTTGATGTTATAATGAAAACAATTAGGGGGCTGCATTCTATTTTCAGGTGTCCGTCCTTAGGATACCGGGACAAGTCCATTAGAACTGCTATTGAATGTAATAAAAGTTGTTTCACAGCCAGATTATGTTCTATCAATTTGAGCATTATTGTGTGTGTGTGAAAATAAACGACCCAAACCACAAGCTATCCTGGGCAACATAAGAAGAACAGAATAGACACTATCTGTCAGATTATTGTACAATAATTGAAGTGCATATTTGTTTTAATGTATATTACGTATTTATGTTTAGCCTACAACGGGTCTCGGGGGGAATTTCCTGAGAAGTAAATGCAGCCAGCATGATAATACCACAGCACCTATCAAGTGCCAATTAGTTTATAAACAAAATATGGAGCCAGCACCATATACCCAATGTGCCTGAAGGCGTGTGAAAGGTTTTTGTTTTTATTTACTGGATAAAACATGTAATCATTTAGATGATGGTTCATGTCAATTACAATTTCAACAACCAGGCGTTGATAGGCAGCAAACAGTATTTGTAGTCCTTAAATGAAAGCTTTAACATAGTTGGTGGTTTTGCAATACTTAATGTTACATCACTTGATTTGCAAACCTCCACTTTTTGTTGTAATAGAACCAATATTTGTGCAGGTTCGAACAAGGTCAGTCTACGAGTTAGTGCACTTCTACTATTTGTGGAAGAAGACAGAGAGGCATGATGTTTTTGCCGCTAAAACAAGAGCAGAGAAAAGGAAATATTCACTCAATCCTGGAGTCACGTAAGCATTGTTTGTTATTGTACACAGGTGTGTCTTGGCATTTCTGCCACTCTTACTTTTCTTCTGCTGCTGCCATTTATCTTCTAATGGAGAACAGGCTTCGTGCACTATCTATACCTCTGTATAAACCTGGTGTTTATATGGAATGTCAGTGGTGCTACATCATTCTTCCTTCTCTTGTCTACAGAACATATTGTTTTGTGGCTTCTCTCTGGGAATACATGCATACATTCCATTCCTTTATTAATGTACTGGTGATGTGTGTTAGAATAATCCCTAAAATTTATCATTTGTCGGGTTCATTTTGTGAGTTTACATTTATATTAGGTTGTAAAATTTGAATATGCCAATGTTTCTTCTGTATCAGTCAGAATTGTTAGTGCTTTTTCTGAATATTTGTATTTTTAAAGTACATTATCATTAATTGAAATCACTTGTATGGATAAACTTGTTGTATATTTATGTTACTATTCAACAGTACAATCTAATATTAACTTTCTTAAAACACTCATTTCTTGTTTTTGCTTTTAAGACAATGTAAAATATGAAAGGTAAAAGTGTTCCATAACAGTTAACTGCGGTTGGAGCAAGAGGCATTGGCCTTCACATGTTCTAGGCTATCACATATATGTGACCATTTCCCTTTCTTGTCATCTTCTCATACCTATTTTTACTAAGCTGGATTGAACTCTCACACACAGCCACCACAGCTCTAGTGGTTAACATGTACATTGAATAAGTATGTAAGAATATGGGGTATACATGACTGCCTACACACTTTAGAATTACACCAGTTAACGAATTACGGGGTTAAGAAGCTACCAATTACAAGTCACAAGCTTGCACTATCTATACCTCTGTATAGACCTGGTGGTTATATGGAATGTCAATGGAAAAACATTTACATGAGCATTCTTCCTTCTCTTGTCTGCAGAACACATATTGTTTTGTGGCTTCTGTCTGGGAATACATGCATACATTCCATTTTTTTAATTAGTGGCTGATGGTGGGCATTGGTGACAGTCCAATATTGTTTGTTGTGAAGGTGAAACTTGGCAAAGTGAAAACTGGTTTGGTTACCTTTGGGCATGCATTATCTATTGTAATTCCAAGATTGTTAGGATGTCGCTATTGCCATAATTATCTTTCTTCTCTTATCTGTTTATGTTGTAGTTTTGTGATTTCAAGGAATGCATCCATAGAAACTTTTTTGTTTTCATTTTATATTTAGCATCTTTAACACAGGTGTAAATAATTTCTCTCGTTAAACTTGTGGGGGGAAAAACATTTACACGCGCATACAATATTTGTATCTTGTTTTAACATCTCTATAACTAACAGTCAGCCCTTTTTTAATAGATGTATTGAGGTGCGTGTGTGAAGAATGCCTTTATTTGTCTGTTGAATATTTCATAGTTATAGGGCTATCCTCAGCATCATTTTATTTTATGGATTACCACAGTGACAGTTGGAGTAGGCCTGATGTAAAATGGAAATATTCAAAAATTAATGTATTGCTGTGACTAACTGCTGGTGCTCAAGATTGCATCATCTATACCTCTGTGTAACCCTTTGGTTATATAGAATGTCACCCGGGAAGGTTAACCCGGTCAATAAATGCCCGCAGAAGTCGGATGTGTCAGCCTAACGGCGCAAGAATGCAGCTCTGCTGTAAACAGGCACAACGCAATCATGTCCGATAACAAACTCCGGATGAACACAGAAGAAGAAGAAGAACAGGCTTCAACCAACACACACCAAGCCCTTTGTAAACATAGAATGTCACCCGGGAAGGTTAACCCGGTCAATAAATGCCCGCAGAAGTCGGATGTGTCAGCCTAACGGCGCAAGAATGCAGCTCTGCTGTAAACAGGCACAACGCAATCATGTCCGATAACAAACTCTGGATGAACACAGAAGAAGAAGAAGAAGAACAGGCTTCAACCAACACACACCAAGCCCTTTGTAAACTTGTTCATGATTGGTTGGATTTTACAGCGAAAGTTTTCTATAAGATGCGTTAACCAGTCTTACTCCAATTCTTTGTTGTCACCTCTTACGACAATCACAGTTGGTTACAGTAACCTTGTTTTTTGCTTCCATTATGGGCCCAGGTAACTCGCATGCAGTTTCTATAACTCATTATGATCTATTAATGTTTTTACAAGTGGCTATCGATCTCATTACTTCCATTGCCAATAGCAGGTGCTTTCTTCAGCTGGCATTATCATGGTCTAGATTTGTATTTTGGCTTCTCTGAAATTCCAAATACTTGAATTCTACAAATCCACTGAAATAGTCTTAATGTCACATTTTTTTTTTACTTATGGAGGTTCTATGTAGATATTTCTTTATTTTTTAGTAAAGACGTGACAATTCAAATTTTGTTTCTTTTGTATTTCTCATTTGTTATCAGTAATCCCTCTCTTATATCTTAGATTATACATACATCCCACCAGTGTAATACAGGCCACATCAAGTGACGACCAGTCTAAAGTTATGGGGCTAACAGCATATACATAATACACCTCATGGCATGAAAAGCGTTCCTGCGTTCATGCGTTCCTGCAAACATGCATCACTGACTGTAGTTTGAACATGAATGCACATGTGCAACAATTACCACCAACAACAGTCACCCAACTTCACCAAAATTAATAAATGCTGTTCTGGCAAAATACGTAACAAATAAATTGACCCGAAGCAGTTTTCTGCTATGCTTCTGTGATGTGATGTGCCATCACATTGTGCAGGCCGTAAAGGAGGAGGAATAGGTGGGCAATCTTTCCTTCACTTAGACAAGCCAGGCTAGATATCAATATGTGTCTCCTGCCTTCTCCTCTGATAAAACAAGGCCATTACTAGGAGCATTCTCATGAGTTGTCTCCATCGTGTGTCTGTACTGTGTGTGTGTGAAATTATTCATTATAGGCAACCTAACATAAGAGAGTAAATAAATGTTTTGCGTATCCTTTTACAGGACTTAGCTGTCAACAGCAGCATCTTTCAGCTGTCTGTTGATCTCTTGGCAAGATTACGCTCAGTAGTTTGCCATTGCTTTCTGAGCGGCCGGCTCAGTATCCGCAAGTCACGAGCGGGGGTCGAACCACCTCAGTTCTCGCTCCGCTGCGAGACTCTGCGTGATAAACGGGATTACAGAGAGAAAGTGTTGTAACCCCACAGCCAGAGAGACCGGCAACATAAGAGAGTGGTATACTGATTTATGCAGCTGCTTACCAAGACAGGCATCATCAATAGTGCAGGATTTTTCCCACCAGTGTGACTCGGAAATTACTTCAGCTTCACAGTATGGGTACCCAGTAATTCACATGTATTTCTGACATCTGAGACGAAAGGGCAGCAAGGAAAGGAACTGGTCACACCAGCTCATTCTGCTGTGACCTAGTATATATGAAGCCCTGACACATCACATCTTTATGGAATTATCTGCCATGGGATTACCTTTATCTTTGATATTAAAAGGCAGGATGTTTCTTCATAGGCCAGCGATTCTCTATCAATGAACATCTGAATGAACCTGTGTACAGTTATTCCCTACTTTATATGAAGAAATTCAACCAAGCGCGGGTAAACGGCGGGAGTAACTATGACTCTCTTAAGGTAGCCAAATGCCTCGTCATCTAATTAGTGACGCGCATGAATGGATTAACGAGATTCCCACTGTCCCTATCTACTATCTAGCGAAACCACAGCCAAGGGAACGGGCTTGGTAGAATCAGCGGGGAAAGAAGACCCTGTTGAGCTTGACTCTAGTCCGACTTTGTGAAGACACATGAAGGGTGTAGCATAGGTGGGAGCGCAAGCGCAATTGAAATACCACTACTTTTATCGTTTCTTTACTTATTCAGTCTTTTTCGGTAGAGATTTGTTTGCAGCAGACGAGCAAATCTCCGGCGGGCCTACTCTCGCTGGTCGCGAGATCCGCACAGTGGAAGTATGGGAGATTTGCTTGCAAATAGACAGGCAATATCTCCTGCGGTAGCTATGGCGGACCTATTCCCGCTGGTCGCGGGGACCGCTATAAGTCAGGTGGGGAGTCTGACGATAGTGCACGCTTTACACAGGTCCGGACACTTGTGATTGACAGATGTGCGCGCCCTCATGGTCCGGGCTCGTAAAAGGCCCTCACCTGTGGGACATGGCTGAACGTCTCTAAGCCGGGTCCCTTGGGTGTCAGGGTCTGGCCATAACTCGCCACCGGCTCGTGGTGGTGAGGTCTCGGTGGATTGACGCTGAGCCGCCAGCGTCTGCAGCCTACCTTGTGCCAGACGTATTGGTTACCCATTCCTCTGGAATACACAAGACTAGGCCGAGAGAGGGGTCATGTCGTTTGGGCATCACATGATCTCTGAAGCTCTGCCCAGACATTGTGATGGAATATTGGCCACATTCCACTCACATACTTTAGTCTGTCAAGACTGCAAGGTGTCTACTTATATGATATTTAGGTTCCAGATCTCTTCAGGAATTCCATGGCTGATCTTGTCCAACTTCAAAACCTTGCCTCTATGTGCCACTGTGTCCTCAGCAATTGGACTGTTGACATTCTGTAACTTGAATGAAAGAAAACAGAATAATGTCATACACTGCTGAGCATGTCAAACCATAAGTTCAGTTTTATTTCACTTCCTGAATAGAATGGGGTTAAGCTGTATCTTACTACACACAATCAATCATATGTGTACACTTACATCTTTTGCATAATTTGTGTAGTCCTCTTACCAGTTATTATTCATCATTACTGATATGCAAATAAAGAGAAGCAGCTGCATTACAGTACATCTATTAGTTTTCACAATCTCAAGATATTGTAAAATGGTGAAGGTTTCAGATTGTAGTTTCAGTTTCAGTAATTTATGAGCCGAAACATGTAGGAAAATGGAAGTCTGGCATATATGTATGTGTGCCTATCCTGGTCATTTGGTGAAAGCACACAAACAGTGGAACATGTCCCTTTCAAGAATCTCATCCCTGTGATAGGAACAGAGTGGCAAGATATATCCCCTCACCAATCCACTTCAGAGAGAAATTATGTTAATTTATGTTAATTAGAGAGGCTTTTCATCTTTATAAAAGTGATGTGATTTGAGGTCATGAAGATAAGTGAACTGTTGTAATAATATAGAGCCTGACAAAATAAAACAATAATCACATGTAAGACCAGTTCAAATAGCACATCAAAAACTGAGTATAAATGTCTTTTAAAACATGTTGTTTATATTTGTTTGTTTTCTGTTTGCAGAGATCATGTGGATCGTTTCTTGGAAGAGCAAGAAGTGGATCTGCACCACTTGATAACTCCTCAGTCATCTGAAGCTAAAGATGAACACAGTAAAGCCAGTCTAGATGTCTTTAGTACAGGGAAAACAACTATGATGTCTCCCTCACGACATATCGATAAGAAAGTCCTTAAAGGGGAACATCTTGGGTCTTCGAAACATTCACATCACCACCTCCATGGAGAAGTCAATGGCAGCATTTCTTCAGACCAAATCCCTGAGCATTCACCAGCTAAAAGGATAAAGAGGCAAAAGTTGAATGAATTGCCTGAAGAAAGTTACCACCAAAATCCAGAATACAGCACTCCTTCATTACGTTTGTGTTCATCGTTCCCTTTGTCAGCATCGCGTGACAGAAGTCCAGGCAGGCCACAGAGTGCTTCAGGACAGGTCTATTTGTCGAAACATGTTGCAAATAACACCGCAGCCTCACGGGTGGGAGGAGCAGTGCTCACCCCTGACATCTCTAGTGCCACTGAAATGGAAGTTGCAAACAGTGTAGACAAAACAAATAGCAGCGGAATCACAGTTTTATCTACAAACAGCTCAAGCTTGCATGTGTAGCAGCAATAATATCCTGTGGGTGTATCATTACAGATTTCATACATTAGAAATCATGAACTTTTTGTGTGTGTATATCATTAAAGTTTCCAACATTAGAACTCCTGAATTTGTTTGTAGATTCCATATGTTAGAAATCATGAACATCCAGAGGATGTATCATTGTAGATTTCATACATTAGAATTCATGAACATCCAGAGGGTGTATCATTGTAGATTTCATACATTAGAAATCATGAACATCCAAAGGATGTATCATTGTAGATTTCATATATTATAAATCATGAACTTATTTGAGGTTATATCATTATAGATTTCATACATAAGAAATCATGAACATTCAGAGGGTGTGTCATTATAGATTTCATACATTAGAAATCATGAACTTGTTTGTGGTTGTATCATTATAGATTTTATACATTAGAAATAATGAACTTGTTTGTGGGTATATCATTAGTTTCATACGTTAGAACTCCTGAACTTGTTTGTGAATATATGATTATGGTTTCATACATAGCAGGCGGTGTAGCGAAGAGATTATGAACGCAATTCACAATCTCACATACCGCGTTCAAAACACAGGGCAATTTGGAAGTTGACCACCTTGCGCTGGTTTTCATACAAGGGTATGAGTGCCAGTAGTTCAGAAAGGCAATGGCAAACTACTAAACGTAAACTTGCTAAGAAATCAAACCAGCGAGAAAAAATGCTGGGTTGGCTGCAACGTCCTGTAAAAAAAGATATGCAACTAACTTTAACATTAGAAATCATGAACTTTTTTTCATTATAGTTTCATACATTAGAAATCATGAGCAGTCTGAGGGTGTATCATAATTTCATTTTTGTGGACACATTATGAGGAGGAATAAACTTGAAATCTTAGTGACATCTGTCAAACTTGATTGGAAAAAAAGCAATAGCAAGGCAGAGAGATGAATACCTGGATGGATTGGCCATTTGGCATAATCGAGACAAGAAAACTGACCTGATCAAAGACCTGCCACACTTATGGGCGTAGCACATAATAATAATAATATTCAAAATCATGAACTGTCTGTTGATAACGTTATCTTATTTTCATACATTAGAAATCATGAACTGTTTGTTGGTACTTCATCCATCTTTCATACATTAGAAATCATGAATGTCTGTGAGCGCATCATTCGATTTTCAGGAAATCAAAACTGAATCAGAAAATTTATTAGACATACTCTGTAGTGTGTAAAATTACCCATGTAGATTATGCCATTAATTGTCAGATACTCTACTCAGACCCCTGTTAATATCTTTTTTCATAAATTGCACATGCACATGATTTATGAATTTGTAATAGAAATGTTGATGATGTTGCAATAAAATGTTACAAACTTTACTACTGTTACCAAATTGCGAAGCTCTGTTTAACTGTATAGCCTATGTAGATAGCCACAGAGATAGTTCACTGAATGATTGAATAAGGGCTCTGGTATTACTATTTGATTCAGATTGTTGATTTGGTAATGAAAGTTTAAGCCTTTAAACACTGTTGCCCCTGACCTTCCTATTTCCTGGACTGGACCTCTAAACGAAAAAAAAAAAGCTCAAATTCCAAATCATTTTACCACAGGTATTCATTTTAGTCATCTATGGTCTCTTCTAATACATGAATTCTAATTAAAAAGGGTTTCATGTTGCTATTTTCTAGTTCCTGCTATGTTTATGCTGTCTAGCTTCTTTTCTAATCTCTAATGTTATTTTGTATCAAATTTTGTGAGTTTATTTATGTGTTGTCTTATTGGCCTCAAGGGTTCCGCAATAATTGATATTTCTGTGTACTGCATTTACCACATAGGAACCAACCATAATGTCTCTTCTTTAAATGTTCATAATATACTGGACACAGCCTTTCGCACCAATGTGTTTGTTGTTTGACCTATGCTGGGTCAGTATAAAATTCTGAGATCTGTAGTGCTATTTCAATGGTTAGGTTCCATCCACATTCCATTGCTGTAGGTTCAGGTGGATGATAGACCTGGCTAATGATCACACCATTTTTTTTAAAATAGGGGTATCGATTTGGCCATGTGTCAAAGTACACCTTGTTCCTGCAGTGAGGCACTGTCATTTGGAGGTGACAGGTTCGAATCCCAGTATGATTACTATTACTTACATTGTTGTGCTGTCTAGTGCGTCCTCTATTCTTTCTTCTACTCCTATGATCGCGAATCAATACTTGTGAATGTTTGTTATGTGCTGTCTTAGTTGCCTCAAGGGTTCCACAACAATGGATATTTCTAAATCCATTAAATCGACATTTTCTGTGGCTTATGGTAAAACTTTTTGCTTGTCTCATTCATGGCAACATTCACAAAGAAAATAGAGCTCGTTGATCATTTTATGTTCTCTACAGACATTTTGTTTACACATATCCTATACTGCTTTATAGGAAAAGCTGAGAATTGTCAGTATATTAGACCTGTTGTTTTGATAAGGTGTAATCGCCCATAATCTGCAGGCAATTTGGCAGCAGACCGCCTTGCGTTGTTTTTTTTTACAAAATGGTATGTGTGCCAGACGTTCCGAAAGAAATGGCAAACTGCTGAACGTCAACTTGCCAAGAGATAACGAACAGCAAAAAAAAAAAATGCTGGGGTTGACTACGTTGTCCTATAAAGGATATGCAACTAACTTTTTAAATCTCCCACAGAAGTGGTATGGCCCACAGAAGTGGTATCGTGGTGTATAAAGAATCATCTCCCAGTCTGAAATACCTGATTCCTGGGATCAAAGGTTTAATCAACCTAGAGTCCCACCGGGAAGCAAATACATGACCAAGAAACAGCCAGTGTTCTTTGACAGTGATTGATGTTCTGAATGGCATGCAGTCTGCAAGGTGGTAGTGAATATGTGAAAGATAATAGTTGTTGCACAACCACTTTATCGGTATAATTCATTTGATATTCTATCAATGATCTTATTTTGTACATTTCATTAAGAGTAATGTAACTATGCGTTATATCTGTATACAAGTGACTGTTTTTTGACAATGTCTGTATTTACCTTGTTCTACTACATAAAGATATATGTTTCTTTACCATGGCATGTTACATTGCATTCATTTTTGGGATGATTGGAGACAAATAAAAGGTCATGTTTTAGTGGTAGAAAATTTACAAGCTGTCAGTAGTAGCTGGGAATACTAGAATTTTCAAAGCATCATTTTCTTGCAAAATATTTATTATGTGTGTATGCCTGTCAACCTCCTTTGATAAACCATTATACTCCTCAAGATAAACACACACGCACGTACGTACATATTATCCTTTAATATTAGTATGTGCTGCAATACCTGAAGTACACACATCTTTTGCCACTTGTTGACATGTCAATTGGTGTCTTCAGACCTATGCAGTGTCAGTGTTTATTTTGCAATGAAAACATGCTGTTAGTGTATTAGAATATGTTGTTTTTCTGCAGTCTGTGGGAATTTGTTTTCATCAATGCATTTGTTCTCTCACAGTTCCCATTGGTGTGACGCAACTTACGTAGTTGTATTACTTTTCCACTATTGTTTTATGGTAATGTAACTGTGTTACCTTTTTGTTTTCATTGTTATGTGGTAAAGTAAGCAGCTGTAATACAATTTTTATTAAATGAAAGTGAATACTTTCAGTAATTGTTGTTAACTGATAATACCAAACCATTCTAACAGATGTCTCTACCTTGGTTATTGTCTTCAAACACAAGCACACTCCTAATTGTTAACAGGCTTCAACTTTATCATTCAGTGCTTGGTGATCTATGTGGGGAGCAAATGCTTGAGCTAATCTGCATATTTCTTTATAATTTCTATCAACCAAAATCTTTCAGGTCTTGAAGTATGATTTTTGGAAATGACAATTTTACAACAATTTTTCTGACTACTGCCACTCAAACAGTTCCCACATATTGACAAAGTACCCTTCCATTTCCATCCACCGTTAAAATGCTGTATCAGATAGAAGCCCTTGCAATGACAGTCAGGCACTTCACAGTTTTCTCACTGTCAGATTGATCAACTGTCAGAGAGCAAGGTGTTTCCTGGCTCAGATAAACAACATGCACAAAAGCTGTTGCAATGACAGCTAGGCATTTGACAGTTTTCTCACTGTCAGATTGATCAACTGTCAGAGAGCAAGGTATTTCCTGGCTCAGATGAACAGCTGATTCTGTTGCTGCAAAAGTGAAAACAAAGGTATGTCAGATTGATCAACTGCCAGAGAGCAAGGTGTTTCCTGGCACAGATGAACAGCTGATTCTATTGCTGCAGACGCAAAAAAAAAACAAGTTATGTGATTTGCAGAACACTGCAATAGCCAACCAACCTCTATTAGTTGATTTTGATTTACTACGCAATGTTACGTTAAGTAGTTTGCCATTGATTTCTGAACAAGAAATCAACATTTAAGTCCAACTGACTAGTGTATGGGATGAACCCACTACCACAGACACTAGAGAAAGTTTAAGCTCAATCAAGTTAAACTTTTCGGCCAGTCGACCTCTTGCAGAAGTCAAGCAGTTATTAATAATGGATATTGTTTTGGCTTGTCTGGACTGAAACTTTACTGCTATGGCACAGCCAGGAAGAATTATTTTCTTTTGTAATTAAGTCTGCAAGCAAAAACTATGGCTCCTATCACACTATCAACTTATTATGTCGATTGAGTGAACATGTTCTTGTTGGATGCTGCTTTGTTTATTTTGTCTTGAAATTGTCTTTTCAATTACATAGCCTCAAATCTGTAACTTAATGTCTTTATTGTATATTTTACAATTAGCACAGAATAGACGTTCCTAGGATAAACTTAGTTTCAGCAAATAAGTTTCCATTTAGCCTGAAACGTCATTAGCCAAACTCTATCAATTTACATTTTTACCTGGGACGTCTGGCATTTGGTTGAAGATGCCAAATATGTAGGGGGAAAAACGGCAGTTAATTTGCATTCCTTGTTACCTACATGAGCATGCCTCAAGCAAATTATATACTTATTTTCATAATCATGTTATGCAACAACATATTGACCAGTTTTCTATTATTTTGGATGCAGATGTTGACCATTTTCAGTATAATTTATATGAGATAGTTTAGTAACTCGATATATTTATATAAGATTACATGTGATTATATACTGTAAGGTAAATGGTCTTAATTATATATGGATGAAATTAGCTTGAGCAATATCATAATAGCAGTTTTGTGTTTAACATCACAAGTATATTTCTCAGACTTTGGTTAACATTATATGTATTTCC
This sequence comes from Cepaea hortensis, assembly GCA_963921405.1. Classification (NCBI taxonomy): domain Eukaryota; kingdom Metazoa; phylum Mollusca; class Gastropoda; order Stylommatophora; family Helicidae; genus Cepaea; species Cepaea hortensis. The sequence continues at coordinate 52,795,510 of OY992885.1, read as the reverse complement.
CGCCATTTATGTCACAGAACTGTGGGGCACTTTAAGTGTGCTACAGCAAATTGATAACATTGAGTAGTGTGTTGCATTTAAAGTTATATATTGTGGCATGAAATTCTAGGTTACAAATTCTTTTTATACATGAATTATACAGGGTGTGACAAATTTGTAAATAAAATTAATGCTAATGAATCTGTAGTAGAAAATATATATATATATATATATATATATATATATATATATATATATATATATATATATATATATATATATAAATCGATGTGTGTGTGTGTATGGATGTATGTGGATCCGTCCTTTATGCATTCGCGAACGGTCCATCCGATTGAGATGAAATTTTCTACACGTTTTCCTTTCATTCCTGTGCAACCAACTGTCATAGTTTTATCTATCAGCTATCAGCTATTACCTTCCTAAAATTTAATTTTGTAATTACATGACTGAACATAAGAAAATATAAAAAAATATAAAAAAAAGGGATATAACTTTTAGTAGCATTGTTATATCTTAAGTTAAGTCCCCTGGCTATAGATATCTATATGAATTAAATGAGATGCTCCCCACCAGGGACTGGGTGCAGCCGGGCCAGGTCAGACAGACAGTTCGGGCCGAACATACATAGACAGACAGATAGATGGAGCGGGAGCTTATATGACTACTTATATGAATTAAATTAGATGCTCCCCACCAGGGCCTGGGCGAAGTCGGGCCGGGTCGGACAGACAGACAGATAGTCGGGAACGGGAGCTTATATGACTACTTATATGAATTAAATTAGATGCTCCCCATCAGGGTCTGGGTGAAGCCGGGTCAGACAGACAGATAGACAGACAAACAGACAGACAGACAGATAGATAGTCGGGAACGGGAGCTTATATGACTATTTATATGAATTAAATGAAATGCTCCCCACCAGGAGCTGGGCGAAGCCGGGCCGGGTCAGACATACAGACAGACAGACAGACAAGCAAACAGACAGATAGATAGATAGATACATAGATAGATACATAGATAGATAGATCCCCGCCAGAGCCTGGGCGAAGCCGGGCCGGGCAGCTAGTATATATATATATATATATATATATATATATATATATATATATATATATATATATATATATATATATATATATATATATAATCATCTCTGTTCACATATTCATCATCATCACATACCTTGTTAGCTGTTGATAAATCTGGTAACATATTATGTTTGTTTTGATATAGTTGCAAGAAGGAGGTGTACAATTAGTAGTAAAAATAATAGTAGTATATGTATTAACAGTAGTAGTTGTAATGTTAATAGTCATGCCTTGTGACAATGTTCTCTGGTCCTTGTCTTCTTGAACTCGACTAAAACATTGATGATTATCTTGTTCTTATGCAGGTGGTATTCTGCCTTATGTGAGTTTGCATCTCTTAACACTTGGTTGTTGGTCCTCTCAGCACAGATGAATGTAAGAAAATGCTATACTCAGTAGCACTCATGCAAGAAACATTGCAAATACAGACTCATTTCAGTTGAAATAAAGAAGTAGTAGTAGTAGCACTAAATATCAGTAATGGCTGATGATCCTGATAGTTGAATGACTGTTGATTGTGGCAGCACTTACTACTGCAGTACCTGTAAAGAATTGCTATGTTGTAATAGTATGTGCATTGATTGTTGAAGGTGTTCTAGTTACTGTTGTACTAACTGCATTACCAGTAAAGGAAGAAGAATTAATAGTGTGAAAGGAGATACAAGAAATGAAATGAACGTAAGATACAGGCATAATGTAGAGTCAGAAATAATTACTTTGAAGTGCTGTGTTGATTTGTTTTAGTCAGTCTTGTGTCCACAGCCACCAGTTTCTAGTGTTATTTGTTCTGCTATTGCCACATTTCTATGCCATTATGCCTTGTGTTTTATTCTCATTGCTATCCTCTTTCTTCCTATTCATGTCTTGCTAATTGGAAAATTAATTCCAGTTTTCCATGAAATGCCCAGATAACCACAATGGTTTATTAACTGATTCAGTTGATAATTTTACACTGTCACAAGAATTATTTATTAGAATCGAAAAACAGCACTTACATACTTTACATTTGATATATAAATTTACACATTAAGGATTAGTAAATTATATGCTATAAAGCAGTGGTTCTCAACCGGTGGGGAATTCCCCCCCCCCCCAGGGGGAATTTTAGGGGGTGTTTTTTTTTGGGGGGGGGGGGGATGAAGACCATCTCAACATCGCGTTAATACAAGAACCGATTACTTGATATTGTTTTTCCCTTCATACTTTACAGTTATGTATGTCTCATCCTTCTAAAATACATTTTATAAAGTAAGTAGACCCACAAATCATGTTTTATGTGGATGTCTAGACTTATTTTAGTATATGCTATTAAATTTACCTTCCATTTTTACGTATACTGTGTAGGGGTGGGGGGATTTTTATATAGGAAATATGAAAGGGGGGGGGGGGGAAATGACGTTCTGAAAATACGGTGAAGGGGGGCACGGGCCAAATTTTTGTTTAGGGGGGGGGGGGGGATGACGTTCTGAAAATATGGTGAAGAGGGGCACGGGCCAAAAAATGTTGAGAACCACTGTTATAAAGCAATTGTAAAGGAAATGTATGGACATTGCGGGTCTATTCACCCTTTAGGAATATGTTATGTTTAGTTATTGTTTTTTTCCTAAATATGTACATGCTAAAACAAAATAACTTGGAAATCTAAACCAAATTTAACCGCCTACTCAATGCCTTTGATCTGCTATATTTTAGTAGTTAATCCATTTATAAATGCAGAAAAGGTTAAAAGAACAACAATGATTGGACAGTTTCTTCAATGTTGACATATTTTAAGATGAACTCTATGAGGAAATATCACTGAAATATTCTAATACTCACATCACTGTTCAGTCAAAAAAGAAAAACAGCTATATACTGGTAAATAACAACATTTAATATAATACAATTTGCTTGGAATAAATTACTTTGCTCTGAAAATTATAATTCTTGTTCAAATTTATATTTACAGCTATTTTTTTTAATTTGTTACTACTGGGGGGAAGGGGGTGAAGTTATATATGATGAGAACATTTAAAACTTATTTTAAACATAATTATCATTAAAGTCACTTTTAGTAACTACTTACATTTACAAATCAGTTTTCCATAAAATATAGATGATCACAAACTGTCTGTAGTAAAGCACTACTGTATGAGGATTTTTAAGGTATTTATTCTCACGAGCAAGACACATAATAATTATCACACCACCTTGACAAGGCAAATAATTAATGGTTACTAAAAAATGTCAATATCCCACTTTAACATGTATTTTATACTTATTTCCATTCTAGGTTTAAATATAGTACATATGTAAAAGATGTCTGAGAAATTGTAATACTAGACCATATGTGTAAAATCAGTTCATGCTCAAAAACCCAAGGCTGATTATTATGGTCTTTAATATCTGTCCTAGGTCCAAGTCTGTTGTAAAGATACGTATTGATTATTGCAACTTTCCATACATATCCTGTCATAAAAGTACATTCCTTTGGGTTTGTGGATCTTCTGTAAAAACATGCAGACTCCAGTAATATGGCCAAGTGCTTTGTCTGTGTCTATACGTTGTGCAGCAATCACAGGAAAAGTGATGCCAAGAGAAAGGCGGTCTTTGAAATTAAATACATGAAAATGTTTTGGTCTACACTGATGGATCTGAGTAAAATAGTCAAGCAGGCTGTGGTATCTAAGAGGCAAGATGCCAGCAGAACTAAATATAGTACCAAAATGATGAATTCCAGTATGAGAGCGGCGACAGGCAGTTGCCGGATGACTTTGTGAATCTACATAATGAGGGGAAGTTATTGCATGTAATGCTCATTAAAGTAATCTGATTCTCTTTGTAATGTTTGCAATAGTGATTTTAGTAGTAACTATCAGAAAGATTCTTCTTCTTTTGTTCACCTGAAATCACTGACCATATGTGCAGTGTTGTCTCTTGTGTAAACTTTAGTTTTTTTAGTGCACTCAGTAGTTCATAGTTTGTGTTCCATTGTTTTGTTTCTCCAAGCTAGAAGGTTTGCCTAGACATGTCGTAATCTCAGCAGCCTTGAAGTATGTGATCTGCTGTTTGCAGTGCCAATCCACATGTGCACATCACTGACTTGCAAAAATAATTTTGTAGTTGCTTAATCGATTGTGTTCTATTCTGGGGCATAGAATAATTATTTGTTCTGGTCTATCTATAAAATGGTACTCGTCTTGTGTTGGTGACGCTCTGATTGATTAGAAGATACTTTTCATTTGGTGGTGTGTGAATGGTAATCACAGAGATTATAAGTGCTTTAGATGCAACAACAATAGTGAAGTCTTTTCTTGTATGCTGTTATGTGGGAAGCTCATACTGTAATATTTGATGAATGCAGTAATTTTTTTATACACTAGCTACAATAATATTTGCAAAACTGGATGATAGTAATGACCAGAAGTTGCTAAACACGAGCAAGCTAGCCTGATAGCCAACTGTCCTGGTAATGTCATGAGCAAGTCAATGGCCAAAGTGAAGGAAAGATTAGCCACCTGTTATTCCTTCTCTCAGGCCTACAAATTATGATGGCGTTATACCATCACAGACTCGCAACAGGAAACTACTTCGGGACAATTTATTTTTATTAATGAGAATAATCTTGGCAAAACTGGAGGACAGTAATGACTGCGAGCTGCATTTTAGTGTGCGTCTAATTTTGCAAGTTACATTTAAATATCAGTTTATTTTTCTTTCTATTTTTTTTGTGTCAAACAAAATTAGGTATCTAATAGTGCAGCATTTAGCTGCTATCTCTGGTATCTGCCATAGGTTTGAATGACTGAGTCAGTGTCATGGCTGTTGTCATGCAGCATGCAGGCTAGCAATTTATTTCTCCTTCAGTAGATAGATATCTTTGCTTACTTGAGGTAAGTAGCTGTAAATTCAAAATACTCCTCAAAGAATATTTTGACTCTGTATAAAGTTGATACTTTTGTCAATTAGCATGTTAAATGTCATAATTGTTGCATTCTTGTTTTCTCGTGTTCTGTTTTGTGCAGTACTAACAAAGTCATGTTGAGTTTTTAATGAATTGTTTGTAAATATTACTTCAATCAGGGATATCTGTTCATTGAAATGAATAGCAATAATGTTACCAAAACATGCTTCTGAAAACTGGGTGTTTTCTCTTAATATGTTGGTTGTTTTCCCACTCCTGGACACTTTGGCATCATTTATCATTTGGATTTGACAACTAAACATATTATGTATTTTCCAGTGTTTATTTTTAATAGGTACTCCTTATGCAATCCTTTTATTTTTATTAGACTATTTTCACCAAGCGTTTTTTTTTTGGTCGCTATGTTTGGTTGTAAAATATATCATGTTAGTCACTTGTCATACTTTGATTTGTGTTAGTTAGTTAGTTAGTTATCAGCTGGGGTATCTTCGTTGCACTCCGGACATGTCCATAGGTGCTCAGATCCTCCCCCCAGCATTTGTGTTAGACTGTATCCAGTGGTATGTTATTACACCTGTCCATATGATCATATAGCTAATTATGTACACATAATGTCAGCATTATTGCATTCATGTTTATTATTCATATGTGATGCGTGTAGTCAATGCAGGATTTTCATGAATTAAAATTGTGCATGATAAAATATAAAGTAGTTGTCTTTATGAGTTTAATGTTGTTTTGATTATCAATAATTTGTGAATACACAACTTAGTTATTCGTGTACAAGCTTTAGATCAGCATTTATTATGAGATTCTTTGTCAGAACAAGTCAATAGAATTCTGATACTCTGGCCCTTCTTCGGAAATGTCAGAAATTTGGAGCAGGATGTGTCATACCATTCATAAAATATCATCTGGCATGTTTATGATATATCAAACGCTGATACCACTTTTGGCTTATGAAACACAGCTGCCTGTAAAACAGAAAGATGTCTGGTCATTCAAGATATTGTCATGGGAAGCCAGGTGGGACACCTGCTTCTCCCAGCGCACATACTAGATGTGTGTGTCTTCGCAATTATTCTTCTTTTGCCTTTTATCCTCCCATTGAGGTATAGGCCAACAACCAAGTCATTCTATCTGTTGCCATCTCCTGTAGCTCCCTCCATGTTCTCCCCATATTATTCATCTCTGTCTTTAATTCTCTTTCCCATGTGTATTTAGGTCGTTCGCTCCGTGAGTTCCAGACAAGTTCTCCCCATATTATTCATCTCTGTCTTTAATTCTCTTTCCCATGTGTATTTAGGTCGTCGCTCCGTGAGTTCCAGACAAGTTCTCCCCATATTATTCATCTCTGTCTTTAATTCTCTTTCCCATGTGTATTTAGGTCGTCGCTCCGTGAGTTCCAGACAAGTTCTCCCCATATTATTCATCTCTGTCTTTAATTCTCTTTCCCATGTGTATTTAGGTCGTTCACTCCGTGAGTTCCAGACAAGTTCTCCCCATATTATTCATCTCTGTCTTTAATTCTCTTTCCCATGTGTATTTAGGTCGTCGCTCCGTGAGTTCCAGACAAGTTCTCCCCATATTATTCATCTCTGTCTTTAATTCTCTTTCCCATGTGTATTTAGGTCGTCGCTCCGTGAGTTCCAGACAAGTTCTCCCCATATTATTCATCTCTGTCTTTAATTCTCTTTCCCATGTGTATTTAGGTCGTCGCTCCGTGAGTTCCAGACAAGTTCTCCCCATATTATTCATCTCTGTCTTTAATTCTCTTTCCCATGTGTATTTAGGTCGTTCGCTCCGTGAGTTCCAGACAAGTTCTCCCCATATTGTTCATCTCTGTCTTTAATTCTCTTTCCCATGTGTATTTAGGTCGTCGCTCCGTGAGTTCCAGACAAGTTCTCCCCATATTATTCATCTCTGTCTTTAATTCTCTTTCCCATGTGTATTTAGGTCGTTCGCTCCGTGAGTTCCAGACAGGTTCTCCCCATATTATTCATCTCTGTCTTTAATTCTCTTTCCCATGTGTATTTAGGTCGTCGCTCCGTGAGTTCCAGACAAGTTCTCCCCATATTGTTCATCTCTGTCTTTAATTCTCTTTCCCATGTGTATTTAGGTCATTCGCTCCGTGAGTTCCAGACAAGTTCTCCCCATATTATTCATCTCTGTCTTTAATTCTCTTTCCCATGTGTATTTAGGTCGTTCGCTCCGTGAGTTCCAGACAAGTTCTCCCCATATTATTCATCTCTGTCTTTAATTCTCTTTCCCATGTGTATTTAGGTCGTCGCTCCGTGAGTTCCAGACAAGTTCTCCCCATATTATTCATCTCTGTCTTTAATTCTCTTTCCCATGTGTATTTAGGTCGTCGCTCCGTGAGTTCCAGACAAGTTCTCCCCATATTATTCATCTCTGTCTTTAATTCTCTTTCCCATGTGTATTTAGGTCGTTCGCTCCGTGAGTTCCAGACAGGTTCTCCCCATATTATTCATCTCTGTCTTTAATTCTCTTTCCCATGTGTATTTAGGTCGTCGCTCCGTGAGTTCCAGACAAGTTCTCCCCATATTGTTCATCTCTGTCTTTAATTCTCTTTCCCATGTGTATTTAGGTCATTCGCTCCGTGAGTTCCAGACAAGTTCTCCCCATATTATTCATCTCTGTCTTTAATTCTCTTTCCCATGTGTATTTAGGTCATTCGCTCCGTGAGTTCCAGACAAGTTCTCCCCATATTATTCATCTCTGTCTTTAATTCTCTTTCCCATGTGTATTTAGGTCATTCGCTCCGTGAGTTCCAGACAAGTTCTCCCCATATTATTCATCTCTGTCTTTAATTCTCTTTCCCATGTGTATTTAGGTCGTTCGCTCCGTGAGTTCCAGACAAGGGAGTATCTGTTTATATTATCCTCAGATTTTCTCAGCGCGTCATTTCTTCTTCTTCTTCGTTCATCCGGAGTTTTTTTTTCGGACGTGATTGCGTTGTGCCTGTTTACAGCAGAGCTGCGTTCTTGCGCCGTTAGGCCGACACATCCGACTTCTGCGGGCATTTGTTGACCGGGTTAACCTTCCCGGGGCAGCGCGTCATTTCAGCACCAGCGTCTTTCTCACCTCTTGATTGACTGGCATTTCTTTAGTTCTCTCCATGAGCTCCACATTGGTAGTTTTTGTCCCACCATTACACACAGGCACCAGTTAATGATGTAGATTATTAGTAATTATTTTAGTCGTTCTTCATATTGCCGTTCTGATGTAGCATTGGAGTTAAATATTCTAACTTTAGTGCTAAGTTTAATTTCTTTTTATTTCCACGTTATGAAAGTTCCTAGTGTTCTGAAAGCTCTTCTTGACTTGTGTATTAACATTTTAATATCTCATAGAAGTACTTCCTCTATCTTGATCTACATTGCTTCCTAAATAGGAGTATGATTCTACCTCTTGAAGTGAGGTTTCACCAAGAAAGGTTGTGTTGTCGTTTGCATTGTTGAATCTCATTAACTTTTGTCTTTCGCCTGTAAATGTTTAGACCTAATTCTTGTGACCTCTTATCAAGTATGATTAGTTTATCGTGCATTTTATTTTGTGTGTGTGACAGGTACAGTGTTATCTGTGATGTCCAAATCATCATGTTTCTTTGTCTGGGTCCATTAACTTCAATTTCTGGAGTTAGTATTGTTGATCTTCATATTCCATTCTAATCAGTAAGAATAATGGTGACCGATGACATCCCTGCCACACACCTGTTATTACTTCAAATGTTTTCCTTCATGAACTGTACATTTCTTATCATCATATGTCTCTGTTACTAAGTTAATGATTTTGTGTGGGATTCCATTGTGCTGCATCAACCTCCAAAGGAATTCTCTGTCAATGCTGTTAAAGGCCTTTTCATAATCCATATATCCAATATGAATAGGTAAATTCAATTCAGTACTTTGCTCCACTATTATGCGTAATGTGACCATTTGGTCAGTGCAGGATTTGTTTGATTGGAAGCTTTCCAGATATCCACCCTGCAGAAGTAGAGCTGGGTATCAACTGTGAGAAACCATCCAAAGAAGAGATTAGTAAAGCTATCAAACTTTTGAAGGATGGTAAAGCTGCTGGTCGAGATGAGAGGCCATTAAAACTAATGTAAACACCTCGAATGAATTAAGCACATAATTTATCAGAATCTGGGAAACTGAAGAAATACCTGCAGACTGGAGAGAAGGATATCTTTTGAAGCTGCCAAACAACAACTCGCCACTGTAGTGATATTATATGGAATTTGTGGACTATGAAAAGACCTTTGATAGCATTAATGGCAAATCTCAGAAATTTATTGAGTTTTTGTGGAATCCCACAGAAAATATCCCCCAACATATAAAGACATTAAGTGCAGTCCACCATGAGGGAATATAAACTGAGGCATTTGAAATAAGAACAGGACTGATGCGGAAATGCCTTTTCTGCTATTCTTATTGACTTAAATAATTGAATTATAAATACACATTGCTTTAATGGAATTCAGTGGACTCAGCTGTGGCTCAACAATCTGGACTTGGTTGATGACATTGACCGCCTGTCTCACACACGAAATCAGATACAAGAGAAACAACATTGAATGGGAAGTCACAACAAGGTTTTAAAACTCTTAGGGAAAAATAAAGATGAAAACAATGTTTTCCGGTAGTGAATTTGAATTCAAAAATAAAGATAATGATAATAAATCTAGTCAGTAGTAACCGGACCTCCTTTGGTGAACCTTCAGTTATTTAATCATACACCTATTTACATAGCAATGTATGCATGGATGGGGAAACAAAGATATCAGAATACACAAGACAAGATATTATAGCACTAGGGAATTTTTGGAAGTCAAAAGACATTAAACAAAACATCAAACCCAGAACATTCAATGCTAACGGTAAATCTGCATTCCTGTAAGAGTCAGAAACACGGAGAACGCCCAAAACGATTACAAATAAGCTGCAGTTGAGTCAAGAATCGACATCACTGCACTCGGTTTATTCCCATAAGCGCATAGTCATCATCTTCAACTGCCAGCGTAGAGTTCCAATACTAATGGTGCCGATTGCAATCTGATTATATGTCAGTCTTGCTTTACCTCTGAGTGACGCAGTCGACAAGATCCTCTGACCATCCCTTGCTGCTGTATTCTATATAGACCATGATAGTACAATAGTACATCTTTTCTTCTGCCTTAAAGACATTCTCTCACGGGCCTTCACCACATCTGCCTTATTGTGCATCAAATCAATAATGACCCTTAATGATGCAGCACCAACCAATATGTCTGCCTGTTCATTACCAACCACATCAGAGTGTCCTGGGGAAAAGATCCAGCAAATGCTCACAACCCGCGACCTCTGAATCGAAACAAGCCATTCTGCACGAAGCATATCATCTTCACCTTTGCCAGCATGTTTTGTGAATCAGTTACGATCACCACATGCTTATACAGTATGTTCTCCAACCAGCGGAAAGCTGCAATAACATTCTCTACCTCCATTTTCATGCTTGAGGTTGTGGTGCCATACGCCAAGCTCTCCTTTACTAGACATCAGCCATTTTCTTTTGCTATGAATCCTCAGGCACTTGTTTTGCCTCTTAACACAGAGCCATCGGTATAGATCGCCATGACGAGAATAGTCTTGAATTAATTGCTCTTTGACCCACTCCTTGCCTCTGCCAATCTTCTCAAGTGTGCACACTTCTTTCTCTGATGGGATATTCTGTCTGAACCATCCATGGTCTTCCTCTTAGCAGCCTGTGATCCTTGACTGCATCCAGGGAATCATGCAGGAATTGTCCCATGTCCGCAGCTACCTTGAGGTATGACCTTGTCTGCAATACCTTGCATCTGTCTGCAATTGTCGGCAATGCCCGGTTGTATCGCATACACACTAATGGGGGAATCCCTTGTACTCCCTAGAATCACCCCCACGGCTTCATTCTGTATGCGCTCGAGGTTCACTAGCTGACGCTTTGAGACAGTGAGAATTGATTATTTGGTTGTTTGAGCATTCCCAATCCATACTCTACCACTGAAATGATCAAGTGCAGAAAAAGTGTGAATAGCATTTTCTGCTTCATGACCCTTGCTGCCATACTCTTCAGTGCATCGAGCCCATTCTGATATTTTGTAACCACCACTTCAACATGAACCCCAAAGGACAGGCTTCTATCAAAAGTGATTCCCAGGTACTTCAGAAAATAAGCTACAAACATTTATTAAGTGATGCTTGCAGAAAATGGAAGGACTAAAATGGTATGACGGAATCCCCAGTGTGGAGCTCACGTAGAGAACTAGACAAATACCAGTCAACCAGGAGGTGAAGATAAAATGCTGACGCTGGGTAGGACATACACAGGAGAAAAAAAACACACCTGAAAGTAGTGTAACTAGAAAGGCCTTTGTTTTGATGTTTTGAAATACCAGGGCATAAGAAGCGGGGGGGGGGGGGATAAGAATACGTGAAAACAAATGAATTATTCGGCGACGGACACGGATGGCGCTGTGCGTGATAGCTAAGGATGGGAGGGCTTGGGGTGAGTTGGTTTAGGAAGTATGCTCCAATGAAGAATAATGAGCGATTGATTGATTGATTTAGGAACCGACATCACAGCATTTGGGGCATTCCCATAAGCGCTCCGTCCCCATCCTCAGCAGCCAGCTAAGAGTTCCAACACCAGTAGTTCCAGTAGCAATTTGATTATATGTCAGTCTCGCCTTTCCTCTGAGCGTCGGCCAGATCCCCTCGTCACTCCTCGCTGCCTCATTCTTGCCAGACTATGGTGATCCATTTGCTCATCCGAGGTGTACACGTGCTCCTACAAGGCGGCCGCCACGTCTGCCTTGTCATGCATCAATACTCCACCAAGTTTTGCCGAGCCAGCCAATCTGTCCGCCTGTTCATTCCCCAGCCCACCGGCATGCCCAGGAGAAAAGATCCAGGTGATGCCTGCCACCCGTGACCTCCGAAGCGAAGCAAGCCACTCTGCACGAAGCCTGCCTGTATAATGAGCGAAAGAAGAAGAATATGCGGTATACACACCATGAATGTTGTCATACAACACGAATTTGACACAAGGAATTTTTGGTCGATCATTGGCAAACAGGAATATTTCATGTCGTTATCTAGGCACTGTCCCAGTTCGCGTACATTCTGAGACACGATTATTACAAACTGTTCAACCCAAGGAAGCTACACTTTCCCATATCTTGCAAAGGTTGGAGACGTATGATCTTTTCCAGTTTGTTAAAAGATGTTGTGTTCGTACCTTCGGCTATGATCAACCTTCCTTGATTTTGGACATTAATTTTTGGTTAAAGTGTGAACTAGCTCCTGGACAACCCAAGCTGGGATGCCATATTAAAGGACTGGTCTCAATCGTCCAATATTTTTTTTTTTTTAAATTCGCATATCCTTTACAGGACATCGCTGTCAACAGCAGCATCTTTCAGCTGTCTGTTGATTTCTTGGCAAGATTACGCCCAGTAGTTTGCCATTGCTTTCTGAGCGGCCGGCTCAGTTATCCCGCAAGTCACCAGCGGGGGTAGAACCGCTTCCAGCTCTTGCCCGCTACGAGACTGCGTGATAAACGGAATTACGGAGAAAGTTATGTAACCCCTCGGCCAGAGAGACCGTCCAATATTTAGATTCATAAAATCTTTCTCCTGGAGTACAACGAAAGGAGACGAAGCCTTGTTACAAACCTTTGAGAACAAAATTTTAAGACGCATCTTTGGACCCATTAGGGATACACAAAGTGGAGAGTGGAAAAGAAGAAGTAACAAAGACATTTATGATCTGTTTAAGTCCCCGCTAATCACTGGTATGATGAAGGCTAATAGACTACAATGGCTGGGGCATATAGAAAGAATGGAAGATAATAGGGAAACAAAACTCGCTTACACTCAGGAAATAAATGACCGTAGACCCCGAGGTAGACCAAGAAGGCGGTGGAGAGATAATACATGTACAGACCTACAGGCACTTGGAATCAACGACTGGCAAGAGAAGGTCCACCAGAGAGACGAATGGAGACGGATTGTATTTGCAGCAAAGAACCTCAATGGCTCGGAACGCTGAAGAAGAAGAAGAAGAAAATCTTTCTCATATGCCGCGCCATATCTCCCCCACTCCCACCCTCACCGCCACCCCCCCCCCCTTTTTTTGGGGGGGGGGGGAGGGGGGGCTATACCAGCAACATTTGTCATGACTGTCATTCGTTGCCGTGCCCTTGTTCGATTTTTCTCAACCTGTATCTTCCAAGCCAGACGACGATCAAAGGTGACACATAGATATTTTGGTTATTCTTCCTGGTGCAGTATTTATGTTTTCATTTAACGCTAGGCTTAGTGTGATGTCGTTATTTAAAAGCGACAAAACCGTGCCTGCTGTTTTTTCCTCGCTAATAATACAGTAACAGCAATGGCAAACTACTGAACGTAAAACTTGCCAAGACATCAACATCAGCAAAAAATGCTGGTGTTGACTGCAAACGTCCAGTAAATGACATGCAACTAACTTTAATACAGTAACAGATAATAGCAGAAGTGCAGTCTAGTTCATTAGGTGTTGTGGATTCACTTATAGTAATGGTTACAACTACATTAAGCAAATCGGCATAAGAACACAGACCTGACCCATGACTCCGGTGATCGTGTGAGATGGCAACCCGTCATGGCTTGCCCAACCATGTTGGTATAATACATTATAACGGTGACGATGATAATGGTAAAAACCGATGGTATGACAACAACGATGTAAATGATTTATGTAGACAATTCTACATTATAAACAGTTTCAGGCCTTTGGTCAATATCGCCCCTTAACCCCCTTTCTTCCCATAACCAAGGTCAAAACCTGAAATCTCATATAAGAGGAAGAAAATATAACTTTAGGGACACTTGAGAATCTGCTTACTTGTCGAAAGTTAGGGAGATAGAAATGAGACGCAGCGATAGACATAGACATTTTGTCAAGGACAAAGAGCTGATTCACAAACAAACATCACTGCTATCGGAGCATTATCTTTTTTTTTTAAATTTCTACTTTACTTCTGCCATCATCTGTTATTACATGTACATGATAGGAGAAACCTGTTCCTTGTTCTAGTATCTGACCGTTTACTGTGATGTTCATTTATGACCTTTCATTTCCACTGCTAATTATCATAGCTTTCGTGTTTTGGATGTTAATATCTAAACCACATTCTGCAACTACGCCTGTTTACTTGTTACACTAGGTTTTGTAACTCTTGCTCGCTTTCTGCTGGTAACACGGTATCGTCATCCTAACTAAGATTGTTTATGATTCTTCCATTGATGTTAAGCCCAACCTTTTCGACTTGTTTAAAGATTCTTTCTGTGTATAGGTTGAAGAGGCTTGGGTACAACATGCATCCCTACCGTACTCCTCTTTTTTTTTTTTTATATCTATGCGCGACGAATAATTATTTCCGCATCTAAATGACGTACTAATACTTCTTCTTCTTCTTTCGTTCGCCTAAATTATGTTTATAACTGCAATGTTGTCTCTTGTATGAATCTAACAGTCTTTTTTAGTTCATTCAGCGGTCCATAGAGTTTATCTTCCACTGTTGTCTCTCTAGGCCAGAAGGTTCGCCTGGATATGTTGTAGTTTGGGCAATCCTGGAGTACTAATACGTCTGATGTCCTTTTCCTGTACTCCTATATCTTGAAGGCATGTAATTAGTCGTTCATGTTGTACTCGATCAAAAGCTTTCTTGTAATCTATAAAACAAACATATATATTTTTCAATTAACATCCTCAGACTGATTATTGTTTCTCTGGTGCCGCTCACCCTGCTCCTCACTAAAGTCGCCAAGATTCTCCGGGAAGAAATGTAGATAGTTATGGAGGTGTGCAATTTATTGCTCATGTTGCATCTAAGCTTACAAAAACTCGACAGCATGTTTTCAATTAATTCTTAATAATTGTCTGTTTTACAGTTACAGGGAAGGTTTTGCACAACAAAAACAAGTGAGGACCAGGCCGTGGACTATTTTGTTCATCGAATCAATAAAATGTGGATCGTTTATTAACTTTCTAATTTGAGGTCCATCAGAATTTCCAGTTGTAAGTTGTCTATGCTCAGTTCTGGAAACTTTCTGCATAAGTAATTAAAACAGGTACCATCTTTCTTCAGTGCCCTAACAAATTGCTTAATCAAGCCAAGCTTTAAATGTAATGGTAGCAGTAGAACATTTTTTTTCGATTAATGAGAGGCTTGTTGACAATATTTTTTTTCTCCGACTATAAATTTATCCCTCAACAGCCACTGTTTCTTTGTCCAGTGCGTATCTTGTGCCCTGCTATCCCACAAACATATAAATCATAGATATTTTATGACTCCCCTTTGCTGGTTAAGAAAGAAATTCATCGTTTTAAAATTTACACAGACCATCCAGTTGTGTTCTAAATACTTCAATTTTTCTAGAACTGTGCTTATTGTAGTATTTGTAGCATGTTCCTCCTTCATTGTAGTAGAATGCGCAATTGGAAATGAGCCATAATTCATTAATTGTTACCATTGTGTAAGAGAACAACGTTCACATTTCTTTCAGGGCTGTCAATGAAATGTCGCCAGTCATCTAGTGTATAACTTACATTAATTTCATTTACAGAACTCCTACATTAGTAAACAATACAAGGTTGTTTTCTTTACAAAATAATTGAAGAAAACCTTGCTCTCTGCCGCGATAAAATGTAACCTTTGTTTCAGCAGTCAGTATTTGTTTTCTTTCAATCTTGAAGCCAAAAGTTCTGAAGATTCCTTGGAGAGCTATAGATTTCAGATTAGGTCATTCAGTTCACGCTGGTCGAAGCATTGAGCAACGGGAAAATCATTTTCGAAATCAATATCATTGTCAATTGTCGTTCCACATGCCACTGTTGTCTCATCTTCTAGCAGGAAATCCGAAATATGTTTGAAAGATGGAATTTGTATGTCATCTCCGCGTGGAACAGGACGTCTAGCAGAATATAAATCTTAATGTTTCCAATTTTTAAAAAAAAAGAAGAAATTCTTTTAATTCCCTTAATATTGTCAACACAATAACCGCCATCATAGTGGTTTTTGGCTTTCTCCAAACCATTGGAATTCCAAATTTTAAAAATTTTCTTTTCCTTTGGTTGTTTAGGGATTTGAAATTTAAATATTGAGCACAACCCACTACTGGCAACGCTGATCGTATTCCGGTACGAACCTAATGCCTATCCACGTCAATATGGAAGCACTATACTAGAGTTTCGCTCTCGTTTCAGCTCGTTAGTAGTGCATATCCTTGACCGGATCCGGAATAAAGCCCGGATCACTGTGAAGCGGGTGTGTAACCACGCGGCACACGCTGGACACGGCCAAATTATCATAACAGAATACTACAACGTCACCCATCGTAGGCTATAGCTCAAGATTGCCCGAACTCCGCGACTGACGTCCGTCAATCGATGTGGACCCGAACGATCAGGACTACTCACTGGCAAGGAACACGAGAAGTCCTGATCGTTCGAGATATATACACGAGAAAACTAGGAACTTATTGTGGTATTCTCTGGCACTGAATGAGTCTTCTGATCTCTCGAGTACGTCACAACTTCTCGTGTTCATTCGTGGTGTCAATTCGGACTTTCAGATAAAGGAAGAGTTGGCATCCGTTTGCACCATGCATGGATCACCTGGAAAAGACATGTTCATGGAAGTGCAAACAGTTTTGCAAGACTATAACCTTCAGTGGGATTAGTTACGAGAGTAGTGATGTATGTGCGCTGCCCATGTATTATGAAGTTGCTGCTGAGGCTGGAAAATGCTGTTGCATGATGTTGAGGTTGGAAATCGTGGGAGCAGTGAAATGTTGGGTTGGTGAAAGTGGGTCGTGGCGGGTGAGGGTAAAAATCTTCAATCGTGGGAACGGTGAAACTGGGTCGTGGCAATGGGTGTAAAAGAATATCTGGGTCGAGGAAAGGCGGTGCTGTGTGGGAAAATTTGTGAGAGTAAAACTAATTAACGTAGGGGAAATAGTAGAGGGGTATGGAGTTTGGGGGGAGTAAAATGTTGGTTATGTGTATTCGTGTCGGTATATGGAGGTATGAATCGTCGGTACCTTTCAAATGTAGTCTCTGTGAGGATCATGCGTTTAGTGGAAAATATAGGGGGTGTTCATAAATCTTAAATGTGTGATGATAAGAGGGTGGTTGAGTGTAGAGAGAGAGAGAGAGAGAGAGAGAGAGAGAGAGAGAGAGAGAGAGAGAGAGAGAGAGAGAGAGAGAGAGAGAGGGATTAGAACCGGCGGTGGGAAAACACCGTGATGCTCAAAGGGTGGTTGCGTGTAGAGAGTATAAGATGCGATACGTTGTTAGACAACTACTGGTGATGTTCAAAGGGTGGTCGCGTGTAGAGAGTGTAGGATTCGAACAGGTGGTAGAACAACTATTGGTGATGATAAGAGGGTGGTCAAACAGTGGTCACGCGGGTCAAATGAGGAAATTTTAGGGAAAAGTGGTTGTAATGATATGGTGATGATCAAAGTGTGGTCGTGCAGTGGTCAAGCAGTGGTCAAGCGGGTCAAATGAGGATATTTTAGGGAAAAGTAGTTGTAATGATATGGTGATTATCAAGCAGTGGTCAAGTGAGGAAATTTTAGCGAAAAGTAGGTGTAGTGACATGGTAATGATCACAGGGTGGTAACGCAGTAGTCAAGCAGTGGTCAAGTAGTGGTCAAATGAGGAAATTTTAGCGGAAAGTAGTTGTAGTGACATGGTGATGATCAAAGGGTGGTAACGCAGTGGTCAAGCAGTGGTCAAGTGGTCGAGTTAGGAAATTTTAGCGGAAAGTAGTTGCAATGATATCGTGATGCTCAAAGGAAGCAGTGGTCAAGTAGTGGTCAAGTGAGGACATTTTAGCGGAAAGTAGTTGTAGCGACATGGTGATGATCAAAGGGTGGTAAATTAGTGGTCAAATAGTGGTCAAGTAGTGGTCAAGTGGTCGAGTGACCACTTAAATTGTAGAGGACAATGTGCGTAATATTATGGTAGTGGTTACAGTGAACGATGACGTGGTCAAGCAGTGATCAAGCAGTGGTCAAGTGGTCGAGTGACCACGTACAGACAGGTACACATACAGACATCACAACTGCAGACACACAAAGACAAGCACACACACACACACGTACAAACACGAACAGTGGCATATACACATACATACATCACATGTCCAGACAAGTACACACACATACATCTCCTACCCTTACCACTATCACCACAGCTACATATAACTACACAAAGACAACCACACACACGTACAAACACGAACAGTGGCAAATACACATACAGACAGACAAGACACAAACACACATACACACTCATACAAAGAAGCAAACACGCCCATCTCCTACCATTACTACTGTCACCACAACTATGCACATGTACACACATACAGACATGAACAGTGACACACACCCATATCCTCTTCCTTGCACATAAGAATATCACAAAAATAAACTACACAAAGCGCATACCCGTTTTGTTAACGAACACCGATGTCCGAGAAAACCCCTACGTCATCAGCGCCATATGCAAAAGTCATTAAGTGGGCAGTCGGTAGCGTGAATCATCGCTCACACGAAGGCGGGCGGTTGCGTGAGAAAAGCCTGGCGTTGTCTACAAAACCGCCACGTCAGCTATGTAGTGTCGTGTGCATAACCAGTGTATAAATAGACGGCGTCTCTTTTGAGCTATGTACCAGTCGTTCGTGCTACAGCAGATATTGTTCACACGTGATGACTTGGCTAGCATTCGCCGCCGAGTTATCTGTGAATCAGCCTGGTGTGACTCGCTTAGCATTGTTCGTGTAGTGACATGTTGGCATCTGATTGTTGATAAAACACTGAAACATATCGTTGTGTATAAAGATTCAGTCCCCACCTTGCTTACACCATAACTTTTTGTGCTTGTAAAAAAAAAGAAAGTGCTCTGTAAAACTTGACAGTTGTGTGACTTATTCATATACCACCAATATTAGTTTATCAATATGACCAGTACTACCAAAGCGACTTTCATGTGTTCCTTGTGCGACAAAGACTTCAGTTATAAGTGTAATCTTACACGCCACATTCGGCTCATTCACGATATGAAAGACCAAATATATCCCTGTCAGTTATGTGATAAGTTGTATAATACGAATGATGGCCTACAAAGACACAAACGAACACATCATCAGACACGTATGGATACAACACAACCAATTACTTCAACTACCTCTACAACGGCGACGATACTATCATCATCGTCATCACACCAGACGAACACACCTCACGTATATGTTCAGAATCCTCATAGTGAGATGTCTTCTCACGTAGCAGACCGCTACCGCTGTTCTTTGTGTGACAAAGCCTTTTGTTATAAGTATACCCTTACCCGCCACATTCGGCTCATTCACGCTGCGCAAGACCAAATATATCCCTGTCAGTTATGTGATAAGTTGTTTAATACGAAAGATAACCTACAACGCCACATTCTGACCAAACACACCCATACGGAGCAAACACACTTATGCCGTATATGTGGACAACGTTTCATCAGAAAAGACAATCTACAAAGACACATAAGAGCGCATCATTAGACACTTATGGATACATCAGAAGCAATTACTACAACTACCTCTACAACACCATATATATATGTTTTGGTTCATGAATGATAGTCAGTGTGAATTTCCGTGTGTGAACATTTCACCTGCATTCTTAATGTATTTGCTTCATGAACATAACAATTGCTATTACAAATGCAAAATATTCATTATATGCTTTGTAATGAACTGTAACTTCTAACCATTGTGGGGGAAAGTCGTTCAGAATATAATACCCCATTTAGAAGAATAGATGAAGAGATGAGAAATGAGAGGAAAGCAAGAAGCACCCGAGAACCGAACGTAGACTGTAATCATGCAACAAAACAATCTGATACTGCCCTGATAAGTAGTATGAGCATTAACAGTGATCATGTCATCATTGATGCCATCCTGTAACATGACAATCTAGGTTCCAACCTTGATATATGTACCTGCTCATTATTCTCTATCAGATTTCTCAAACCTTGTCATTCTCTGATGTCTGTGTCTTATATGAGACCACCAACACAGCAAGGGCAAGAAGTAATGGCAGTACAGAAAAAATGTTCTGCCTGTTATCAGTCAGAGTTGCTCCAGTACAGAGGAGAGTCACATAATAGTAGATCTCCCCCTCTGACGCTGCCTTGCTCTTCTTCTTTCTCAAACCTTCTATCTGTAGTGCTTTTCATTCTTGCAAACTGCACTAGCACATTCGGTGTGACAAGATATTAATAGGTGCATTATGTTTATTCAATTTAGAGAGGAAAGACGGTGTTCGAGGATGATAAAAGCGGATGATAGAAGCAGATGACAGGGAGCGGATAGGAGAGAAACAGAGAGGAGAAGAGAAGATGGATGGATGGACAATGAATAGAAATGGACGAATCCAGTACAAACTATGCACAAGATTAGTCTGAGATAAAACCAGGGAAAGCTCAGCATTGGTCGGAGCATTGGACAGTCATCCCAGCGTCTGTTAATTCCTAGAATCACTCATAGTACTCCAAAATGGTAATACATTCCACAGTGGAGCTGCCAAACCCAATGTCTTCAGCTACTAACAAGATGCCATATTGTTTCTTGGAAGTCCATTTGACATCATTATTTCATTCCACCACCTCAAACCCATGCTGAGAAGAACCAATGTCACCACCTGACAAATTGATTCTTATCATCATTGAAGCAAGGACTGAGAACAAATTAAATGTGAACTCTAGTCAAAGTTTCATATAATATTTTTATTCAGAACCATGGATCCTATAGTAGAAGAACAATAATATCACCAACTGAATTAATGACAGTAGAGAGGAGTAGGCTGTGTGAAGAGAATTTGGTGTGGGACATTATGAACAATGCGTATTTCACGGTGCCAGCTATTATTAATGTTCTATGTTAACATTATATATTCATATATACTGCGTGTACTGATATGTAATTTGTGTTCAATGGCCTAACAAATGTGTCTGCCTTCCACTGGATTTTTATTCAGTATTAAACTGGTGACATTTAACTCTCTTCTTATTGAATAACTCGTGATGTGCCAGTTTTCATTATATGTTTAATGAAACCATTAATTAACATATTGAAGAATTTGGAACGGTATGTGACTGGGTAACCACGAGTGGACAGTAAATTCCTGATTCCACTGTAAGCACCCAGGTTCCAGATTGTTCATTGAGGAGAACTCCATATTAAAACAAAATTCTTGTAACCGTTTCACCTTAAAAGGGAAAATGGATACAGGTGGGGGTTCATAATGAGTCAACTTTAGTTCTCCTTAATTTGGGCATAAATAAACAGGTGTGGATTCATCAATATACCCGGGATTTCCCTAAGCATTCCGAGTTCATTTGGGTCACTTTGGCTTCCAATGACATATCCACTCTGTTAGAAATTAGTCCCATCGCTCTATCGTTACTTCACTATGGGGTATGCTTTGGTGGGTACTGATCTTAACCTCCCAACATGCCACATAATCATGGATAGTGGCGTGCAATGCATGAAAAACAAAGACAACCAATATATTTATTTACTTAAAAAAGTTATCAAAGAAGGCTACGTTAGCAAAAAGATGGTTACATCAGACCTAGTGTGCACATATCAGAATCTCACAAACTAAGCAGCGAAAAAAGGTTAGTGAGGAAAAGGTTGTGAAACTGATATTTGGCTTTCAAGATATCATCAATGTTTAGTTTGGAATTGCTGCATCCAATCAAGAGAATTGCTTTCAAATGTTCATCAGTCAATCTCGTTTGATGTGTTGACTTCACATACTTCATTTTAAAAAAAATATTTGCTCACAGACATAAGTTGTTCCAAACACTGATGCCATACCAGCGGCAAATTTCTTCAGTTTCGGAAACTCAACATCAGATAAGCAGTTGTAAAATTCAACATGTTTTCTTTCTTTGTGCTTATCTTTCAGCAAGTCAGTTGCTTGCAAATCAACGATCTCCAACTGTAGTTCAACTGGCACATCATCAAGGTTACAATCAAACGGATTCTTGAAAAGAAGAATGTCACTCTCAATTCTGACAAGATATGAAAATATCTCCCCAAAAAAATGCTTCTTCAAGTCACGAATATTTTTTTTCTCGTGTAATCAAGGTTGACATCTTCAGCGATTTTAGCACAAAACATTTTGAAACAATGAAAATGAGAAAAGTTTTCTTCTTCCAGATGTGATTCAAACAATGACAGCTTTCTCCGAAATCCTTTGATGATTCTGTAGAGATCACAGATGATGTTATCCTTTCCCTGAAGATTCAAATTCAGTTCATTCATGTATGATGTGATGTCGACCAAAAATGACAATTTTGACAGCCAGGTAGGATCTTACAGCTGTAGATCAGCTCTATATTTTTCAGTGATGGAGAACATCTATTTCATTTCGGAGTTTGTAAGAACGAAACAGGACTTTACCGCAGCTGAGCCACCTCACTGATGTGTGATAAGGCAAGTCACAGAATTCAGAATCCATTTCTTCAAGAAAAGCCTGTAACTGACGATAACTGAGTGCATGTCCCCGAATGAAGTTCACAGCAGAAACGACTGGTTTCAGTACACAAGAAATATATAAGTCTTTCAGACAGAGTGCTTGCTGATGTATGATACAGTGTATGAACAGAGCGCCCGGAATTTGCAAATCTTCAAAATGAGTCCTAATCTGCCCCATCAAACCCTATCTCACTCCAGGCATGTTTTTTTTCTTCCATTAACTGTAACATCTCGAAGCTGATTCCACTGAAGGTTATAGTCTTGCAAAACTTTTGCACTTCCATAAAAATGTCTTTTAAAGTTGTTGTTCCATGCAAGCTGCAAACGGATGCCAACTCTTCCGTTATCTGAAAGTCCAAATTGACACCACGAATGAACACGCGAAGTTGTGATGTACTCGAGAGATCACTAGACTCATCCAGCGCCGGTGAATACCACAACAAGTTCCTAGTTTTCTCGCTTATCTGTAGCACTATTTTCTCTCCAAGTTCTTCTGTACTTCGCACAAATGAACTTGCTGAAAGGCTGATAGTTACAAACAAATCGGCTTTCTCAGAACACAAGCCATTTGTTGCGTCCACCATTCACTCTTTGAGAACGTTACCATCAGTAAACGGTTTTCCTCGTTCTGCCATTTCATGCACTATTTTGTAACTTGCACGAGTGACAGATTCATTTTCAGCACACTTTCTCGTGAAGAGATGTCTTTGTATTTCTAACCCAAGTTTCATGGACTCATATTTCTCAGAGCGTAACTTGCCAGAAAACTTCGAATATGTTGATAGATGTATGCAGTGAGTTTGTTTGTTTGTTGTTGTTTTTTAATTTATTTTTTTTTTGGGGTGGGGGGGGGGGGTGGGGGGGGGGCATTTATTTCCACAAAGAAGAACTTTACTCCCCATTCTTCAATGAAAACGGGACACTCGGCGTCCACTTTTCTTTTCTTAGTGGCCATAATGAAGGGTGAAGTACACGGGATCTGAAAATGAAAAAGACATTGTATTAGAAAAATAATTAAAATCCTATTGACACACAAGAAAACAGAGGACTAGGGGTCACTGGCATCTCATAATAAGGTTTTCAAAATATATAAATAGGGCTGGCCTAAATAAACAGCCTAGAGCAGAGCTTTTCAACCTGTGTTCCGTGAGTGGCATCCGGGGGTTCCACCGAAACAGACCGATATCGCCTACATGCAACATTTCTACCCATCTGGTTTATTACATAAAGTAGGACAAACACTTGGATCACCGTACAGAGTTCATGTACGTAAACATGTGCGTAAGGATCTGTAGTTCACTTAACTATCACTGTCAAAGAAATAAATCCTTGTTACATATCTATAAAATGGATGACTGGCAAAAAGAAGTAATTATTTCTGGAGCATAGGACCTGTGTTGACAGCCGGGCGCACCTGGGGAAGGGAAAGATGTGTGTGTGTGTGTGTGTGTGTGTGTGTGTGTGTGTGTGTGTGTGTGTGTGTGTGTGTTGCCATGAAAACCATGGTAACGTCAGAGCGTAGGCGACGCTACCACGAGCCGAGGAAGGACTTGGGATGACGCGAAATAAGCAAAGATTACTATAAACAAGAACATCTAGATACAATAATTTATAATTAAAAATAGTAAATTTAAGACACATAGCAGCCAGGAGCTGCCCGCACGTGTGAAGATCTCCTATTATTCTAACAGAATATTTACATTTAAATTGTATCACAACGTCTCGTGTTCCATACGTTTTATCAAGCAAGTTCGAGTCCGTCAGCGGGCCGGATGAAATGACGTCGCGGGCCGGATCCGGCCAGCGGGCCGTAGTTTGGTGACCCATGTACTAATTGTTCCATGTTGATCACATTCCAAGGCACCTGATTGCTTCGGGATTGCAATAAATATAGAATTACATAATTCAGGAGATATATCTCCAGTATCATATATTGCGTTCAGCAGTCTGGTGACTTGGTCTATTCCATATTCTTCTAAGGCATTGATCATTTCCGTTGTGATGTTATCTGTACCCGGGGTCTTGCCAGTTTTCATATGGTTAAGAGCATTCTGAACTTCCATCTTCAAAATTGATGGTCCTTCATTATTATCCCGATGTTCATATTGTTCGTCCCTTGTATCATCATAAAGGTCTTTCACATAATCTGACATCGCATGTAAAATCTGGTCTTTTTCTATTATGATTTTGACATGTTTGGTTTTTACGCAACCCGTTGATGTGTGTGTTCTTTTGTTAGTGATGTCATTAATTCTTTTGTGCATTAGTTTGATATTCCGGGTATAATGTTGGTTTTCGGTTTGTTTGAAATTGTCCTCAAACCATGTTTCTTTTGCCTCTGATTGATTGATCTAGGAATCGACATCACAGCATTCGGGGCATTCCCATAGGCGCTCCAACCCCATCCTCAGCAGCCAGCGAAGAGTTCCAACACCAATAGTACCAGTAGCAATCTGATTATATGTCCGTCTCGTCTTTCCTCTGAGCGTCGAGCGTCGGTCAGACCCCCTCGTCACTCCTCGCTGCCTCATTCTTGCAAGACCATGATGATCCATTTGCTCCTCCGAGATGCATACGTGCTCCCACAAGGCCGCAACCACGTCTGCCTTGTCATGCATCAATACTCCACCAAGGTTTGCAGAGCCAGCCAATCTGTCCGCCTGTTCATTCCCCAGCACACCGGCATGCCTCGGAGAAAAGATCCAGGCGATGCTTGCCACCCGTGACCTCCGAAGCGAAACAAGCCACTCTGCACGAAGCATGCCTGTCCTCACCTTCCTCAGCATGCTTTCTGAGTCAGTTACAATCACGATGAGTGTGTGCATCGTATTCTCGATCCAGCGGAAAGCTGCAGTGACCGCCTCCACCTCCATTCTTAAGCTAGATGTTGTGGTATCATATGCCAGCTGCTCTCCTGCACCAAACGTCGGCCATTAGCTTTTGCTATGAACCCCCAGTCACTTCTCCTACCTCTCGACACCGAACCATCTGTGTAGATAATCACATCACCCGTGTCAAGGTCTCACATCCGAGGTTGCGACGCGTTGTCTGTACCAACGCCAGACAACATAACAACACGCAACCCTGAGTGATGTTAAACACTGCAGAGAGAACGCGGCGTCTTCGACGACGCCCGGATAAGCAGCCAAGCACAGCAATTGAGCGAAGCTTAAACGACCGCTGGTCAGCAGTACACCCCGTGAACCGTGCAGGGGTCACACTAGCTGACGTGAGCGCCGACTGGCGTGTAGCGTGTAGTACGCAAGAACTGGCAGACGGGTTTAGGTGTTTGAATGGACAGGTCGCATGGGTATGCGAGGAGTGTTTGAATCTGCATTGAGAGCTAGCCTGTACGACAGAATAGAGTGACTTGTAAGTGAGATGTTTATTGCTTGCATGTATTATTATGTATTGTCGTGATATTGTTCATGCCGTAATGATTGCTATGGATTGTCAGTGCGCGATGTTTGTGCGATAATAAATGCAGCGCGTAAATAAAGCTTGTGAATAATCCTTTCGGATATTCACTTCGTGTGATTTGATAGTTTGATATTGCTTCACACTTGCCAGAAAACGAGCTACTTATCTTGCGCTACGCAAGACTCTGACAAGTGCGAACGTGGTGGCTTTCGTCCGGGTTTTGAACCAAATGCGAACTTGTAAATTTTTTTGTCCGAGTTTGAAGCGAATGTGAACATGCCGATAGAAGTGCGCAGGTCATAGATTAAGGTAAAGTAACGATTAAATAGAGTTGATTTAATTAAATTATAAGTGTGAAGATATTATTTGAAGCCAACCGAGGCGTCTTCAGACTTATCACTAAATTCAACAAATTTTGTACCTAAAATCCAAAATGGCGGCCGTGCCTTGAATTTCATTGAGTAGGTTTAGTGTGAACGTGAAAGTTGTTGATTGTGGTAACGACTAACAATAATACTTGACAGCATACAAACCTTTACAGACTTCAGTGACATTACACACACCATACATTTACAAACGTTCTAATTTTGTTTAGTTTAAAAAGTACAGGGTGTTTGTGTCAACTTTACCTGAGTCTGGTGAACTTCAAAAAAAATTTTGTGCGTCAACCCAAAAGACGTTCCAGTGTGATTTCGAGCACCACTGAACAGCACATTACCCAAGGATTACTTGAGTATAAATTTTTTTCATCTCTCTTTATACTTTCGTTAGTCTGGCTTTAGACATTAACTGTGCTATAAATATTTGTAACTTACTAACATCATAAGTAATTTTGTTTATATTTATTCCATCATACCTATTGTTCATCATGTCTTCTTTGAACGATTTCATTGAAATGGGTTTAAAAATGAATATGTCTGGTGAGGGATTGAGAACATGGAGTGAAAGTAAATATGCAGAATATCTTGTGAAACAAGAACAGATGATTGAGCGGAATGAAAGAGCTGCCGAAAGGGCGTTGAAAATGAAAGAGGCAGAAGCAGAAGCTGCTCTGAAAAGTAAAGAGGCAGACTCAGAAGCTGCTTTAAAGCTTCAACAAGCACAATCAGAAGCTGCTCTAAAGCTTCAACCAGCACAAGCAGAAGCTGTTCTAAAACAATCAGAAGCTGCTCTAAAACAGTCAGAAGCGGCAGTGAGGCAAGCTGAGATCTTAGCCCAAAGTAAGAGAGAAGAACAAGAAACACAACTAAAAATTGAACAGCTAAAAGCTGAATGTTCTAAAGATAAAGTGAATAGAGAAACAGACAAAGATCAACCTCATAAGAAGTACCAAGGACTGATCAGAAGTTACAACACAGGTGATTGCATAGCAGCATTCACCCAAAATTTTGAATTTGTTATGGATCATTACAAAATTCCAATACCTGAATGGGGGATAGTATATGTAAGAAGTCTTTCTGGGAAATCTCTTAAAGTCATAGAATCGATTCCAAATGACCTGAAAGAAGATTATCTTTACATTAAAGCAAAAATTATGTCACATTTTTTGCTAGATGAATCAGGTTATAGAGAACAGTTTAGGAAGTTGTCTCCTAAGCCAACACACACGTTCTCTGATTACATCTCAGAAATTCAAAATATTTTTCTAAATGGCTGTCAGCAGCCAAAGTAAATGGAATTTATGACAAATTAGTTGATCTTATGTTGCGAGATAAGATTATCGCATCTCTCCCACCCCCTTTTCTAAATTTTTGTTGGAATGTCAGTGTGAAAGTGTTCAACAGATTGAAAGTCGTGGCTCTGGTTATTTTGCAGCCAATAAGCATTGTTTCTCTAGTAGTCTGACCAGCACAGACTTTGTAGCAGCAGCTACATATGGCAAATATCAGGCAGGGTCAAATACCAAACAAAGACCTTATAGACAAGCTGCAGAGAAATTGTATCAGTGCAAATATTGCGATTATAAACGCAATGAGAATGATATGTGCGACCAACACCCTGGGTACACTACGTACTTGCATAATTACATTTCTAAGCAAGATAAAGAAAGAAAGAACTACAGAAAAGTTACCAAATGTTATCTTTGTAAAGCTTATGGTCACTGGCGTAAAGATTGTAAGGGCAAGTCAATGACCAAAAAGGCTAATGCAGCCATGTTTGACAGTTCTTCGTCAGAAGATGAAAGTGTACAAGATCACCCAGTAAACTCAGCACATTCCATTTAGGTGTTCCATCAGGAAAAATGTACCATTTGTGATCAATTTCATGAGGGTGGCGTGTTAACATGCGGCCATTCTATACCTGTTACCAGTGAGGAGGCCAATTCTGTAGTAAACTCCAAAGGTACACTAAACATCCACCAGGGGTATGTTAATGGTAGAGCTGCCACAGTTTTACGTGATAGCGGGAGTACTCTCATTGGTGTAAAGAGAGATTATATTTTACCATCACAATATAGTGGTAAATATGTCACATGCAGGACATTCTCAGGAAACATAGAGAAATATCCACTTGCATGGGCATATATAACTACACCATTCCTTACAGGAAAGGTTAAATGCGCAGCATTAACCAATCCTTGCTGCGATATTATCATTGGAAACCTTCCTGAAGTGAATGACATACCACATGACAGCAGTACATCAACTGTCAGTTGTAATATTGATACTACCATTTCACCTTCATCGCCAATCACCATTCATGATGTATTACCACCTGTTAATGAATGTACAAATACCAACCTGGCTACGCCAGAACATACATGTAATTGTGTGAATGTAACATCAATGTGTGATGAGAATGATCGTTGTAATGTATTAAATGCAGTAACTAGATCTACTGCACAGATGCAAGATCGAATCGATCAGACAGAGGCTTTACAACGAGTAAGTCCAGTTGTAACATCTCCTGAGACAACTAGGGAGACGTTTATAACATCTCAAAAAGCCGATCGATCTCTGCAAAAGTATTTTAAACTTGTAGGCCAAAAGCAAAGAGTAGCAAAGAATGCTCAATGGTACTTTGCTCTGAAGAACGGAATTCTACCACGGTACTACACCAAAGGTTCCAGCACTATAGAACAAACAGTGCTACCGTTAGAAAACCGCAAACAAGCATTGAATCTAGCTCATGACATACCCTTTGCAGGACACATGGCGTATTCTAAAACTAGAGCAAGGTTACTTACTCAATTTTATTGGCCAAAGTTTTGCAGCGATACCAAACAGTACTGCAGATCGTGTGACATCTGTCAAAAGCTTGTCAAAAAGGGTAAACACCCACAAGCTGAATTGCAAGTTACTGATTTGGCTAGTAGACCGTTTGAAAAGATCTCGGCCGATATAGTTGGTCCTCTGAACCATATAACATCTAAAGGTAATAGGTACATTGTAACACTCATTGATCTATGTACTCGTTTTCCAGAAGCTATTCCAATGAAGAACATAACTTCCAAAGACATCATGGAAGTGTTCTTTCATATTTTTGCGAGGGTAGGATTCCCTGATACCATCCTTTCAGATCGGGGTAGCCAGTTTATTTCCTCGGCTACACAAGCCTTTACCAAAATGTTGGGTGTTAAACAATGCTTCAACAGTCCATACCACCCACATTCGACCGGTATAGTGGAAAAGATTAATGGCGATATGAAACATATGCTCTCTAAGGTAACCCAAGAACATCCTGAAGATTGGGATACTTATCTGCCTGCCATTTTGTTTGCATATAGGGAAGTGCCCCATTCCAGCACTGGGTTCTCACCATTCGAAATGTTATATGGTGCACAACCACGCGGTCCATTATCTCTGTATGAATCTATGTTGACTGAAAGTACAACTTTGTCTATACCCATTTTACCATATGAACATGTAACATCATTGCGTGATAGAATTATGAAATCATGTATATTAGCTAAAGAAGCTCTCCGAAAATCAGGAGCTATTTACCGACAATATGCTAACAGAGGAAATAGAACTATTACACTGACGCCAGGACATGACGTTCTTCTTCTTTTGCCAAGTGATAGACATCTCCTAACTGACTCATGGCAAGGACCGTTCAAAGTACTACGACAAATTTCGACGGTAGATTACGAAATTGCAGTTAGGGACAAACATAAAATTTTCCATATTAACATGCTCAAACCATATCACCACAGGCAAGACGAACAAGTAGAGACTGCAGCAAGCACCTCCATAGTGGACCGGACGGACGACAACCACCGACACCACTTCTTGGCACGACGACCAACTTACAGGACATTAAGGTAAATCCTAAACTGACTCAGACACAAACTGACAGTTGCAGACAACTGATACAAGAATACAGGACGATCTTTTTTGACAGCCCAGGACAGACAGATTTAGTGCAACACCAAATCATCTTAACATCTGACATTCCTATTAAGTGTAGACCATATTCCATCCCTATACACTATAAAGAAAAACTTCATCAAGAAATCATTCATTTAGAAGCAAATCATATCATTCGACGTTCACAATCTCATTTCTGTTCACCAATAGTTTTAGTACGCAAAAAGGACAAAACTATTAGACTTTGTGTGGACTATCGTAAACTCAACAGCATTACCCAGTTGGACTTAGAACCGATGAGCAACTGTGAAGACATCTTGACTGAACTATCTGACTCACGTTATTTTTACTAAACTTGACATGACAAAAGGCTACTGGCAGATAGCTGTACATCCTGATAGTATACATCTGACTGCATTTGCCACACCGTGGGGTTTATACGAATGGTGTAAACTACCTTTCGGATTAGTCAATGCACCAGCTACCTTCGTCAGAATGACAAGAATTCTTTTGACAGGCATTGCTAACATCATTTGGTACATGGACGACAGTTGCATACACACAAAGAACATGACAGAGCACATAACAGCACTACAGCAGACATTTGACAGGATTAGACATCATGGACTGACTGTAAAACCTTCCAAAGTTGATATAGCCTTTCAGGAAATTTCATTTTTGGGCTATAAGATCTCAAATGGCTTTATATCAACTGACGATAACATCATGTCCAGAATTTTGAAATTGTCACCTCCGACAACTAAGAAACAGTTGCGAAGTGTGTTAGGTCTTTTAAACTATTATAGACAGTTTATTCCTCATTTTGCTGATTTGACCAAATGTTTCACTGATCTACTAACAAATAAACATCCCAATGTGATTGTAAACAGTGAATGTTTAAGGCCAGCATTTACGAAAATTCTTTCATATTTTTCTAAATCACCTATTCTGAAATTGCCAAATTTGAATATTACTTTTAGATTAAGATGTGATGCGAGCTCCGTAGCCATTGGAGGTGTGCTTCTCCAAGAACACGACCAGATCTTGTACCCAGTATACTACGTCTCTCGAAAACTGAACACCAGCGAACGAACTTACAGTACACCGGAACTCGAGGCTCTTGCCATGGTATTTTGGGTACGTAAACATTCTAGATTTTTGTTAGGCAAACATTTCATTATTGAAACAGATAATAGTCCGCTGACAATTGTTACCAGAGGAACGCCAAGTAACAGCAAGGTGGAAAGATCGTCCCTTCTTCTGCAGGACTATAGCTATGAGATTAACCATATAAAGGGTTCACAAAACTGTCTTGCAGACCTTTTGTCGAGATGTCCATACAACGAACCTAATACCCAGTCAACACCAGAGCACAGTGCAGAGGGTGTATAAAACTGCAACGTAGATAGTGCTCAGTACCACAGCCAATTGTGACAATGTGTCAGTAACGCTGTCTACACCATTGTGATGGGGAAGATTATATCTCCCAATGTATATAACTTATGAACATATTGCGATTCTTATTATGATCATGCGAATGAATGCGTGTATAATTGTGAGATATGTGAAAGAATGGAATCAGTATTATGTAAACTAATGTGTTGTATAACTGTGAGATATGAGAAAGAATGTAATTATTATTGTAAATACATAAATATTGTAACAACCGGACACTACAGAGAAGTGTCACTGGACAACACTACAAGATCCAGGAATTTACCAAGCCATTACAACGTGAGGTAATCCTGAAGGTATCCAGACCGAGTTGTCCAAGACGTTTTAACAAGGTACGAAAGATGACTGCGACAGTACAATCCGAGCAGAAGGCGGAAGAGACGATCCAACAGCTGATGGTAACAACTACTACTCCGTTTATATAAAATCCAGAACGGACCAACGTTGTATGAATGACACCACAACACATGTAATAGTACAGCTGTATACTTCCGATATTTTTTACATATTAAGTTAAAAGTTATCAGACTACGCTAAAAAGTCTATAAATGTATGACAATTGTATTAAAATATGATTTAAAATATTTCCATATACGGAATTGTATATGTCGATTTTTATAAGATGTAATCTCAGCATCGTAACTTGATTGCTTCTTTACAAACGTGACTTTTTGTGCACATTTGTCAATAAGGATCAAATTATGACACTAAGAAATAAATTTGCAATTGTAATTTGTCTTGTAAACGATGATAAATTATTGTTCCTAAATTTTTTGTATAATAACCAGGGGACATTACTCTAAATTGTTGGTGATATGTAAATATGTATTGTAACCATTAACATGTGTGCTTGATAAATAACATGTCAATGTGATATCGTTTAGATATGGACAGTATATTGCCAAAACTGTTGACCTTCATTAGAAACTCTAAATAAAGGTCTGATGGAGGAGTCATCTCAGAGGGAGATGCTCACGGCTTGACCTGATGATTTTAGTATTTTTGTTCTTGGTTGTGAGGTAGGGGCCAGTTTAGCCGATACCTACCGGACTAGCTGTGTCACAGCGAGGTAATGCCCATGAAAGAGATTGTACTTGACTGTTGTACTTCATAGTGCAACATAATTGATGTATACATATTGTTTACTATTCACCTGTATATATTTATTATAATTGTTAAGGTATAATGTTCGACTTTGACATGTTTAATAACACCTAGATATATATTGTACATGAAAGAAAATCCTTTCATGAAAAAGGGGTGTGGAGAGTGTCAAGGTCTCACATCCGAGGTTGCGACGCGTTGTCTGTACCAACGCCAGACAACATAACAACACGCAACCCTGAGTGATGTTAAACACTGCAGAGAGAACGCGGCGTCTTCGACGACGCCCGGATAAGCAGCCAAGCACAGCAATTGAGCGAAGCTTAAACGACCGCTGGTCAGCAGTACACCCCGTGAACCGTGCAGGGGTCACACTAGCTGACGTGAGCGCCGACTGGCGTGTA
>OY992885.1:52717194-52757194 GCA_963921405.1 Cepaea hortensis | reverse complement strand
GCACAATGATTAATTTCCTAGAGCCAGGTTTTATCCCAGTTGGCTCGGTCTTTCTTGACAGAGCAGCTACGAATTATGTCAACATAGAGAACGAACCCTACTGCTACAGTGGCAACCCAAAAGGGGTCTTCAGAAAGATTGCATTTGTGAACCGAATGGCGAAATTCAAAACAAACCCGCGACCTTCAGAGCGCAAGGCAGATTTTATTCACACTGTTAATGTGATGTGACGTGATGTCATGTCATGTTATGTGGTTAATGTTATCTGATGTGAAGTGGTGATTTGCGATATATTCTTCTTCTGCCTAAGTCCGGAATGTTGTTTTAGACGTAAATGCGTTGTGCTTGTTTTGCAGTAGAGCTGCGATATTTGCACCTTTTAGCCGACGCATTCGACTTCTGCAGGCATTTGTTGGCCGGGTTACGTTCCCAGGTGTTTCGTAGGACGTTTAACTCTTACTGTTGTGGTGTTATCCCCACCCAGCTGACCCGTTTAGAACAGCTGAAGACATCCCAGTCATCCATCAAGGGAAGGCAGGGGGAGACTATGGGCATACACTGCCATCCAAGGAGGCGTCCATAATTGCAGAGCCGACACATAGCGCTCTGGTAATCGTCACGTCCTGCACTTGGCTGCTTAGCCTAACTTCAGTATATTTATCTTCCTTTGACCACAGGCTGTCTCTCTGGAAACCAGTATATGCAGTTTTCAGATGACATCCCCACAGTGAGCTTTCGATTCAGACTTTCCACTTAATGGATTTGTTATCCAAGCAATATTCCATTTCGTGCCACTGGGACGATTTTTCCACTTTTGATGATGTCCACACAATGAGCTTTCAATTCAGACTTTCCAGGCAATGGATTTGCTAGCCAAGTGATATTCCATTTCGTGCCACTGGGACACTTTTGCCACCGACATACCTGTGGCATGAAGTATGGCAGGCTATTAACTTCTTCATGCACTTTTAGATGTCAACCTGAGTATAGTTAAAGAAAGTAGCAGCCAACTTGAGTGTCGGATGTATAGTTGATGATGGCTCAACCCCACAAAGATAAAGGATACTACGTTCCTCTTTCTCAATGTGATCCTGCCCGTTATAATTGATGTAGCTGTTACTGGCCCATTGGCTTGAGACTATAAATAGAGTGAAAGAGAACCAAGGAATACCTCCAGGAAAACAATGAAGGGTTTACTGAGTTTCCAAAATATCCTAGGTGGTTCCTTGCCTCTCCTCTACCAACTAAATAAATTAAAATCTAGGGTTGTTACGTACAACAATTTTACTACGACAAGAAACTCTCAAAAGAGAAAATGATCTTTATTTTCATAATTTATTATATATTTGTGTGTGTGTGTGTGTGTGTGTGTGTGTGTGTGTGTGTGTGTGTGTGTGTGTGTGTGTGTGTGTGTGTGTGTGTATATGTATATATATATAATGATGATACTGGTCATACATGTCATAAAATATCAATGCAATTCTCAAAAACAAAGTTATACACACATATATTATTTTAACTATCTATGACCTTGACGCCTAGACCTTTCAGTTCTACCATCAATGATAGTCCTGTTCTTCAGTACTAGTGACTTTCCATCTTCTCTTGAGGTAGGTTAAGTCTGAACTGGTTATGCAATCAGGGTGTTCTATTCCAGAAATCTGGGATCCATGTGGTCAATAGTTTCCTGATATTATGTATCTTTCTGTTCTTTAGATTGTTGATTTTCCCGGTACTAATAGGATAGTGGCTCTTGGTTCCCAACCATCAGGCACAAGAATAATTGTTACCTGTCTTAACTGTTTAGTGGAACTTGTTGCAGGTAGTATTTGGCCTCACTATATCAGCCGCCTCACTCAGTCAAGCTGCTACATTCAGCCAAGCTGTTACTACATTCACAAAAGTGCTGCATTCAAGTGCTGCATTCAAGTGCTGCATTCAACCTAGGCAGGGCTGGATCTAGCGGTACTTAAACACTATCTGGAATTTCAGCAATCAACATCCATCTAATCATACCATTAATTTGACATTAGAAATTAAATGCTATACCTTTCAACAACAAACAACAAACAAAATACGTAAAAGAATTTTGATCATAGGAAAATAAACAGTGGAGGGTAAAGAGTCTTGGTGCTCTAAAATAGTTATACACAACATAACTGGTTGTTCTACATCCAGTCTTCCCCTATCAGGTGTTCAAGGTTTAAACTAGCAGATGTGCAGTTTCATCTTCACCTATGCCTGTCCTTAGGTCTACCGGTTGACTAATACCTTGATTGATTTGGAATTGACAACTATGTTTCCCATCCTATTCTGTACCTAGTTAATTCTCTTCATCTTCTTCCGTGAAAGGAAAAAAGGTCTCTTATATTAAGGGTTTTAGAAATAATCCCCTATTGCAATGAGGAGTTGCTTATAAACAATATAAGTATATCATGGTCTCAATTCTTGTATATTATTCAAATGAATTCTTTTCTGATCAAAAGGTTCAAGGCGAGTATCTTTTCTCCTCTTCACCGTGTCTGTAATATGATTTTATCTTATTTATCATCATCATCATCATCATCATCATCATCATCATCATCATCATCATCATCATCATCATCATCATCATCATCATCATCATTCTCATCACTATCATTATATCATCATCAGCGTCATCATTATATCATTATATTATTTTCATAATCATCATTATTATTACATTATTATAATCTTCATTACAGTCATCATCATCATCATCATCATCATCATCATCATCATCATCATCATCATCATCATCATCATCATCATCATCATCATCATTGTATTACATTCATCAGGACACTAGACCATATATCAGGAGTGACTTGAAATACAAAGAGGGATTTTGCTTAAGATACAAAACCAGATGCTTTTAGTACGCGTGATGTATAATATGGTTTGTGTCGTGCTTAGGGCACAAAACCAGATGATGGTACTATGAATGGTATTTAATATAAAGTGTTGTCATGCTTCGGAGTGCACTAAATGATTAATTAGTGTTTGGGTTATGCCGAACATATTCTCTTGTGATAGGCAGGACATTATACAGCAAAGTTGCCTTCTATCATGAGACTGACTGTTAGCTTATACTCCTTTTCAGCATGTTACTTCCTTCACTTATTCTCGGACATAATATTCACATGTGCATGGATGATAACTTCACTCTCAATCATTCCATAATCACAATCATATCTGTATAGATGACAGTTAAGCATGTGTATTTGCTTTACTGATGATAAATTCACAGATTCAACAACAATGACAGTACAATGGAATCTTAATCATTTGCATCCTTCATCGGAAATTATAATATTTCCTGGATGATAATTAAGCCTAGTTATTTATTTTTATAAATGATATAGTCACATCTGTTTAATAATAATGAAATCACACATAAACCACACCAGACATGCTCTCATCAATGACATAGACTGGTGTGATCATGGGCATACTTAGATTCACAAATGATGATTCATCATTTGTAGCAATATTGAACTTACAATGGATCACCACATGTTTTCATATACATATATTTATGTGATATACTCAAGTCACATTCAGGCAGTATGAATCCTAACCATTCTTCCATGCCGGTTGACTAAGTATTATTATGTGGCACAAATATTAATTCCATATGTTTACAACATTGAAACTACATTTGATTCACCAC
The DNA here is from genome assembly GCA_963921405.1 of Cepaea hortensis. Taxonomy (NCBI): domain Eukaryota; kingdom Metazoa; phylum Mollusca; class Gastropoda; order Stylommatophora; family Helicidae; genus Cepaea; species Cepaea hortensis. The sequence continues at coordinate 52,753,500 of OY992885.1, read as the reverse complement.
ATGGGTGCTTTAACCCAACACACACAATTATGATCAATATATACATTTTATAGTTTAGAGTATCAGGACAATTCTAGTTATAGTGATTAAACATCAGGATGGAGGAGAAACAAGAAGACTGATATCACAATTCATACGAGATATAGATATATGCATGTCTTTGATGATGTACACATTCCTCAGTGAATGTTGATGTATATGTATTTCCTTTGTGAAGAATCTTGTCATCCTTCCTCTACCTTCCATATTATTAGTTTTATTAAACTTTGAAATTTGATGTTACTTTGCATTCACTCACTTGTGATGTCATACCAGTTCAATATGTCTTTAACTATTAATTAGTTAATAATTTTTTAATGTATAGGAATAAAGTGAGGCTGGGTGACCTCACGTGGACAACTTGATCACTTTGTTCCACGGTAACATCCCAGATTCCTATTGCCTGCCTAGGAGAGCCCATTTCATCATTCTTATTATTGTACCACTGGACTTGTTAGACTAGTAAGTACAGTTGGGGGTTCTTGAGCCAGTATGGTTCTACTGGGAAGGGCAGAAATTAATTTAGAGTGGTTTGTTCATTTATCCAGGTGTCCCCTAGATCTCCAGAACTCTTTCCTGTCACATCACCTTCCGGTGACTTTTCCACACAATTTGGGATCAACCCCAGGCTCTAGCATTCTTTTTCAAGGGGATACATCTCGTTTGATTGCATCTCACCATCCAATACCTCACAGTCATTCACTCTATTCTTTATCAAATGCTTTTTCTAAATCTATCCAGACCGCTAGTGTGTGCTTTTTTTTTCTCTTGGAAGGCAACCTCCATTTCCTGAGTTATATAGGTTATTTGATAGATCTGTACTTCCTGAATGCTGCTTGGTGTGGTGTTAAGATTTTTTTTTTTCCTTCCAGATGCCATGTTAGCCTGCCATTGATAATGCGTTCCATTAATTTTCCTACACAGCTAAGTAGATTGATAGGTCGATAGCCATTTCGTTCTTCCAGGTCTTTTCCTTTCTTTGGAACTGGTATTAGTATAGCTTCCTTCCGTGCATGTGGGACTATCCCTCTTTTCCAGCTGTAATTTAGGAATGCTAGTAGTTTCTTTTATGCGTTAGTACATAGTACTATTATCATTTCATTTGTGATTCCATCCTTTCCTGGTGATTTCTTCTGTTTTTGGGTATTCATTGCCTGTTCCATTTCTTCAATGTTTAAATTTACCATCATATATCCTGCTGCTGTCTCTATATTACTATATTGTGTCTATTTATCTTTGATTGCTTACTTCTGTTCAGTTGTAATATCAATGTATTGTGCACTAGCATAGCGTTCCATTAGTGCATGTGCAGCTTTTTTCCTGTAAGCAAAGCATTTCCTTGTTTAATTGTTATTTGTTTGTTTCTTGGTCCTTTATTGTTCATGGCTTTCACTAGTTTCCATAGTTTGTTTCCATCCTTATCAAAGTTCAGGTTTTCTGTTGTTTTTTTTCTATCCAACAATCTCTTGTTGTTTGATTTACTGTTCTTTTATATTTTACTGAGAGGGCTTTGAGAGAGATGCTCGCTGCAGTTTGTTTCGTGTCTCTCTGCTATCTTCCTGACATCCTCAACTCTGTCCTCCAAAATTTTTAGTTCTTCAGTACAGTATGGCTTGTAATTTTTTTTATCCCGCTCCTCTTGGAATGGACTCAGTGGCGTCCTATATTATTGCTTTGTTTAAACTTTCCACCATTTGTTTCATGTTGTCATGTCGTGTATTTATGTTTTCACTGTATTTGCCTGTTAATGTGGCATACCTATCTCAATCAGCTCGTTTGTAATTCCAGTGGGGCAAAGGCTTTTGCTCCTGTGGAACATACTCCATATTCATTACAAGTTTTATTGGTCTGTGGCCACTGCATGCTAATTGGTCAAGCACATGGCGATCGATTTTGTGGAGGATGTCTCCTGTGCGGAAAGCTAAGTCCAGAGTAGAAGTGGTAAACCATCTTCTAGAGTAGAAGATGGATGTGTCATCCGCTTTGTTGAGTAGATGGAGATTAGAGTCTATTTTCTAGTCCTCTACTTCATCTCCATATGTGGTCTTATATATAGGTATATGTGATCTGGGTGAGATTACGTCACAGCTGAAGGCCTTGCAACAGGACAATGAGGTTGTGAAGACCATGTTGGGCAGCGTGATAGCGGAACTGTCCAGGGTAGAAGAGTTGCTGAACTCAACACTCAACATAGATCAGGTACACTAAATCTGTCTGTCTGTCTGTCTGTCTGTCTGTCTGTCTGTCTGTCTGTATGCTTGTCTGTCTGTCTGTCTGTCTGCCAGTCTGTCTGCTCTCGGTCTGTCTGTCTGCCTCTCTGTCTGTCTCTCTGTGTGTTTGTTTGTTTGCCAGTCTGTCTGTCTGTCTGCCTGCCTGCCTGCCTGTCTGTCTGTCTGTCTGTCTGTCTGTCTGTCTGTCTGTCTGTCTGTCCGTCCGTCCGTCCGTCTAGGTCACGTGTATTTAGACATACATTGGGATTCTCCGGGGTCAAGATATTATGCCGCCAGTTTCGCGCTCTGAAGGTTGTGGGTTCGAAACCCGGCTGTGTCGCTCGGTTCACGAGTGCAGTTGTCTCGAAGGCTTACTGGAGCTACGAGGTTCGTGCTCTGTGTGACGCTTTTAGCAAGGTGCCCTGCGGAAAGAGACCGAGCCATATGAGTAAAACCCGGTGCAATGAAGTCGATTATTTTATCTTTTCAACCCTTCGTTTTAGACATACAAGTGGGAAGCTAACATCAAGAGATGGACGAATGTACAGAATGTACAATCAAGAAAGAGAGACAGTGTTGGGCGGCCAACCTTCATTGTGAAGGCGGCACCTTATTGATTGATTGATTTTAGTCATTCTAATTGAGTGATTTAATCAATGTAGTGATGCAGTGACTCCCTCAAGGCATTGGGTCTGAGCATGTAGCGATTTGAAGGAGAGGCCTAAACTTTAAAGCAGAATGTCCTTCACATGACCTTGCCAACAGTCTTTCGTAAACGGCTGGTTAATAAAGGAGCATAATAGAGTGGTCATGGTAGACTGATACACAACTCGATCTTTTCAAGTCGGAATACTAACTAAGATGGCTAAAGTTAAACACTAAGAAGCTGCGTTGGCTAGAAGATTATGGGCGGTCTTCTCAAGCAACTGGAAGATTTGAAGGAGTTGCAGACCTGGCGTGTGGCTAAAGTGAAAGACTGTGCTGCAGTTCTGGAATGTGGCTAAAGTGACAGGCAGTGCTGCAGTTCTGGTGTGTGGCTAAAGTGAAAGACTGTGCTGCAGTTCTGGAATGTGGCTAAAGTGACAGGCGGTGCTGCAGTTCTGGCGTGTAGCTAAAGTGAAAGACTGTGCTGCAGTTCTGGCGTGTGGCTAAAGTGAAAGACTGTGCTGCAGTTCTGGCGTGTGGCTAAAGTGACAGGCGATGCTGCAGATCTGGCGTGTGGCTAAAGTGAAAGACTGTGCTGCAGTTCTGGCGTGTGGCTAAAGTGACAGGCGGTGCTGCAGTTCTGACGTGTAGCTAAAGTGACAGGCAGTGCTGCAGATCTGGCGTGTGGCTAAAGTGAAAGACTGTGCTGCAGTTCTGGAATGTGGCTAAAGTGACAGGCGGTGCTGCAGTTCTGACGTGTAGCTAAAGTGACAGGCAGTGCTGCAGATCTGGCGTGTGGCTAAAGTGAAAGACTGTGCTGCAGTTCTGGAATGTGGCTAAAGTGACAGGCAGTGCTGCAGATGTAGCTTGTAGGGCCAGGTGGTGCTGCAGCCAAACTGAACAGTACAAAAGTCTGTTGTCGGAGTCCGCATTGCCATCAAACAAACACAAAAGACTACTCGCGTAAAATGTACCGCAAGAAAGCCGAGAGATCTCCAACAGAATAAGAACAGGGCAGTGCGTCGGGCTCTCACACCATTTAAGGTGTCCTGCAAGAGCTGCATAGAACCTGTACTTTTGTGTGTATGTGAAGCGTAGACAATGAGCAGACAAGCTGAAAAACAATTACTGGTAGTGGACATGTGGTTTCTGAGGACAATACAAAGAATACCATGGACAGACAGAAAGACCAATGAACAAGTGCTACAAAAATACCCTAGAGAAATTAGATATTGTCAGTCAAGATTTCTTGGGTATGTTATGAAAAGAAATAAATTGGAGACAACTGGCAAGAGCGAGGAGAAAATAACAAGGGGGAGACAGAGAAGTAAATACCTGGATGGCTTGGACACGTTGTATGGTCGAGACAAGAACACTGAGCGGATCCACGACACTGGTGATCAAGTGAGATGGCGAATCGTGACCGCACTCGCTTATTGGCATGGCACATGATGATGCTTATGATACAGAGCTATACAAGATTGTAAACATGAAATTATATTTTCTGATGTCAGCATGGCCGAATGGATAAGAGCGCTCGTTCTTAAACATCTGGTGTGCTGATTCCGAGGTAGTGAGTTTATCCCCTCTGTTGCACTAAAATGTTAACTTCTCGTCCTTCTCGTCCATAATTACAAGTACCTCTCAAGTAACGGGCCCTACCTTATAATAATAATAAGTATCATTATTATTGCCGGCTTCGTGGCTTAGAGGTTATGACTTTTCTCCGTAATCTCGTATACTCTCGTCGGTAACGTGATGACGGTGAGAATCAGCAGTGGTTCGAATCGCATCGGTAACTTACGGGGTATGTGAGCCGGCCGCTCAGAAAGCAATGGCAAACTACTGAGCGTAATCTTGTCAAGAAATCAACATACAGCTGAAAGATGCTGGTGTTGACAGCGATGTCCTGTAAAGGATATGCAAATATATATATATATATATATATATATATATATATATATATATATATATATATATATATATATATATATATATATATATATATATATATATATTAATACCGAATGACGGCGCTGTGGGGATTCGTAATCCCGCATACCGCGTTCGAAACACAGATGCGGGTGATTTTGAAGCATACCATCTCGCGCTGGTTTTCATACAATAATATTAGTGCTGGTTTTACGAAATTAATGGCAAACTACTGAACGTAAACTTGCCAAGAAATCACAAACAGCCGAAACATGCAACTAATGTTTCTAATATAGAATAGCCAGTGTAAACGTATTTCCAATGAACGCATGTTATTCTTATGTCCACCATCTCTTGTCATTTCAGCCATTGGGGAGTTCGTGTTATCGGGGAATGGCGCACAAAAGCTCCAGAGAGAAGTTTGTTCTGTCTGGCAAAGTTCTGGCGCTGTGTGACACCGAGACTGATGATGGCGGTTGGGTAGTCATTCAGGTGATTTATCTACGATTTCATGTTCAAATTACCACAGGTTAGTAGTTTAGGGAGTCACGATAGTGCAGTGGCTAGCACGCAGTGGCTGCCTTGTGGGGAGGCACATGTAGAGGCGTATTTGTGGGATCGTGCGGCAGACGGTAAACACATCTTGAAGTTGGCAATCAGAGTTCGAATGCACAACTGGAGAAAGACACCAGGGAGCCCAGCCCTGGGTATCTCCGCCTCCACGGAGTCTCAAGAAGTTAAAGAGACCGAAATATTTGTGAAAATAGGGACATCTTCTGACGTTTGGGGCCTTTTATTCTGCTGCTTCAAGGGGAAATCCCCATCGAAGCGGATGTTTTAATTGACATAGTCCCCCCCCCCACCCCCACCCCAGGTTGACCCAGACTGCGTACCGGGAAATGACAAGGGGAGCTGCATGATTCAGAAGGTCGAAGCTGGATCTGTACGTAGACAGTGGACTGAGTCGCTGCGGAAGTCTGTTGTCCGTAAAGTCACCTTCATCTTCGTCCCGGGACATGCGGGAGTGGAGGGAAATGAACGAGCTGATAAACTGGCTGGCTCTGCACCCCCTGTAGATGGCCAGCCCATGGATCGTGCCGATGTTATTAACGTCCTCAAAGATATGGCGAGAACAGAGGACTTTGACGTCAGTGATTCCACATCGCTGTCCAGGATGAAAGACTTGGGAGTAAGAATAGGCACAGCCAGACGCGAGAGGTACATCGGGAAAACAAAGCGCCTCGTCAACCAACACAGAACTGGACGCTGATGCATATGCTGGGGGGAGGATCTGAGCACCTATGGACATGTCCGGAGTGCAATGAAGATACCCCAACTGATAACTGAATAACTGACAAGGGGAGTAAAGTCGGTCGTCATGACATTGATCACATGCTCATCCAGTGTGGATGCGACAATAACAATTGTGGGATTAGCACCATGTGCTCAATACGGCTCACAACGTGCAGCAGGATCCTTTACTTTGTACTTTATATAGAGACGCCTAAATTACTGGTGAGAGTAGTGGTGTACTTTGCACTTTATATAGAGACGCCTATATTACTGGCAAGGATAGTGGTGTACATTGTTGAGGCCTAGTATTGTAGTTGTTACTGTTGTTGTTCTCATTCTTAACGTTATTTTTGTTGTTGTCGTTATTATCGCGTTTGTTATTTGGGTATTTGAGTGATTATATTAGTAATTGTAGTAGTCGTGGTAATAGTAGAAATAGTTGTCGTCGTTGTTGTTGTTCTTGTTGTTGTGGTGGTGGTGATGATGGTGGTAATAGCAGTAGTAGTACTAATAGAAGCGACAGTGGTTCTTGTGGTCACACTGGAAACAGTCTGTGTTATCTGAATGTCTATATTTTATTGTCTTTGCGTAATGCTGGCTTGGATGTTATGTCTTAATTCCTGTTCTTAGAGGCGTGTGCGAGGGGATGTTGACTTCTACAGAGGCTGGGCCGATTACAAGAAAGGGTTTGGAACCCCAGACACCGACTTATGGATTGGAAATGACCTTATTCACGATCTCACGTCACAGGTAGTTTTAACTTTATAACGTTTTTTTTTTTTTCTTGGTCGTTGCAAATATGTTTGTCATTGACAGGTGTGCGGTTGACTTCACAACTGTGATCTAATAGAATTAAAGTTTAGTCCATCACGTGCTATTACTTCTAGTGCAATGAACTGATTTTTGCGTGTGGAATAACATTCCCTATTACCAGTGTCCCTCGCCATCAGGTGAATCCACTTCGACTTCTGAGGTACTTATAATTTATTTCCGCAAGTCAAGAACGAGAAGTTAAAAGTTCAGTCCAATTTATCGGCATCTCGGCATCAGCACTGCGGATGTTTAAGCAGGAGCGCTGATATCCATTAGGCCATGGTGACCTGTTTCGAGGCAAATAAAATTCAATTAGGCGTTCACTACGCTCACATGATTTCTATGAAGGTTTCCACTCAGGCATTGAAACCTTTGCTGCGGCGATTGATCTTGAGGACGGGTACAACAGAGTACCGTTGTGTTATTTAATGATTCCGCTTTTTGAACTCAAGATACGTCAATTGTTGACGCTGCAGCCCTCTTCCAACGAAAAGTAGCCTTTAGATGTGGCAGCTGGATTTCTAAACCAACAACAATATATCCTGGCCTACCACAGGGATCACCATTATCTCCGGTGCTGTTCAATACATACACTGTGAGAATCACCGGTGATCAGATCGCAGGACGGGGGAGAAGATTGTCGTATGTCGACGATGTGTTAGTGTATCATCAGAGTAAGGATAGAGATCGGGTTGCTGTGGAACTACAAACCGAACTCAATGGCATACGTACTTGGCGTGTTGAAGCTGGGGCAATGGTCAACCCAACAAAGGCATCAGTGAAAAGGTTCTCTTTAAATAACCATATTGTCAACACTCTAACACCAACTGTGCATCTGTGCTCAGAGACTGTGGAAAGAACGCATGCAATGAATTATCCGGGGATACCATTTTGATTGAAGCCTTGCTTATATTGAGCACATAGGCTAGGTGATAACAAAAACCAAGCGGGTTTGGCTGCGGTGTGGGTGATGGCGGCGTAAAATTGTGAGCAGCGCCATCTATGTCTTCTTTACGAGGGTCTGGTTCTTTCTGCTTTTGAGTATGCGATGGCAATCCTGACTTTCAGCCATAACCAGATGGAAAGAATACAGAACGAAGCTATGCATATTATTCTTGGATATACAAGATATACATAATGCAAGGCGATGCGCTATCTTCTTGATTTTAAAACCATGGGAAACATTTTTTTAAATATTGCCGAGTACGTGCCTACCTCAGGGACAACGCAAACACACAACACCCACTGCATAGTGAAATTAAGAAGGTAAAGGGCAGCAAGTTATAAAGAAGAAAGTTGTGGATGGATCAAGTCGCAGACATTCTTCATCAGGTGTGTTCATTTGAGGACTTAGAACCTGGTTAGGAGTGGGTACAAGTGCCAGCATGGTATGTCCTTTTCAGTGTGCATTAAAACTAAACGATATTTTTTTTTTGCTTTGCATATCCTTTACAGGACGTTGCAGTCAACGTCAACATTTTTCAGCTGCTCTTGATGTACTAGGCAAGATTACGCTCAGTGGTTTGCTTTCTGAGCGACCGGCTCACATACCCCGTAAGTTACCAACGCGGCGAGAACCGCTATCGATTCTTGCACATGTTACGTTACTCACGAGAATATACGAGATTATACGGAAACGATAAATGCAGACAAGAAAATCCGGCTGTCGTGAAGGCGGAAGTACAGGCGTTGATTTTCGAGAATTCTTCAGCATGTGATGCTGTCATTTACACATATGGGTCGGTCGGTTGATGATTGAGAAGTTCATAGTCCTTTACGGCCCAGGCCGGGGCGGAAGGGGGTGGGGGAATTGTGAAGGGAGATTCTGGTGCTTTTGCTGTGATCACAAGTAGCCTGACTATGGAAGTCATGGCAGTAAGTAAAGCAATAACATGGCTCGAGACACAGGCATTCACTTGGGCATGTGTCCTTAGTGACTCAATGCGTATGCTCACGTAGATAGAGATATGGTGGGTCCGAAGAGATTGGTTACTGTCTCTGGAGCGATCTCGGCTGGCAAAGATTATTTTCATCTTCGTGCCAGGGCATGCGGGTGTACAAGGGAATGGGCAGGCTGACAGGCTTGCTGATAAAATTACTGTGGAAGGCGGACGAGCCATGGACCACGCTGACATTCTGAATGCTCTACGAGAAGTAAGTCGTTTGCGAGAAGCAAATGACGACTGTGAATCTACAACCATGGTCAAGCTGCAAAAATACCAAGTTAAAAGAGTGTCCAAACAAGAACACTACTCAGGAAGCCAAAGAAGATTAATTAAACCAACAAAGAACGGGTGTCGTTAGCCGCTATACGCTGGGGGATTTGCTGAGGAGAGGATCCGAGTGCTTATGGGCTGGATGGTTCGATGTGCAATGAGGATGCTCTGTCGACGATGATCTGAGCGACCGGCTCACATACCCCGTAAGTTACCGACGCGGAGAGAACCGCTACCGATTCTCACGCATTTCACGCCACTGACAAGAGTATACTGGATTACGGAGAAAGTCGTGTAAATCCTAGACCAGGGAGACCAGCAATGGCAAACTACTGAACGTAAAATTTGCCCAGGAATAAGGAACAGCCAAAATGCTGGGGTTTACTGCTACGCCCTGTGAAGGACATGCAACTTAATTTTTTTTTTTAAATTAGCTATTACCAATGCCCCTCGCCATCAGGCTAACCCACTCCGACTTCTGAGGTACTTGTAATTTAGGTCCCCAAGTCAATGAGAAGAATTCAACATTTTAGTCCAACTGACTGGTGTAAGGGTTGAACACGCTACCTCTGTATCAGCACACAGGAAATGTAAGAGCGAGCGCTCTTATCCATTCGGTCATGCTGACCTCCTTCGAGGCAACTGAAAACCATATGAAAGTCCACTAAGCTCACTCACTCCATCATTCACTCACTTAATCATGCACACACTCAACCATTCACACACTCAAACATCCACTCACCCAATCATCAACTCACGCAATCATCAACTCACTCAATCATCCACTTACTCAATCAGTTCCAGTCCCCAACATGGCGGATAGGCATTTGAACCGTTAAGCCTCTGAAGTGTTTATGCCTCTGGCTACAGTTTGCAATCGCATTTTACTCATGTTGGACTGGTAGTGCATGGTTACGTCGCCCTGCTACTGAGTTGAGTTCATGGCGCGACACTGTGAGCTGTGAATTTCTTTTGGAATGTTTTTACATCTGTCTGTGGTTGTTGTAGCGTGAACTGCATGTTTGGAACGATGGCGGTCGGCCTGTCGCTTGGAATTGATTGGATTGCCTTTTAGTTTCACTAATGAATTGTTCTCGGAGACTCCAGAGGTCGTCGCTGGTACTACGGTGTTCGTGCTTTGTGCGATACTTTCAGCGGGCCGCCTTGCCGAAAGGGACTGATCATATGGGATAAATCCCGGGGCAATGAAGTCGATCCTCTCAACGTTTAATGCAGTAACGTGTGGCTGTTGGTTTTCTAGTGACTGCCGTTTCCATCGACGTTGAACTATTTTCCGTGGAGTACTTTTGTGTTCGCATTCTGATGGCGGCATTATGCATATTGTACCTATGCGGGCTGTTGGTTTGTCGAGACTCCTGTCTATTCCACTTTTCACATAGGGCAATGAGGAGCATTTGGCACAGGAACGGAGCATAATGGGGACGACCCGTTGCCGTGAAGTTGGAACCGCGACTAACTAACTAACTCAATCATCCACTCACTCAATCATCCACTCACTCAATCATCCACTCACTCAAGCACGATGCCTCGAAATCACCGAACAACTCTAACAGCGGTATTGAAGCACGTTTTACCAAACGGTTGGCGATACACAAGTAGAAACAATTCATCAGATTCAATAGCCTTTCCACAACGATTCCACGAGCAGGACATCATTTATAGTATGATACAATCGCTTACGCCATCGCCGCAGATCAGCGAAGACCGGATCACGATCAGGTCGACTTTCAACATATGGAAATGGCGATTTCATTGCCCAAGTATTGACCTTAGCCATGCAGAATCTTCGTGTCACCACCCGAGGGGATAAGCACTGGTTCTATACACTTTATTCTGAGGGATGGTTTGACCATACGGAGAGTGTCCACGAAATTCGTGCCGAAGCTGTTAACGACGTAGCAGAAGCAACTAGTGTCTAGAAATCTCGCAGAACATGCTGGATTGTCTAGACAGCGAAACCGCGATCCTGAGCATCATGATCACTGGTGATTAGTCCTGGGTTTGTGAGAACCAGCCGGAAACCATGATGCTGTCGTCACAGTGGAGACATTCGTCTTCCCTGAGGCCAGCAATATCAGTCAAGTAGGTCTTTAGTGTTGTTGTTGTTTTTTAAAATTCCGTAGGTGAGCATCAGGATTATGCACTACTAGGTTAAACTATTAACAAAGAGTACCACTTTGAGGTCATCCATCGCCTTCCTATTGTTGTGCGGCACAAACGAACTGACCTGTAGGTAAAGAGAACTTGGCAGTTCCATCATGACAACACACCCACCTATTCTTCACATCTGGTTCAGACGTTCTTGAAGAAACACAATATGCCTCTGCTTCACAAGGCTACCTACTCACCACCAGGCTCCTTGCTATTTGCGACTGTTCCTTAACTCATTGACTACCATAAGCCGATACATCGGCGCAATGGACTGCCAGAAGCCGATACATCCGCTTGGTATAAACAGTGCATCATTTGTTTCATTTCTCTTATTTTCCGCAATTTTTAGTTCCCAAAAATGACAATTTATACACATAAAAGATTGTCCTTCGATCAGTGTCAGACAAGACGCAAGGATTCATTTTTTTTTTTTTTCTTTTTTTTTTTTTTTTTTTTTTTTTAGGACAAAACGAGTTTTAAGTAGTTTGTTTTTATTATTTTAGACATGGCAATGCCTTCAAGTTCGCGACCGCGTAGATGTTCATCAAATTAACATTTTAAATAAATTAAGATTATAGTTGTGAAAGATTCTAAAACTAATATCACGTGCAGTAGTCAGTCAGATTATTTAGCAGGCGGTCGTAATGGAAAACAACACTAACAGCGAAAGTTCGTCATAATATGATGACACATGTCGAATTATGCTTGCACTATTGGGCCACACTTATGTTCCTATCACAAAGTCTTTAAGGGGTATTTAAATAATTAAATTTAAAGGAATAACAGTTTTAACTAAATAGAAAATAGTGTATATATTGGTTCTCAGTAAAATCTGCATTCTGTGTTCCTGATATTTTCCACCTTGTGTGAAAATGGTGTGCTTCAAAATATGATGTTTTAATTCTGTTTTATTGGTGTTAAGGAGCATGTCTTGTGATACTGGTGAGGAAAAGTTGTGTGTTTATCATTATTCAGTAAATTTAACAGGATTATCTTCAAAGGATAAGAAATAACGCCTTATTCAGTGGAAATTTTAAAGAATTTTCACCCCTTTTATTTAAATTGTTGTCACAAAGCATATCATTATTGTTATAATTTTTCTAACATCCCACATAATTGTTAACACTGTCATGATCCTTTTTCAATCTCCTTTAATTTGATATATAATACAACATATCTGCTACAATTTAACTATTTTACATCATTATTTACATCATTTTCTGCCATGAAGTTTTGTTTGGTCCAAACCCAATGTTTTTTTTAGGCAGTGCATTGTTGCTTTTGTTTAGAAGAGTAATGTTGAGAATGGCATGAGCAAAGGAAGAAATCAAGCCAGTTAAAAGCAAGAAGACCGACATAATTGCACCGTGCTGTATCCCACATGGTTCGGCTTTCTTTCTGGAAAGACTCATGCCAAAAGCGTCGCACATAGCAGGCACTCTACAGTACCAGCGCCGACGCCCTAAGATCTTACACTTGTGAACAGAACCTGTATTTCTGTGTATTTTTCCAACCGTCAATTTCTCTCTTCAAATTTTCTGTTTCTGTAGTCGATCGGCAGTAGCCAACCCATACTCTGTTAATATTTTCAGGGTTACAACGAACTCCGGATTGACTTTGTCTACAATAGAACTGAATATTTCGCTCAATACACAAACTTCAGTGTTGCCGACGAATCATCTCAATACCGCATCACCTTTGGCGGACATACTGGAAATTCGTTCGATGGCATGTGGTTTCATAATGGCGGCAGTTTCAGCACTCCTGACAGGGACAATGACGGTATGGAGGACAGCTGTTCCGTGCAATATCACGGTTCTTGGTGGTACACTAGCTGTTACACTGCCAATTTGAACGGAGCCTGGGCAAAAACAGACACCACGGGCATCGTGTGGTCATTTAACTCAACTGACCTCTGGAGTCCGCTTACTTTTACAGAGATGAAGATCAGGTATATTTAGAGAACGCCGTATTGTAACTTGACTTTGTGAAGTAAGCTCTGCTAGTGACTGTTATTATCATCAAGTGCCTTGCCGACTGGAGTGTACGACCATGCTTCTCCACAAATTGCAATCTCTGATGACATGGATTATTTCTTGTGTTGACTCACTTCTGTGACATGCCAAGACTGTCAAGAATTTTCTCTCGGTGTCTTCCACAAATCCTCCTAGTTGTCACGACAGGTTCCAATTTTTGTCATCTCATAATGTGGCCAGACAATGATTACTACCTCTTTCTGACATTTGTGATAAGTTGTCTTTGCGACTTAGCTTCCCTCAAAATTCCAGATTGTTCATTTTGGCTGTTCAATGAATTTTCAGCATTTTTCTATAAAACCATATCTCCAAGGCTTCTGTCCACCAGGCATATCCATTGTCCACTTGGCCAGGCGGGGTGACCTCATAGTTGAACTGGCTGGTTACAGTAGAGCCCAACTAGCTGGGTACAATAGAGTCGAATTGGCTGGGCAGGCCTAAGTACTTACCTGGCAGGGTACATCAGAGCCGAACTGGTTACGTAGACCTAAGAGTTCATTCACCTGGCTGGGTAGACCTAAGAGTTCATTCACCTGGCCGGGTAGACCTAAGAGTTCATTCACCTGGCCGGGTAGACCTAAGAACTTTGTTTTTGGCATTCGCTCGCTTTGAACTCAAGCGTTGTCCATCCACGTGCTACCACTTCCAGTGCTCTGGGCCCATTTTTGCATGCGGATTAGCTGTCCCTATTACCAGTGTCCCTCGCCATCAGGCAAAGCCACTCAGACTTCTGAGTTGCTTGTTACTTACGACTCCAAGTCAAAGACGAGAAGTCAACATGTTAGTTAAGCTGACCAGTGTAGGTGTTGAATCCGCTACATCGGCATAAGCACACTGGATGTTTAAAAACAAGCGTCCTTGTACATTCGGTCTTTCTGACTTCCACATAAGAACTCACCTCCCCCCCCCCCTTTCCCGCGTTTCCATCCTGTTTCAGGATATTGCGGTCAACATCAGTATCTTTCAGCTGTATGTTGATTCCTAGGCTAGATTACGCTCATCAGCACGCCACGACTTTCTGAGCGACCGGCTCCATACTCTCATATGTCACTGGTGCGACTCGAACCGCTTCCAATTCTCGTGCACTCACGTCAACCACGAGAGTATTCGGGATTACGGAGAAAGCTGCTAACCCCTCGGCCAGGGAGCAGGCAAGAACTCACCTGACTGGGTATATTATAGTTGAATTGATTGGAAATATCTAAGAACTGACCTGGCTGGCTCGACCTAAGAACTGACCTGCCTGGGCAGACCTAAGAACTGACCTGACTGGGCAGACCTAAAAACTGACCTGGCTGGGTCGACCTAAGAACTTGCCTGAGTCAACCTAAGATTTGACCTGCTTGGGTCGACCTAAGAACTTGCCTGGCCGGGTCGATTTCAGAGCCGAGCTTTTTAAAATGAAAGAAGTTACTGCATATACTTATGTGGAGCTTCTGGACATCAAGGCGTGATGTATATCTCCCGGTCAAGTGTAAAGGACATCAAAGCGCGCTGTATATCTTCCGGTCAAGTGTACAGGACATCAAGTCGTGCTGTATATCTTCCGGTCAAGTGTGCAGGACATTAAGGCGTGCTGTATATCTCCCAGTCAAGTGAATAAGACATCAAAGCGTGCTGTATATCTCCCGGTCAAGTGTATAAGACATCAAGGCGTGCTGTATATCTCCCGGTCAAGAGTACAGGACATTAAGGCGTGCTGTATATCTCCCGGTCAAGTGTATAAGACATCAAGGCGTGCTGTATATCTCCCGGTCAAGTGTATGAGACATCAAGGCGTGCTGTATATCTCCCAGTCAAGTGTATAAGACATCAAGGCGTGCTGTATATTTCACGGTCAAGTGTATAAGTATAAGACATCAAGGCGTGCTGTATATCTCCCAGTCAAGTGTATAAGACATCAAGGCGTGCTGTTTATCTCCCGGTCAAGTGTACAGGAAATCAAGGCGTGCTGTATATCTCACGGTCAAGTGTATAATACATGAAGACGTGCTGTATATCTCCCGGTCAAGTGTACAGGAAATCAAGACGTGCTGTATATCTCCCGGTCAAGTGTATAAGACATCAAGACGTGCTGTATATCTCCCGGTCAAGTGTACAGGAAATCAAGGCGTGCTGTATATCTCACGGTCAAGTGTACAGGACTGCTTCTCACGCCATATTGGGTATAAGGTGCTAGCCACACATTTTCATGTTGATTGGCGATGTCAATATCATGCCGGCCGCCTTTACTTCCTAAACATTTTGTTGGCAGCCATTTTGACTGGTTCAGCATGGGAGCCAATGGAAAAAATAACCCCGTCGAAGGGGATTCCAACACATAGCCATTGGGTTAGTAGGCTAGCGCATTTCCCTCTGCAAAATCAGCACCTCCAGGCCAAGTGTACTGGTTCCAAATTTCCCATTATACATTTGAACATGGTTTGTATTACAGTAACAATGTCAAATGAGGAGATAATATATAGCCTGCTAACAATGAAAACCTGGCAACCCCCAGAAGTGACGGCAGTGAGCGAATCTGAAACGAAACGAAATTAAAGCGTTTGGAAACTCTTCTATAAATTTTGGCCATTATTTTCAGTTCCAATATCATGCAACGGGTCCTCTATAATGCCCCGTTTCTGTGCCAGCGAATATTACCCATATATACCCTCAATGTCCCATTTGAAAAGTAGAATAGACGGCAGTCCCGACAAAAGCAACAGGACGCACAAGCGTGTATGTATAAGGCCACTACCAGAATGACAATACAATATTCCTCGACTAGAATCGCAGTTCATCGTCGATCTTCCAGCATCAAAGAGAGGCCACGGTGTTCATAAATGAAAAGGGAACAGATACCAGTCAAGACAGTCAGCTTTCTGGGTGGTAATTGGAGTGTTAAATTTCATATTGTTGGTGGATTAAACTGCGTTCCTAACCCTGACAAAAACCTACACACCAGAAATATCCTGCGTCATCAATAGCACACCATATTTTGGAAACCAGTCACTTATTTGATAGATTGTTTAACATGATTTAATGTTAAAGATGGTGAAAGCCATTGCTAATCGTTTTGTAAAAACAACTTTGTGCAAACAGAGATACATGATAGTTAAGTTTACAAATTACCATGATAGACAATTCAAATTACCTCGATAAACAGTTCAAATTGCCGTGGGAATATGTGTTTGCATTCCAGCTTGAAGGGTGTATTTATCTTATTGCTTTAGTTTATGTTGTGTGAATACTGCAGTATGCACCTGACGCGATACAGAGAAATAAATTCTGTAATCTATTGTTTATGTCTTTGTTATTCAAATTCCCTACGGGATACATTGTTTTAAATCACCAAAGTGCGCAACTGAGAGCTTGGATACCATTTTAGTCACTTGCAATTAACTAAAAGCGTTAAATTATCGACTGTCACCCATTGAGAAATATTCATATATACCCATCAACTGCAAGCACTGGCACTTTATCAACGAGGATCTGGGACGGGGGCAAGAGGACCCAAAATGATATAGGATTGTCCACATCAAAGAAGATCTTATACGAGAGCAAGAGGACCCAAAAACACAATGTAATGACCACATCAAAGAAGATCCGATACGAGGGAAATAGGACCCAAGAAGACAATGGACTGACCACATGAAAAACATCAAGGTGTTAAATATCAAATCTCTTAGTAATGAAAATAACAATAATGCAGCTCTCAGATGACCTCCAAAGTAATTAGCTCAAACTATCTTAGCCTGACAATCTCAGCCTGTGTGGAGTCAGAATTGCTGCTACCACATCATGTGTGATGCTTGTTGCCATAAAGTTTGGTCCTCCACAAGGATTGTCATTGGGGAAAATGGTCATGCCATTTATATACAAGGAACTCCAACTGAACTGAATGTTGCGTGTGGATTAGCTTTCTATATTACCAGTGTCCCTCACCATCTGGCGTACCCACTCAGACTTCATAGATACTTGTCATTTACGTCCTCAAGTGAAAGACGAAAAGTCAACATTTTAGTCCAACTGTCCAGTGCAGGGATTTAATCTCTTGCATCGGCATCAGCACACTGAATGTCTGAGAACGCGCTTTCTTATCCATTGGGCCATGGTGACTTCTGGAACAGTTGATAACAGACCTTCCCTTTACTCCACGATCTCGCTGAAGGTTTGTTCTAGTCATTCTGTTCTCTAGGCATTGGCGGATTGACAAACACATTTCCATCGCACACCTACATAATGTGCAAATTAACCTTTTTTTTTTAATTCTTGTGTAACGATGACATTTTTTTTTTTTTGGAGTCTATCCAAATAGAAAATGTTTCTCGTGGAAGATGATTTTGATGTCCCGGCAGATATAAGTTATTTCATCTTCATGGCTCAGACCATTTTAGATCTTGCTTTTTCCCCCCAATTCTTTGAGATCAAGCGCAGTCCATACACGTGTGACTACATCTTGTACGTGTAGATTATCTTTTCCTTTTACCAGTATCCCTTGCCATCAGGAAAAACCCACTCCTGACTTTTAAGGTGCTTGTAATTGACGTCCGGGAGTCAAGGACCAGAATTAAACATTGTTAGCTAACTGACTGGTGCAGAGTTGAATTCGCTATCTCGACATCAGCACACTGGATGTTTAAGGATGAGCGGTCCTATCCATTCAGCCATGATGACCCCGTAGAGTATAATAATTCACGTACATAATTTTACAAATAGACAGTTGTATGTCTTTTAAACATGTGGAGGCGTTGGTAGTGAAGGCTGGTAGGGGACTTAATGCTTTGAAGGCGATGGCAGTAACTGGGGTAGAGCAGAGGATGCTTTACAGGCTCTTTCAGCAATTAATAATTTTTGTCATTGAGTATGGTATCGGGCTGCTGACAGTATCGAAGAGCCAGCTTGAATTGTGGGAGCGCATACAAAATGCGGGGCTATGCGTGTGGTTCTGGGTGCACAAAGGACACACCAATTATATGCATGAGGCATGTGCTGTTCTGCATCAATAGCACTTCCAGTTCCTGGACAAAAATAAAAGAGTGAAGAAATAAGAAATTCTGACTCATAAATGTATAAAGCAAAATAGAGATAAAAATAGAGAGGGGGGGGGGGAGATGGTTCTGTTTCATATAGGCTGAGGACAGATTCTGTTTTAGGCAGCCAATCATGGAGTCTTGAACAGACAAGATAGTTTTTTCATTCAGTGGAGTTTATGCAGACTAGTTCTGGCTCTGTTAACACAGATGAGGGACACTTGTTTGTAATAGAACCCTGTTTGTATCGGGTAGGAATGGCAGTTCAGTATCAGTCTTTATGTCATAATAGTGGTTAGGAGTTCTGTCATATGAAGCCATACCAAACCCGACACCCCACATTGTGCCAACGGTTTCGTGCGGAATAGCGCAATTTGGAGGGTACAAGCCTTATCATGGTATGAGGAAATGCAACCTAAAGACTAAATGTTATGGCAGGGCAGACCAGGCCGTAAGCCTTGGTTGGTAACTGGGTTAGGATCGAAGCTCCGACAGGCGGACAGTTAGAGCATTGCTTTGCTGATCCGACAGCTTCTGCAGCATGTCTTGTTCCAGACGTATTGGTGTCATCTTTCCTCTGGAGTAAACTAGACAGGCCGAGAGAGAGGTCATGCTGCATGGGCAACACATGGTCTATAAATTCAGCCCAGGCTTTGTGCTATGGAGAGATAACCCCATGTTGCAAACTATCGCCTGTCAAGACGGCAAGGTTTCAGTCTGTCAGTCATATTAATTGATATGTTCATGAGAGAATTAGTGGTCGTGTCTCTTTTGACTATTGCCAGCAATTAGGGAAAAGTATACTTATCATTTCGTAAGCGCATTCTTCCCTTATTCAAGATGTTTTTCTGCACTATTATTGTTGTGTCACTTGTATATGAATTCTTGGGATGCATGAATATATATATATATATATATATATATATATATATATATATATATATATATATATATATATATATATATCATATTCAGAAGACATATTAGGTGACTACCAGGCGGGTTTTAGACAAAACAGATCAACAATAGATCAGATATTTATCTTACGACAAATAGCCGAGAAACATTGGGAATATAAAAGAGATGTCCATAACATTTTTTTGGATTTTAAAAAGGCTTATGATAGTGTCCATAGGAATAGTCTATGGAATGCTATGCAGGAATTTGGAATACCAAGGAAGTTAATCAACATGACCAGACTATGCATGGAAGATACTTATAATATAGTAACATATAAAGGCAGGAAATCAGACCCCTTCCAAATAACATCTGGCTTGAAACAGGGTGATGCACTATCGCCGCTACTCTTCAATCTGGCTCTAGAGAAAGTTGTAAGGAAGATAAAGGAGGAATGCGATATTGGAGGAACTTCCAAGCTGCTTGGTTATGCAGATGATATAGATATTATAGGGCAAAGTGAACAAAAGACATTGGAAATATTGACTCACTTAAAGGAAAAAGCCCAACAGATGGGGCTGGTTATCAACCAAGATAAGACAGAATATATGGTAATTTCAAGAGACGGAATGACTAAAAACTCTGGTCACATACAAATAGATAATATGACCATTAAACGGAAACATACAAATACCTGGGTACAATCTTCAACTGCTCCAACATCATAAGGGAAGAAATACAAACTAGAATCAACTCTGGAAATAAGATATATTATGCACTACAACATCTACTAAATTCAAAGGCGCTATCTCGTAACACCAAAATCACAATATACAAAACACTGATCAGACCAGTTGTGCTATATGGCTCTGAAACCTGGAGTACAACGAAAGGAGACGAAGCCTTGTTACAAACCTTTGAGAACAAAATTTTAAGACGCATCTTTGGGCCCATTAGGGATACACAAAGTGGAGAGTGGAAAAGAAGAAGTAACAAAGACATTTATGATCTGTTTAAGTCCCCGCTAATCACTGGTATCATGAAGGCTAATAGACTACAATGGCTGGGGCATATAGAAAGAATGGAAGATAATAGGGAAACAAAACTCGCTTACACTCGGGAAATAAATGACCGTAGACCCCGAGGTAGACCAAGAAGACGGTGGAGAGATAATACATATACAGACCTACAAGCACTTGGAATCAACGACTGGCAAGAGAAGGTCCACCAGAGAGACGAATGAAGCCGGATTGTATTTGCAGCAAAGAACCTCAATGGCTCGGAAAGCTGAAGAAGAAGAGAAGATATATATATATATATATATATATATATATATATATATATATATATATATATATATATATATATATGTGTGTGTGTGTGTGTGTGTGTGTGTGTGTGTGTGATAAACATGTCATAAATGTCGGCGGCCTTCGGCCCTGAAGGGGAAGTGATTGTCAGTGGTTTGTGACGATGGCACTCTGAATTGGAGCTATAACAATAAATAGACCAATGGTTGGTTGAGTGTACTACTGACTATGAGGCTCGGTGCACGAAACGGATAAGACATGTCTACCAGACATGAATGGATGATTGCCTATGTCATGTGGATGTGTATGAGTGAGAGGCACATCAAGTCATAGGAGGGACAACATAAACTGAAGTGGTATAGAGCTATTGTGCGGCAATTGAGCTTTTGAATGAGTATATGCAGCAGACAAGAGTCTGGCTGACTTGCTCTTGTGTATACTCCCGTCTCCTTTTCCTTTCCCCCAATTAGTTTTGGAGGATTTGTAAATGTTTGTGTTTGTGTTTGTTAACATAGATGATGGGTGGTGGTCAGTTGTTGCAAATGGTCCTTATAAGACTGGGAGTGTCCCTGGTCTGAGTGGTGCAATCCTCAGAGATTGAGGAGAACAATTCCTTTATCTCCCGTGTGTTACCGGGGCCCATAAGAGAAGCACAGAACAGTAACACTGTTGCCTACTACGCATGTCGTAAGAGGCGACTAATGAGGCTTGATGGTTCCGTCGCCCTGCTACTGGGTAAATGTGTGGCGCGACACTGTGAGCTGTGAGTTTCGTGTGAAATGCTTTTGAACCTGCCCGAGGTGTTTTGGAACGTGACTGCATGTTCGGAGCGATGGCAGCTGGCTATGTCCCAGAGTTGACCGGTTTTTGCCTTATGCAGAAATGCGTGGTTGCTGGGCTTCTGGTTGACTGCCACTATCATCGACGATGAACTGTAATTTCGTGGACTGTGTGGGTGAACATCTAGGAAGGATACAGATGGGAAAATGACTGCCGATTTCATGAGAGATGAACTGGGTGTTTCGTGGGGGACTATTGTGTTGACATTCTGGCGGCGGCATTATACACAGTGTATCTGTGCAGGCTGTTTGTTGAGACTCCTGTATTTTCCACTTTTCACATTGGGCAGCGGGGAGCGTTTTGTGTGATATTCACTGGCACAAGAACGGAGCATGATGGGGATGACTCGTTGCTGTGAAGTTGGAACCGCGACTAACTAATTAACTAACTAACTAACTAATTCCTTTATATTGCCATGAGGAGCAGAGGACGTTCTTTAATATTTGCCACTCACGACTGCCCATTGCCACATGAGAATGAAGCTAAGTGGCATGACAAATCCATGTACCCTCAATAATCATTTACCACCAGAGGCCAATAACCTTTAGAATCTGCAAATTCCTACAGTTATCTTTACACAAAGGATCAAGAACACTAAATTAAAAGACCAGAATCAGCAGTACCAATATTACATTGTGTTACCATATCTACCCAGAAAAGGAACTGTACTATCGGTGTTTAATTTACCCAGAGACACACTAACAATAATTTAATTAATTTTGCTAGAATTGTGCCTGGTGTTCCAGCGTTTTTTTTTTCTTCCGACATATATAACCTGTGAAATAGTCACATATGGTTTAGAAAGAGTTACATTAGTTGTGTAATTTGATTTATGTACTTTATTATGCTCATGGAGCATACCCCCACCCTCTTTTCTTCTATTACAATACTGTAAACGTCTCCTATGGTGTTACGTAATTTCATCAGTGTCATATGTGTATTGCCATGTTCAACTCTAGCGAGATAGTGATACTTCAGTTGACTACACCACCTAAAGAGTAGGTTGCAGGGATAATAGCTTCCAACCTAACCAGGTTGAGCGTTGTTCTGTCTTAAAGCAGTGACTTCCCTGTGCTCTATTAGCCTTCTAGCGAAAAACCTGACTTATGCTTAGTGGAATCTTATAGTGGATATCTGTTTTATCACTAGGGAGTCTTAAGAGCCAATTCATGATTTTCCTATAATAGTTGGCAACTACGAAATGGGAATATATGTCTCCTGTTTCTATTTTATAATACCACAACTGAGGTGGAATTTTAGGGCGACCCCTAGCAAGCTCGTGGTGTCTTTGTGTAGGTCCAAGTCGTGCTCTTCATAGGCAGCTTCTATCTTTTATAACGCTTCAATGAAGGGCCTACATCAAGGTTGTTGTAGTAGCACAACCAGTCGGCGAATGAAGCCACCCCGCTTGCCTTCACGGAACTCTCTCTTGCATGATGGTCATTCCTGCAGAGTAATTAAGTATGCAGCTTTCATGGCGGGAATACCATGCAAGCTAATATGGCAAGCCTGGGTAATTCAGCTTGTCCCGGCTGTCAAACAATTCGTAAGGGAGCCACGACTTTGTTTGCAGCCGTAGGCCTTCACCCATTTGTCATATGAGATGTCGTGCACCAAAGAGTTAATTACATCTAGAAACTTTAAGTCTAGGATGATGATTAACATCGTCTTCGTGCCTTGAGCGGCTACCTTTACTTGCTTCCACGTGGCTACAAGATCACCCACAAAGTACTCCTTGAAAAGGTTCAGGTCGTACTTGTCCAAGTTGAAGCTCAGCAGTAGGAGTTGGTTGGCAGCAGCTCGAGTTCTTCGGGGAGGAACCGGTTCTTCTCATCAGCCCTCAATACTGCAGCTCGCCGCTGGAGTTCCGACATGAATGAGATTGAATAACGAAGACACAAATAATAGATTGCACGATTTATTTCCTAGCATATTTCGCTGCATCTCGTCACGTACATACTGCAGAAATCATACAATATAAACTAAAGTGATTAGATAAATGCCAGGTAATAATTCATGCAATATATTGTTTGTGTCTTCTTTATTCAAATTTATTACGGGTGTGACAAGACCGCCGGGGCTTGGACTGGTTTGCCACGATAGATACTATCTCCAGCCTTTGCTCCAACCACCTCAATAGCCCTCTACATCTACCAGGCCCCACACAAGCCGGGACAGCTGGACCTCCCCTCCCTCACCTAGGGTTCCCTACCCCAAGGGGGCTCGGACCAGACATCAGTCATATCACTGCACAAAGTCATAGCTAAGAAAACAAAAATTTAATTCTGAACTAAGTCAACTACAACACAGAGAAGGATGGCCGAAAGCCAGACTAGAAGGTACTATGTACAAGAGCACATATGCAGATGAGGATTCTTCATCATGGAGGCGGACGATAGCTCGTGCGGTTGTCAAGTCGTGGTAGCGACTCACCCAGGCTCCTCCAGTGGACCGGAACTTCAAGGTCTGCTGCCTCTCCAAAGTTCCCTCTTCACACAGAGAACCAATCACGGGCTGATCAAGCGCAGTACCACTGCCTGACTGACACTGTACCGATGAACAAGGTTCCTTCCTTGCTGTCGTAATATTTCGCTCGTCACACTCCTGATGAAGTCTGGGCCGACCCTAGAATATTAGCGGTCTCCCACTTGCAGAAAAAGTACATGTAGCACCGTATCAAAATACACAAGAGCCTGGTCACTCTTCTATCTCATAAGTGACCCACACACTGATATGCCACCTACAAAATGAGCGGTTGCTCCACATGAACACAAAATGTCACTGGCAAAGTTTATCAGGTGACGAAACACTTCACTTTATTTCCATGTCCTTGGACAAATAGATCTTCACACAGTCTCATGTAATTACCCTGATCGATGGGTATCAATCACAACCTAGCATACAATGTCAACAGTTCACCACGTTGGAATGAGGTTGCTCCCTACCTCAACAAACATGTCAACAGTTCACCACGTTGGAATGAGGTAGCTCCCTACCTTCACAAACATGTCACTCTGGTGTTCCCACCACGTATGTAAACAATGTCTTAGGTCACTGGACCACCTGTTGGCTTCAAAAAGGTAAACCAATGTAGAAACACTATTCAAGCATACATGATACACGGTGTCCCATGACAACCCAGCCGGGCCGGAAGCATAACAGAGTCCATGATGACCGGTAACAATGATCACTTTGCTCAACTTGAAAGTTCATGACCTTGCAATCACCAAGGTTTACACTGAGTTTCAATTTCACCAGTGCTTCACTGGCTAGAATCACCAGACGTTTCAGTGTTGGATCCCCTCGGGATCGTATGACACTCGTCGGACTCTTGGCGGAGGTCCTAACCTAGACCTACCGACATCTTCAGCACTCAGCTCCTTCCAACATTGATCTCGCAGAATCAGAAGACCACTCCCAGTATGGCCTCAATCAACTTCTTGATAGGCACTGGAATGAGTGGGCCCATAGAGCTCATGTAAAGCTCTCGAATCTTCTTCAGTATAGCAATAACAGATCCTGAAACACGGAGAGGTTGGTGTGAGTACTCAACTACAACAAAGACTAACAGCATCTCCACCATGTCACCTGCCTCTCAGACATTCCTCATGTCTACCAACATGAGTATGAAATCATCACATCATAGATCTACTAGTAATCATAATGTATAGGCATAATGATATTAGAGACAGCAATAGCCCACCTGTTCAGTCAAGTAACACTTCTGGGCTACATATAACCCCTAGCACCAGAGTCGACTGTATGACTCTGTCAAAGCATCTTTCACCTGGTGCCAGTCCAATCCTGTTTCACCTTCCATCATCAATCAACATATACACCTACTTTCCTTTCAGTGTAGTGATTACTTTATCGAGAAGGTGTCCAGCCGGACATCTCCTTCCTGACAGACTCATCAATTCACCAATCCCTTAACCCATGGACTGATCAATTACACACCTTAATACCTATATGACCATCATAAATTATACTCCTGATAATTCATTACTATGGTATTAATTAAGGAGAACTCAAGAATTGTTACACTTAAATAACAAACTCATATCACAGCCATAGTGTCAGTTCTGGGATCCCTGTCCCAGATCCTGAGTTGCCCTTTTATTCACTGACTATCTTCCAGGTCAGTCATACCTGTGCCGGTCGAGCACAGCTTTGGTGGCCATCCACCATTACACTTTCCCACAGCTACTGTGGGTCCCGTGTACCTTGTCCCGTGACGAATTAAGTCACGTCATCCAATGTAGCAAGCCTCCAGACTCTCCACCACCACACTCTGGCTCCACCTTTTTTTTGGGGGGGGGGGGGGGTTCCCCTCATATACTACTACTTCACGGCAGTATTCCCAATACTCCATGAACCGAATCAGGGTTCCAGAAGAGTAGAATATTAGAGACAGAAACGGTTAGGTTCAACTCTTCGATCTATCTAGACCTAACGGCCTCGAATTACGGAGTGCCGCATCACCCTCGATCGGGTATGTTCAACCATCGGATATGCTCGATCGCTTTGGGTCGGACCTGTAACCTAACGGGTTGGGCGTACCGGGCTACCTCCCAGTCGGCTACCTAGACAAACGTAAGATGGAACACGCACGGTCATTCTAGCGGACGCACATGAAAACCAGCAGTAACAATAGTATCATAAATACTTCCTATCAACTGTTATCCTACCGATGTAACACCATTCTGCTTACGCGGAATAACACTGCTATCTTCACACAGCAAATACACCACGGCCGATCTCACCTTGTTTCCTCGAAAAATCACCACCACTGATAGAACAACTAAGTTACCATTCTAATGTCACGAAGCACATTACACATCTATAATAATAAGTTCTACCTCATTATTTACAGCGTCTAGCATATCGCTGTAATGACTGACAAACTTCCTGCCTTGCATGTGTAATTAATAAACCAAACAAGTAACTACTACACACCTTGTAAAGAACCGGGATCTCCCTAGCACAACGCAGTAATAATATATATATCACTGTCCCTACCACTCATTTGTAAACAATCAGTTAACAAATATATCTATCTAAACACATGGGATTTCCACCAGTCCTCGAAAGCACAGTTCGGCCTATTTTATTTACACACCACTCGCTGTGGAATAAGGCTTGGTCCGCCAGGTAACACATTACGTCGCTGATCGATAAAGGCTACTTAAATATGCAGACAGCCAGCTGTAAATTGTAACGCTACGCGACTACTCATTTCTGACGGCAATTAATTCGTTCGGGGAGGTCGGCACGGCATATAGACAACAGTTAAACAATAGAATAAGTATTCAACTAACCTGTGATTTAACAATCACCAACTTGACTGCAGATGTCCGCTCTGGCCGCGCATATTGACATCACAATTACAGCAGCCCTGTGGCTGTGATCTGTCTACGCTGAGGTCCGGCTGGCGACTGATCACGACAAACTCAGTGCGCCTTCAACTTGTCTACACGGGCCACGTTAATTCCATGATTCATGGAGAAAACCAGAGTCACGATAAGTTCTTCCTACCCGTGCTGCACGAAGCACTCGTGAACCTAGAGATCTCGACCACGTACGCACTTGGGGGAACATTCTAGATTTCTCTATAAATAACTAGAATAGCGCCGCCCCGCACTACTTTTCTAGGGAAATCCCCTATTAATTGATATTAATTTCAAGGGAGACCAACGCATCGCACTCCCTTCAAAGGGATATTATGCAGAGATCTGCCGATCTGTAGGCGTTTCGTCACAACGGGAAAACATTGTTACGAATGAGATTATCAAAGCTTTCGTATCGCCATCGCAAAGGTGGGATGATTGGCTGTCAATAGTGTCTCACACTGAAACTGATATCGGCAGTTAAGTGTTTTCGTAATTGAGGTCGTTGGTAGTCCGATAGCTCTTGGCTTTATCCAGGTAAGCTTAATAGTCGTTTGCATACAATAGCATGCGAATAATGCAGTTTTCTCTTCTGGCTTTGAGGCATCAGTCAGAGTATGTTTATTACATTCCCAGACAAACTACTATCCTATAACAGGGGAATGTTATTTTCAGTTCTTGCGGCACGGTCTTCTTAAGTAGGTCACGAGCCACGTCGCGCTTATGGTGGGCGGGACAGTCGTGAAAGTGGCAGCCGCGGTACTGGAAGACCGTCTTTGTGGTTGGTTCATTACCAACTGGAGCTCCGGCAATCCAGCGCTCCCTGCCATGTCCACAGTAAGCATGGTGAATGTGCAAACCGAACCTTTTTGACTCGTACTCCTAGCCAGACTATGGGCTCTTGCCAGCATTCGTTTAAGGGTAGAAGATGCTCACGCAGACTGACAGCGGGCGTTCAATTGCCTCACTAGGGTAGCAGACCTCGGTTACGCCTTTTGTACAGAGTTCGGCGTGACGATGGAGATTACATACCGTTGTAAACTGCAGATTTAAGGTGGCAGTGGGACGCAGGGGTGTTTCCAAGGCACCAAGGCCGGGTTATATACTGGCCAAGACCTATTGACGCGTCCTCGTCGAGCGTCCTGGGCAACAGGTCCCTTCAGGGTCCTGGCTAAAGTCAGTAGGATCGCCGATTCCTCCGAAGTCGGAGAGTGTCTGCCTGTACAGCGAGGAACCACCAGTCTGCACACCAATAAGCTAGACATGGGACAACGGATACTCACGCAACCCTCAGGTCCTGTATGACATCACACTGATGTTGGACGACAGGATGCCTTCATCCGACATACAGGACTTCGCGTTGGAGCTCAAGCCAACGAACACAAGCAAGCAAGCACAGGTGGCAGTAAACAGGGTAATAGAGTGGTGCAGGGACTCAGCTGCCGTTATAAACCCAAACAAGTCATCGCTTGTGTGGTACTCCCTGGATAACCGAATTGTGAAGCAAGATGTTTAGCTGTATGGCAGTGAATCTTGGAATGTAAATGAACAAATTAGGAAGAGATTGGAAGCAACAGAGATGTGGTTCCTTAGACGAATGTTGCGAATTCCTTGAACTGCCAAAGTAACTAACGATGAATGCCTTAAAGAGGCTGGCGAAACTAGAACATTATTTATATACAACAATAAGAAAGAGAAAAACAGCTTTTATGGTCATGTGATTAGAAGAGAGGCGCTGGAGAACATCGTGACAACTGGAAAGATCGAGGGGAAGAGAGGCAGAGGCAGACCACGAGAAATGATGCTGGATGGATTGCGACGGTGGCATGGAGGAATATCAACGACAGAGTTGATCCAGAAAACCAAGGACAGAGATCTGTAGAGAGTCATGAACGCGTACGCCAATCGGCACGGCACTTGATGATGATGATGAGATTTTCTATGTAAAACGACAGAGTAAACTGAAGTACCTGGGTGTATGTCTTTTAAACATCATGTGGAGGCTTTGGTGGTTAAGGCTGGTAGGGGACTTAATGCGTTGAGGGCGATGGCAGTAACTGAGGTAGAGCAGAGGATGCTTTACAGCAGTGGTTCTCAACCTTTTTTTGGCCCGTGCCCCCCTTCACCATATTTTCATAACGTCATCTCCCCCATTAAGGCTGGTAGGGGACTTAATGCGTTGAGGGCGATGGCAGTAACTGAGGTAGAGCAGAGGATGCTTTACAGCAGTGGTTCTCAACCTTTTTTGGCCCGTGCCCCCCTTTACCATATTTTCAGAACGTCATTCCTCCCCCCCCCCCCCCCCCAGTTTCATATTTCCTACCTAAATATCCCCCACCCCTACACAGTATACGTAAAAATGGAAGGTAAATGTAATAGCATATACTAAAATAAGTCTATACACCCACATAAAACGTGATTTGAGGGGTCTACTTACTTTATAAAATGAATTTTAGAAGGATGAGACGTACATAACTGTAAAATATGAAGGGAAAAACAATATCAAGTAATCGGTTCTTGTATTAACGCGATCTTGAAATGGTTTCATTCCCCTCCCCCCTGGAAACCATAAAATTCCCCCCTGGGGGGGGGGGGGATTCCCCACCGGTTGAGAACCACTGCTTTACAGGCTCTTTCAGCAGTTAATAATTTTCGTCATTGAGTACGGTTTGGGGCTGCTGACAGTATCGAAGAGCCAGCTTGAAACGTTGGAGCGCATACAAAATGCGACTATGCGTGTGATTCTGGGGTGCACAAAGTACACACCAATTATAAGCATGAGGCATATCCTGGGGCTACCAACAATGGCGGATAGGCATAGGATCCTTTGGGTTAAATGGTACCTGAGAGTTGCTACAGATACCGATCACCCCCTGCATGAAGCCAGGATATGGTCAAGCGTCATAGACTAAGACGAGGCAGTTCCTGGATGGCACAGGCGGAAATATCTATTCGTCAGGTTTGTGATCTAGAGATCATCAATCGTGAAAAAGAGTGAATTGAAGTACCGGCAAACAAGACGGACTGGCACAATTTAATAGTAACACTGGGTCGTGAGTGCAGAGAATGGGCAGCGGGCCGCACAGAGTTTGAGGTTTAACAACTGATCCAGAGTAACACACATCAAGGTGACATAGTGATCTATACTGATGGTTCAGTGATGTGAAACAGGCGGAGTGGTATGGGTTTCATTGTGAAGGTTAATTTGGGATTCTTGAAAAAGGAGAGTATGGCACATGAGGCTACGACCTCCAGCATAAGAATGGAGGTGGAAGCAGTCACAGCGGGATTCCGTTGGTTAGAGGAGACCACTGCAACACACTTTGTCTTCATCACGGACTCAAGGAGTATGCTTAGTAAAGTGGAGGAAGAAAAGTTTCATGTAGAATGGCTCACCTCGCTTCAGAGGTCACAGATTGTAAGAATTGTATGGATTTTTTTTATCTGGCCATGTGGGAGTGAGGGGGAATGAACAGACTGATAGGATGGCGGGAATGCACCTCTTGGTGGTAGATTACCTATGGATAAGGGAGAGGTGGTCTTGCGCCTGTGGGACCAGATGAGGAAGGTGGGGGAACAGACTGAGAACCCGTATGCGGAAAGTTTGAGATTGTGGGGGATTGGCAGGGATTCTGGTATAATCTCAAAACTGAAAGGGAAGACCAGGATAATTTCCAATCAGATAACGGTGGGAACGATTAGTAGTGTGACTCTTCGCTAGCTGTTGAATAAGGGGGCTGAGCGCACATGGGAATGTCCTGAATGCAGTGATGCAGTTCTTAGCTCAACTCAACTTAACTCAACTTTGTAAACTGCTAGTTGCAGTTCATATAGACGGGCTAGTTTCTTGATATCCTTTATCAGAAACGCGTGGTCATTAAATACTCCAATCGTCATCGGTTTAGTTTTTATGACGTCATAGTAGGCGGGCTGTCTTGTAAGGCACCAGGTACACTCCCTCTCTCGGCTTGTATTAAACTAACGCCGAATTCAAACTTTTCCTCAAGCCTTTTCATCTGTGCCAGCGGGGTGTTTACGTTAGCAGGCTGGTCCACATAGAACGCCCTTGCCTGCTAAAGCGCATTGTCCGCACAACGATCTTGGCTGGCTCGTTGATGAACTGCTAAGCAGCAAACAGACATAGCTTATCGTTATTAAAGTGTCTAGCGTATACAGACCGTTCTTACTGCGCAACCAATCTGGCAACTGCCTATTTCCTAGCGAAGGTTGGTTTGAGGGGATGGCTTTTCATTTCAATCTGCACCCATCTAACACAGATCCATTTCAATCTGCACCCATCTAACACAGATCCATTTCAATCTGCACCCATCTAACACAGATCCATTTCAATCTGCACCCATCTAACACAGATCCATTTCAATCTGCACCCATCTAACACAGATCCATTTCAATCTGCACCCATCTAACACAGATCCATTTCAATCTGCACCCATCTAACACAGATCCATTTCGTACTGGGGCGCTCAGTGTTGCTTATTTCAATGCGGGCTTCTTCCTTTTCACGTAGCCACTCTCTTGCCTCAGCCAGATTGGTTTTCAGGTTAGGGATTCCTCCGAGATTGTTATGGTACATTACTACAACTCCATTATCAATATTCTGGAGCTGGTAGGTAAAATTATCTGTGGTAGAAGGCGGCTTCAAACCTCTCAATTTTGTCCATTATACTCTCCGCAATCGAGCCTTCTATCCCCCGGAATAGTTTCCAGGTGATAATGCGCTTGCCGCTAGCTTCGCTGTCTGAGGGATGATGTTCTCGCGAAGTCTTTCGCCCTCTCGGGTGGTGATTCTGGCTAGGGTCACTCGGTGCCGTATCCGCCATAAGCGGCGCTTTGTGTTCTTCATCTGGATTTCCCACTGCAGCATGGGTTGGCTTTTATGGCCTTTACGTATTTCCGAAACCGCACGGCTGCAGTTACCTTGTCTTCACGCTGACTCCGCTCTCTCGCGGCTCTGTGGGGATAGTGAAAGTCCTCCATCGAGGCTGGGTAGCGCCCGTTGGGCCTGGCACGCGCAAGACGCTGTATTGTAACCCATATTGCCGGGCTTGCTCCTTTGGTTGCTTTAAGGTTTCCAATGACAAGTTAATCAGTGTGTTTACCTATATCTAGTAACTATTCAAATAGAAATTTTCTCAAGGCGACGGCATTCGTTTCGAAAGACAACCTTCTTTGCGTAGAGGCGTTTTTGATAATACGTGGCAGACCCGGAAGACTTACACAGCTCAAAGGGGGTTGTACACCATCCCCACACTCACTGCACACCCAAATTTTCCTAATAACCCTTTTTC
The DNA here is from genome assembly GCA_963921405.1 of Cepaea hortensis. NCBI lineage: Eukaryota > Metazoa > Mollusca > Gastropoda > Stylommatophora > Helicidae > Cepaea > Cepaea hortensis. The sequence continues at coordinate 52,721,389 of OY992885.1, read as the reverse complement.
AGTCGCGTGTTATGTATGTGACAATAATCCTACCTGCAATTTCTCCAACAAGGCAGCATAGAGACGAATAGAAGCCCCTAACATGGCTGCTTATTTGTGTTGAGCCCACAGATATACCTGACACAAGAAAGCACCTAAATGAGGGAGTATTTGTCGTAAACATATGTATCCAGATGATTGTCTTGGGCTGGTCTTTGTGTGGTTAGGTTTGGGTTGGTCTTTGTATACATATAGAGGGTTGATCTGCGCGTTGGTTTGGGCTTGGCTTTGGTCTTGGTTTGGTCTAAGGTTGGTCTTGACTTTGCCCTCCAGGCCTTTCGGACACCAACCCTGGTTCCAAACCAAGTACAAAGCCCCCCCCCCCTCCCCCCCCCCAAAAAAAAACCAGCAGCTACCCTCGGGATATTCAAGGTTGGAAGCGTTGGGGGTGGGCAGGCTTTACTTAGGGTTGTTCTTGGCTTGGGACTTGGCTTTGCCCTTTGAGCGCTTCTGGCCCTCCGGAGGCAGCAACCCTGAAAAATATAAAATAAAAAACAAGTAGTTTAAAAGTCGACAGGGTCGACTTCACTGCACTGGGTTTTTATCCGATATGGCTCGGTCTCTTTCCGCAGAGCGGAAAGCGTCGCACAAAGCACTAACTCCGTATCTCCAGCGACGACCCTCAGGAGTCTCCGAAAAAAAGCACTCGTGAACCGAAGAATGCGGCCTGGAATCGAACCCTCAACCTTCGGAGCCCGATGCCGATGGCTTGACCACTTCGCCACGGAAAATCCTACCCTGATCCCAACCCAAGTAGAAAGGCCTCCCCAACCGGGCAGAATACCTCTACTCCTATTGTAGTATGTCTTGGGGAAAAAAACAATACTAAATTTCATTTTCGAAGCGAGAATTGCTCCAGGAAGGGTTAAACGTTGGGTGGTATCATTTTGATTCTTTCTATACTACTGTGTGATCCATTCAGTGATACTGTTAAACATTTTAAAGTAAAACTAAGTGTGAACTTGAATATTTGGAGTTTGAAAGCGTTTATATTGAAAGATTGTAATATGCATGAGAGCAAATGATTGCTCCACCACCATCATCAACACGTATTGTCTAGGTAATCACACAATGCCATAAATATACCGTTATCATATGTGTGTATGAATGTTCATGTCGTATTCTCACATGTAACAAATATATATCACACACACACACACACACGCACGCACGCACGCACGCACACACACACACACACACACACACACACACAAGGCACCTTGTAAACACACACAGTTTGGTACGAAATAAAACCACATTAAAAGGAACACATATAATTAAAATAGTGGAAAGGCACCCAACACCATAACAGTTATTTCAAGGGACATTACTAAAGGTAGAATAAATTGTATTATATGATTTAAACATTGGTAGTTAGTATGTATCTTAATCTTTCATAAAAATAAAATTATAGAAATTAGCGACAGTTATATGCGGTATAAATGATGGGATAATAATTTAAGTCATCTTCAAAATTTATGTAAGTATAATAGCCATATTTTACATGCGGTATAATTTTATATCTCATCTTTATATTTCTCTTCGATATTACATTAAATGTTGTAACCTTTTAATGATTTATATGTCACTATGGGGTATTACAGGCCGGTCTCTCTGGCTGTGGGGTTACAACACTTTCTCTCTGTAATCCCGTTTATCACGCAGAGTCTCGCAGCGGAGCGAGAACTGAGGTGGTTCGACCCCCGCTCGTGACTTGCGGATACTGAGCCGGCCGCTCAGAAAGCAATGGCAAACTACTGAGCGTAATCTTGCCAAGAGATCAACAGACAGCTGAAAGATGCTGCTGTTGACAGCTAAGTCCTGTAAAAGGATACGCAAAACATGGAGTATTACAATACAATTTTTGTCCGGTCTGTAAAAGGCCAAGAATCCATACTTCTTTTTAAAAAAAAACAAAAAAAAAACAGCATACAGTATCTTTTCTTGCATCACGACAGTGATTAAGTTTAAACTTATCTGGGCAAGGCCACCAGCGGAGATGATCATCAGAATGACATAGATGGAGTTGGAACCTCATGGGGTGACTCTTGCCCCCTGGGGAACCCTTAGCACTAAAATGAACAAATCGTTAATATACATAACACAAATGTTCACAACTTTGTTCATAAACGATATGTAATTCTCCCCCCCCCCCCCCACCCCACCTCTTTACTTAATACACTTAATACTTCATGCTCGTCAGCCTTGGTTGGTATCTCTTCTAAGAGAGGGAACTCTAAATCTCAAACCTCTGCTGCCTTGCGGGTATACCCATATGGGAAAGGCTTCGGGAGTAAACCCTGAGGACAAATCCGGAGATGGAGTCCCTAAGGCAGTTCCTTGTTGTAAACAACATAGTTCTGGCAACTCCTGCGACGGCACCGATGCCAACTTGCTACTGTGCAACAGCTGGTTCTCCGATTTCCATTGCCCAGGCTTGTGCCCTGAAGAGGTCACTTCAGCACAGCGTAAAGCGGTGACACAACACGGGAAGCAGCATTTGCCGGTTATAAGTCTTAATGCTCGATTGGCGTAGAGCAAGGCGCCAGGGGCTACTTCCGACGGTGGGAGAGATCATCGTATCTCACTAGACAGCTACCGCCCGCCTAAGCTGGGCAGTCCCCAGTCAATAAGGTGTTGTCTCGCCACGGTTCATCTGCTCCTGAGGGTGTGTGGAGCTTACGGGATATCCTGACACATGGACCGCAATCTATACACCTAGCAGCAGGAAAAAAAAAAAAACAACCGGCCCTAAGGCTGGGAACATGGAACGTAAGAACCATGACCCCTGGCATCTCAGACGATCTAAACGAGATTGTGGATGCCCGCAAAACTGCAGTGATAAACAACGAACTACTAAGACTGGGGATAGACATTGTCGCCCTGCAAGAGACCAGACTCCAAGAATCTGGAAGCATCAAGAAGAGGGACTTCACTTTCTACTGGCATGGCAAGCTGTGCGGAGAAACCAGGGAGCATGGAGTTGGCTTCGCTATCAGAAACAAGCTGCGTAATTCCATCATACCACCAAGTGATGGCACTGAAAGTATACTGAAGCTCCAACTCCAGACAGAGGCAGGCCCAGTTAGTATTATATGCGTTTACGCCCCAACACTAACTGCAGCATCAGAATCTAAAGACAAGTTCTATGATGACCTTAGCAAAGAAGTCAGTGAAACACCAGAGAAACAACATCTTTTTATCCTGGGGGATTTCAATGCCAGGGTTGGCTCCGACGACAAATCTTTGCTTTCATGTCTAGGACAGTTTGGCGTTGGGAAGATCAATGACAGTGGACAACGTCTCTTGGAATTCTGTAGCCACCATAATCGGTGTGTTGATTTTTGGTGTGTTGGTGTGTGACCAACACCTTCTTTGACACGAAACCTCAACACAAGGTGATATGGAGGCACCCCAGATCAAAGAACTGGCACCAACTCGACCTGGTGCTCACTAAACGCAGCAACCTCCGCAATGTACGGCTGACTCGAAGCTATCATAGTGCTGACTGCGACACTGACCATTCACTCGTCTCCAGCAAGGTGAAGATAAAGCCCAAGAGAATCTACAGAAGCCGAACAGAAGGAAGATCACGCATTGACACCAGCGGCACCCAAAATAAAGAGAAGGTCAACAAATTCATACAGGCTCTAGCGGATACTCTGCCTGGCCCCACAAACGGAAATTCCACCGAGAGATGGAGTCATTTTCGCGACACCATCTACAATACAGCACTATCAACATTTGGCAAGAAGCAAACTAAGTCAACCGACTGGTTTGAAGCACACTCTGAAGAGATGCTCCCAGTCCTGGAGATAAAGAGATATGCATTCTCAATGTATAAAACATCACCTTCAGAGAAAACACTGCATGCATTGCGAACGGCCAGAAATAGAGCACAACAGATGGCAAGAAGATGTGCGAACAGGTACTGGCTACAGCTCTATGCTCAAATTCAAACTTGTGCAGACACTGGAAATATAAGAGGAATGTACGAGGGCATCAAGCAAGCTGTCAGTCCATCAAAAAATAAGATGGCCCCTTTACGATCAACTGAGGGGGTAATCATAAAAGATCGAGCGAAACAAATGGACCGCTGGGTAGAACACTACTCAGAGCTATACTCAGTGGATAACATTGTCAGTGAAGAAGCTCT
>OY992885.1:52402194-52712194 GCA_963921405.1 Cepaea hortensis | reverse complement strand
ACTTGCTATGAAACTCAAGATTGTGGATTAAAAGAATTTGATTTTGTTTGGAACATGGCATAAAAGAATTGATGTTTGGATTATTTATATTGCCGAAAACTGCACTCGGGCTTCTGCGGCACATCAGTTCAACATGGGGGAATGAAGCTGGACATTCCACAAATATTGCCTCTTCTGGACCACTCCTGCCGGCTTCGTGGCTTAGAGGTTATGACTTTTCTCCGTAATCTCGTATACTCTCGTAGGTAACGTGATAACGGTGAGAATCAGCAGTGGTTCGAATCGCATCGGTAACTTACGGGGTATGTGAGCCGGCTGCTCAGAAAGCAATGGCAAACTACTGAGCGTAATCTTGCCAAGAAATCAACATACAGCTGAAAGATGCTGTTGTTGACAGCGATGTCCTGTAAAGGATATGCAAAAAAAAAAAAATGACCACTCCTGCATAAATCATATGACTTTATTTTCATGTATGGGTTTGGAAAGAATAAATGAATCATTCTTGTTTTAAAAAAAAGGGGGGGGGGAGGGGTCAGCTTTTATTTTTTTAGGGCTCGTGGTTTTCCAGGAACCAGATCTGCCCCATCAGGTCCCAGTCCATGTGTGTCATTCAGATGACCGCCTCTGATGGTGGCCCTGGCAAGATCATGTGCAGATACTTCTTCTTCTTCTGCGTTCATCCGGACTTTTTTTTCGGACGTGATTGCATTGTGCCTGTTTACAGCAGAGCTGCGTTCTTGCGCCGTTAGGCCGACACATCCGACTTCTGCGGGCATTTGTTGACCGGGTTAACCTTCCCGGATGTGCAGATACTATACTTAGATCTTAGCCAAAAGGTCGGAAAAGGGAAGTGGTCAGCTGAAGGAAATAAAGCAACAATAAAATGGGAATTCGTTACAAATTAGGAGTCAGTCTTAACAAATGCGACAAGTCCAGAAACTTGATGGAGGCAGAAAATCCAGACCAACCTGCAGGAAAGGGACAGCAACAAAGCATGCAAATTTGTGAGAGATTTTGTGCGTGAGATTGCTGGATTTACCCTCAATGAAAGGGGGTATCGGGTTTTGCTAGAATTCCAGAAGGACAAGCCTGCTCTTAAATTCTGCAAATAGAGGTTGGGTACCCACGTTAGAGGCAAGAAGAAGAGATTTTTCTACAGAAAATGTCCGAACTGCCATAGATTAAACGAAATGCCACTCCCATCAAATTCCCACCACATACTATAGATGTTCAAACACATAATTGCACAGATAGTTTCATATTCCTAATGTATACCACTTTCTCTAATCAACCATTCTTAGTATTGTTGCCGTAATTTATGTTTTACCATCTTTAGTTTCAATTTTTCCTTTCCACCCAAAGAATACCCTACAGATATACTGGAGTGCACACTACAAACATTCATTTATTAATATGATAGCAAAAACCGGTATTTAAAAAGCGAGATATTTAGGCTCGTAGATACTTTATTTACATATTTACAACACCCGTCATAGTTGCAAATGAGCCAGCATATTTTCTTTCTTTCTTTCACTCCGGGGATTGCAAAACATTACCACAGAATTTCATTGAGCTACCCAGCACAAAGGGAGACGTGGAAAGTATGACAATGACCAGACAAAAGATCGTTAACCTCCGTCCCAACTGTGCCAGTGATAAGTTATTACCCAATGCAGTTGACTTCAGTCTTTGTTGTGGTTTGCTCTCTCTCTCTCTCCTCTCTCTCCTCTCTCTCCTCTCTCTCTCTCCTCTCTCTCTCTCTCTCTCTCTCTCTCTCTCTCTCTCTCTCTCTCTCTCTCTTGCGTGTGTGCGTAAGCAAACGTCATGCATATATGTTTGCAATTTACTTTGTTGCAACGCAATGTTTAATGTATAATCCATTCAGTGATACCGTTCCATCCATCCATCCATCATGTGCATTGCCGATAAGCGTGGGCGTCATGATTCGCCATTTCTCTCGATCACCAGAGTCATGGATCAGCTCGATGTTCTTGTCTCGACCATACCACGTAGCCAAGACATCCGGGTATTTACTAAGCGTGAATAAGAATACTTGGAGCTTGAAAGAATTTCCATTGAAAGATTTTAGTACCCATGAGAGCAAATGATTAATCCACCATCATCATCAACAAGTAATGTAATTAATTACACAATGCCAAAAATATAATATTATCATTATCATATGTGTATATGAGTGAATATGTTGTATTCGCAAATGTGGGGGGGGGGATATATATATATATATATATATATATATATATATATATATATATATATATATCATCATCATCATCATCAAGTGCCGTGCCGGCTGGCGTAGGCGTTCATGGCTCTCCACAGATCTCGGTCTTTGGTGTTCTGGATCAACTCTGCTGATGATATTCCTCCATGCCACCGTCTCAATCCGTCCAGCATCATTTCTCTTGGTCTGCCTCTGCCTCTCTTCCCCTCGATCTTTCCAGTCGTCACGATGTTCCCCAAAGCCTCTCTTCTCATCACATGACCAAAGAATGCTGTTTGTCTCTTTCTTATTGTTGTATTTAGTGTTCTAGTTTCATTAGCCTCTTTCAGGCAATCGTTGTTAGTTACTCTGGGAGTCCAAGGAATTCGCAACATTCGTCTTAAAAACCACATCTCTGTTGCTTCTAAGTTCTTCCTAATTTGTTCATTTACATTCCAAGATTCGCTGCCATACAACAAAACTGGTTCTATATAACATTTTAGCACTCTCTTTCTTACATTCATTGATAGCGAAATATTGCATAAGATACTCTTCATTTTCTGAAATGCGGCTTTTGCCTGCCCTATTCTGCTCTTAATCTCTGTTGTACATCTTCCATCTGATGTTATAAGTGCCCCTAGGTATTTAAAATTATCCACTTGGTTGAGAATTCCCCCTTCTATTTCTATGTCACATTTCAGTGTCCCCATTTTCTTTGATATCACCATTGTTACTGTTTTCTTGATATTCAAGGAGAGTCCTTTCTGTGCACTCTCTGATACTACAATGTGCAATAATTGTTGTAGGTCTGTTGCATTATCTGCCACCAAAACTGTGTCATCTGCATAGCGTATATTGTTTATATTATATCCTCCGATTAGTATTCCTGACTTCACTTTGATCTCTCTCATTATTACTTCGCTATATAGGAAGAAGAGATCGGGTGACAAGTCACACCCCTGTCGTACTCCTAGCTTTATCTGTTCGTAAATGCCCTCTTTATTTCCCATTTTAATTGCTGCTACTTGGTTCCAGTATATATTCTTTATTATTCTTAAATCTTTCCCATCAGTGTTGATATCTTCCAACATTTTAATCAGCTCATCATTTTTTACTTTATCGAATGCCTTAGCGTGACAAGATCGCCTCGGGTATTGAGAGTTAATCACACCCGGGGTGTCTCTAGCACTCCCGTGTATTCTAACCCCAGGGGCTGGACAGGTAGATACACTGTTTACTCTGCTGTTGACCTCGTATTCGTTAATTATGTCTACAAGCCCCTCCAGATTCTAGACCCCCACTAACTACCTTCTCCCTTGGGACAATGAACCCTGAGGCATCGTCCGAGACCACACTCAATAATTGTACAAAGAGTAAGTCAACATACATAAAGTTTATTCTACTCTTGAGAATATAGAAATGAATTGAACACCCTGATAGAATAATTCTATTTACAAAAGTGGAGGATAGAGTAGAGACAGAATCAGAGATATTGCTAAATTCATCATCAGGCTGAGAAGTAGATTGGATGCAGATGTTCCGTCCAGTCGGTCCGCCACTCACCCGGCTTCCTTCCAGTGAGATGACTAGAACCTTGGAGACCACACCGTCCCCAGAGCTTGGATCGACAATAAGAGGAGTTAACCACTTGGACCACAATCACTGGACGAAACTGCAACTCTATCACTTCCTACTGAGTCACTGTTAAAGACACTAAACAGTTCTCTGTAGACAGCCTGGCTGGGAGACCCTCCTCCTTGAGGTGACCCCAGTTACTCTCGACTTCAATAAATGTCTGTAGCCAATGACCAATCTAATGGTCCCTGAATAATAGCACGTACCCCTGGTTGGGTAATAGTATAGTACTGCTGCAAGTTCACAAGAGTCATATGAGAAAAACATTTCACAGTTCGGTGACTCTATAGTTATATAATTGGACCAAGCACATATTTCATAGTTCACTGCAACAATGTTCATTTGGACAATAATGAGTTGTCCTATATACCTGATAACACTTTATAGTCACAATACGTAAGCTGGTGTAGGTCTCATCATGACCTGCCACTAGTGCTGACGTAGGTACTGCACAAGGTTATTTGCTAATCTCTGCTTAACGGTTCCGACGTTTAGGCGGATCAACAATAGACTTGGACTTGATGAGCTCCCAGAGCTGAGGTTACCCCACCTTGGTAATCTCACTGGGCAAACATAGCAACATCGTTCCGAATAATGTCGATTGTCTCTTACACTTAAGCGTGATTGCTCAGGTTGCTGAACATCTCATTGCTGAAATAGAGCATCTTCAAACTGTCAGAAAAAGAAACAAACCATCACGTCCCACATGTGCAATGTCAGGGCACTGGAATCAACTTGGTGACTATCATTCAGTCAGCATGATTGACCCTTTCGCTTGATGTGGTTTAGTCAGGCGTGGTAAGTAAGTGGTTCTACCCTTCGCTATGGTACACGAAGTGGTTTCAGGCAAACAACAATTGTAGTAGGCTGGTTCCTCAACAGGCAACTCCTGAAAGGAAGAGCGATCGGTGAGAGTATTCGGCCCCAAACATTGGTCCACATGCATCAAATCATTGACTACTCAACCCTCAGTCAGGCTAATTATTCAACTAACTAGAGCATCATCTCTATGTTGAGAGTAGTAAAGCATGGGTGTCCATCAATGTCAGATGGCCTCAAAGAACAGCCCGTCAACAGAGTAAGTAACAAGAATGACGAGTCTGATCATACGTCTCACATATCCCTATTCGTCTACCAGTTGTCGCTAAAGTCAATAGCTATCCTAGTTCTAGAGTTAACAGAACTAAACATTAAGGTGAGGCGTCCCTTGACCCCAACCTTACATTATACATTCAATAGTAAACATAATAACGATCAATGTACCATCACTTGGGATATAGTAATAATACATGACCACATAAAGTATGTACACCCTCCATTTCGCTGGTGGGACATCCTGTCCACCCTATAGCGAAACTCTTTTTATTAGACTCTTCCCTAGAGTCAAGAAGTCTTCTTGGCAAAACATGTTCCAAGGGTTCTGCTCCAGTTCTGACCTTCCAAGTGGATTAGCCTTGGCCTGGGCCGAACTTCACGGCTGGCCTGGTTTGCCAGTCCCATACTTTCATAACTTGCTCTCAATCCCCATATCCCATTTGTCCCCGTGCCTCATGCAACCTCCTTTCGTCCTTCCATACTTCTATCACATCAGCACGGACTCGTATTTATGCACGTATGAAAAGAAACAGGACAGTAAAGAAAAGAATTAAGAACGCATGTTTACATCGCGACGGTAACGCATTGTTATCACGCAACGAACCACTAGGCGTTCATTATCGCTCCTAGAAGTATCACATAACATGACCTAATATATATACATACCTCATGACACATCATATATATATATATATATATATATATATATATATATATATATATATATATATATATATATATATATATATATATATATATATATATCATCATCATCATCATCATCATCATCATCATCATCAATGAAGACCTTACCTTCTCACAGAATTCCACAGTTCCACAAAATGAATTCACTATTTCGTTAACACACAATAGTTACATCATTCCCTGTGGCTAAGCATTAAGTGCTCTCTTTACTTAGTAACTAAGCACATCACTGTCTGAAATCTCCAACTAACAACTTACCTGGCTATCCAACAGTTCTTCTAGCTTCAGCTACTGATTGGCATAAGTTAGGTTCATATCATACACTAGTAACTGTGCCCTATTATAGTACAGCATCCTAGTATATGCAATGAGTTACCACACATGGTTAATAATAGTTGAACACAATACGCCGATATCACAGGCTTACATTTCAAGCAAGTACCGAAACTACACAGGCTTGTAAATACTGCGACACGCACAGGTGTAGACCGCCATAGATTCTCAGCCGGTTTATCGATCCATTCCTCATTAGCGATGCAAAGTATACCGCATATTTAATGAGATTAGAACGATTGCGTTTTGTGATCAATTACAAAGTTAAATTAATTAACCAAGTAAATACCTGATTTACTGAACCAGACTCCAGTCAGCTACCAGAACTGTTCATGGGCAAACATGTCGTAATGGGTCGACAGTCAGCTGCATCTTTGTTGGGTGTGAGACGCTATACATTCGGCCTAGCAGAGCCCTGCGTCCTCACGCCTTGAGATGGATAAAGTGAATGACTCTTCCAGCCGCATTTCTCCTACGTGCGTACCAAATCGCACGAGAAACGAGTGCTTCATGATACAAGTCAACTTCTCGGACAACATTCATTCCCCGGACTAGAATTTCTAGATTCTTCTGCACGAGAATTTGTTGGTGCACCCAGCAACCCTGGTCACTCAAATCCAGGTGCTTCGAGAACCTGCTAGACGGAAAATCCCATCGATTTCCCCCAGTCTATTAATAACCGGGAAAGTCCCTAATGACGCGCCGAATAGAGCCGAAACCTAGTAGACAAAAGACAGATGAAGCGTCGTTTCGTCACTTTTAGTATAATCTATGAAGCATAAATATATGCCTCTCTGTTTCTCTATTGACCTTTCTATTAGTGTTTGTTATATATATAATATATATATATATATATATATATATATATATATATATATATATATATATATATATATATATATATATATATATATATATATATATATTGCATTGTTTGTACCCTTCCCTTCCATAACACCATACTGTTCTTCACTAATTTCCATTTTTATTTTCTTTCTTGTTCTTCTCATTATAATTCTGAGTAGAAGCTTAGTGACATGGTTTATGAAGTTAATTGTACGAAATTCTTCTCATTCAATTGCTCCTGGTCTCTTTGGTATTGCTATAAATACAGATTTTAGCATATCGCTCGGTAAATATCCACTATTGTAAATATCATTCAGCAGTTTGGTTAATACATCTACCTCAAATTATCCCAATACTTCTAATTCTTCTATTGTGATTCGATCTGGCCCAGCTGTTTTTCCTTTCTTCATTTGTTTTATAGCGTCAGCGACTTCTTCATTTAGAATAGGTGGGCCTTCTAAGTTATTTTCTTCTGTTAATTCTTCCCTTTCTCCATTATATAATTCTCTTATATTCTCATTCCACCTCTTCATTATAGCACCTTCCTCCAATAACATCTTTCCTGTTTTTGATTTCAAACACCCTGTATTTATTCTTATTTTTCTCCCTGTAAGCTCACTGATTTGTCTGTGCATACTTTTTTTTTTATCTTTAATGGAATTTAATTCGGTTTTTTTTTTTTTTTTTTTTGCATTGCTCAACTTAACCAACTTTCTTTTGCATTCACAGATTTATCTCTTATTTCTTTATTTATCTTAGCATACTCTTGTTTGTCATTTTTATTCTGTTTCCTTTTGTCCATCAGCATTAAAATTTCTTCATTCAACCATTTTTTCTTAGCTTTTTGGCTTCTCTCCGGTAATATTTCTTTGCTAGTTTGATGAATGGAGTCCCTTAACATTTCCCATTGTTCATTTATACTCTGTATTTTAGATATTGCATTGTACCTATTTTTCACAGTCACTCTGTATTGTTCTTGAATTTCTTTATCTACTTTCAGAACCTCTTTATTAAGTCTCAAGTTCTGAAAAAAAAAATTTCCCTCTCTTTAATCTTACTTTTATTTGTCCACATAGTGGTACATGATCACTATTACCGTCAGCACCAGGCATTGTCTTTACATTAATTAATGCATTTCTACATCTTTTATTAATAAGTATATAGTCAATCTGGTTGTGTATTTTCATATCAGGGCTTTTCCATGTGTATAGTCGTCTTTTATGGTGTTTAAACCATGTGTTTCCAATTATCATATCATTGATATTTGCCCATTCTATTAGTTTCTCTCCTCGTTCATTTCTTGTACCTAAACCGTAATTCCCCACTATATCCTCTTTTTTTCCCTTTCCTACTTCTGCATTAAAATCTCCCATTATTATTTTTATTTCTTGTGACCCTATTTGCGCTATTGCCATTTCTATTTAATCGTAAAAGTGTTGTATTTCTTCATCACTACTGCTTGTTGTTGGTGCATATACTTGTATAATATTTATATCTATTGGTTTGCCTTTGATTTTGACCATTATAACTCTATCTGAAATACACCAGTATCCATTCATAGATTTTGCTGTTTTTTCATCAAATATTATTCCTACACCTTTTTCGTGTGTGTCCCCTCCAGAATAAATTATTGCGTGTTTGTCGGTTATAATTTTGCCAGATCCCTTCCATCTCATCTCACTTATGCCTAGTATATTCATTTTCATGTTCTCCATTTCTCTTAGAACATTGTTTAACTTTCCTAGCTCATTTAATGTCATAACATTCCATGTTTCTACTCTAAATGTATTTAGTTTAGTTATAGTTTTAGTTTTGCCATCAGTAGTTGGATGACAGTCTGGTGTCACCTGTGGCTCATGACTGTCCCTATCGGACGAGGATGTCCTAAGACAGCCATTAACGTCGTTCACTATTTTTGAAATGTGTGTCGCTATGAAATCTTGGGAAGATAATGTGGTGGTTTCCCCTTGCCCTCCACATTCACATGGTGGTCTTTTAACTATGCCTTTGACAGCCATTTCCGACTGTCAGGACAGGTGAGTGTCCTGCTCTGCTCAGCTGCAGAGTTGTCCACTTATTCCGGCGGATACTATGTCCCCACAGCTGTGTTAGCACACCGAGGTGTGTTTCCATCCTCTACCGCGTGGAGGTGCAGTTGGGATATTCCCTTCCTAAAGTTATGGTTATGATATATATATATATATATATATATATATATATATATATATATATATATATATATATATATATATATCATTACATAATTCTGTGATAGTTTCAATGTCAAAGCTGGATAAGGATTTTATCATCTCTGTTGTTATCTTGTCAGGACCTGCAGCCTTTCCTTCTTTCATCTTTTTAATAACCTTTATACTTCAGCCGTTAATATTTTTGGTCCATCTTGAGTATTATACAATATTGGTCTATCGACCCTGTTGTCCCAGAATAAATCTTCTTAGTACTCTGTCCATCTTTTTTTATTATGTCAGTGTTATTAATTATAATTTAACCATTTTTTCCTCTGATACAATCGTTTCCTGTTATATTATTTTTCTTCTTTGTAAATCTTTTCATATGTTCATTTAATTCTTTCGAGGTGTGTTTTATTTCCAGATCCTCTATTTAAAACAACATTAAAGTGTGATCAAACATTATCAGGGCGACCAAGCAGAGTACAGGGTGGACCGACATGGCACACAAGTCGAAATCAAAATATCAGCTTCGTTACACACATTGCATCTCTACCACACGAAGTACAGTTTGCTTGCCCAGGGGGCAGCTGACGTCATGCGTGATTGGCTCGCGACACAGCTCGTCGAAATTCAGCAGACAGCACAGAAACTGATAGGTGATCACTAAATGCACCTGCCGATCGCAGCATGCTAGTGTCTGGCGAACCAACACAACCTGCAGCTATAGTCATCAAAGCATCAGGCCATAGTAACAACATGGTCGAACAAACCATGACTCGGCACAGCAACAACAGCCATTGAGTACCCGATGAGTATGTGTGTAGAAGACAGTATATAACCAAATGAAATAAATTCAAATCACATAGAGGTTGCAGCATCGGTACTAAATGAGAGCCCAGCTACAAACCAACACGTGTGCGTTTGTCAACCGCACATTGAAAAGTTAGAGTCACATTTGAAAGTACTCGTAGACGCCGCCTTTGACAACACAGACAAGATCACCACGATCATTAGTGACTATATCAACCTCAAGTCAGAGGAGACTCTCCTGAGAGAAGAAAATGTTAAACTAAAACACACTACTGAGACTTCACAATGCTCGCCCACTACTGACCTGGCAGCACATGCAGATTGTCTCGAAGTAACAGAATCAATCGTAGGCGCGTCAATTACTCAACCAGCCAAAACATATAAGCAAATACACATAGGGATACACGACACTATGAAAACCCCAAAGTTTCACAATTTCTCAGTTAAGAACATTACTTGACTTACTACGTTACACTTTCCCAAATTCTACAGTGTTTTTTTTTCTCCTCCATCATACTACCAAGTTATGGCTCTCAACGTCGATTGGCCGACATAAACAATAACACACTAGATACTTTTTGTAATCAGTATAATGTACACTTAATCATCATCACACCCTTCTTCACATCACAGACAGGCGCACCAAAAAAAAAAAAAAAAAAAAAAAAAAAAAGAGACTGTACAGAGACCAAATCCACGCATATACATTAGGAAGTAGTCTGTTGGCAAAAAACATCAAATATCCACAAAGGACACAAAACACGACAAAAGCATAAACGAGTAGGGCATCGATTACTAATATAAAAAAAAACACTTCCAAACCAGACAAAACACCCTCATCCCTCGAGGTAAATGATTTCTGGCATCTGACTTACCAAATCTTGCCACACAAGATACACACATGCCACCAAGAATAAATCAACCTCTTCTTCCTACGCCCACCTTCACACGGGAAGGAGATAACTACCAAGAAATGTTCCTCCCCTCCCTGGCAAGGGACCTTTGTTGCACGCCTGGACAAATTTGCACGGCAGTAAAGCCTCTGTGACACACTAAGCTACGTCAGCCAAGAACCTCAGGGCAGACAACAACAATTCCCATTTCACTGGAGTCCAGCACTTCTACACTTGATGCAATTTAACCCAGCGACTCTTAACCAAGCATTATTATGTCTCTACAATACAGACCTGCAAGATAGGATATGTATTACTAACTGTGCCCCATACGCCTTGGCATCGGGATAAGAGCTTCCTCCTTGAACCTAAATTAATTACTGATTAACGTTTTCGTGGGATACTCATCTTCAGACATAAACTTTGACTATATAGTCATTTATTTATTCTGTTGGATAGCAGCTGGTTACGTAGCTTGCGAAGTGCTTCTTCCGGGCTAATTGATTGTTGTATATTGCTTTACCTCGTTATGTCTGTATCTGCATTTTTTTTCGGTGGCTCATTGGTTAAATACGTATAGTATTGTCATTTACACGTAGATTGATTTTATTGATAATTTAGTGTATTTGTGAATCTTTATAATTTTGTATTTTTGCTTAATTGTGCTTAATTTACATTTAATGCATGGGCGAAATGTCTCTCAAATGTCATCACTGGTTCAGCAAACAGGGAATCCGCCTTGGGCACTTAAACATTTGCCGCCTGTTCAACAAGCTGCCAGAGTTATCCCTTATTCTTTATCAAAATTTTCATTTGTTCGGCCTTAGTGAAAGTAGACTAAATGAAAACATTTCATACGAGGACATCTCTATAAAAGGGTATAAGGTCTTTAGAATAGATCCCTTTAGGAAGCAAGAGACAGGTCTAGCAATATATGTTTCTAATTTACTAGATGGTCACCGAAGGCAAGACTTTGAAACTAGCGTGATAGAATGTATTTGGTTGGAACTAAAACTTCAGAACCGCACACCACTGATAATTGGCTATCTCTATCGAAATCCTAGCGCTGGACACATCTGGTACGAGAACTTCACTACCATGATGGATGTGGTTGTCACTACCGGGAAGGAAATCGTACTACTCGGAGACTTTAACATTGACACCAATAAATCGAAAATAACATGGGGAAATATAACTGAATCATACAACTTCCAACAAATAATAAAATAAGCTACTAGAACAACTTAACCATCTTCAACACTTATTGATCACATTTATGTAACTTGCTTAGACAACATAATAGAATGCACCATATCCACTTGTGCAATGAGCGATCACTACCCGATATGATGGTCTAAAAAAGGAATTAAAACTCTCAAACAAACACATAAGTGAACAATATAGAAGTTACAAAAATTTCTATCAAAACGCATTTTTACAGGACTTGCTCAGTTCACCTCTAGACGACATATATCAACTTCCTAGCCCAGAGGAAGCTCTGGACTTCTGGATTAAGACCTTTATAAATGTGCTTGAAGGCATGTGCAAGTCAAGGAAGTTCGAGTAAAACATTACGTCAAACCGCCTTGAATAACACAGAAAATACTTAAAATTATGAGAGACAGAGATAAAGCACATAAAACGAAGAACCTCATCACATAGCGTACTCTTAGAAACAAAGTGCAATATATCATAAAAAGAGAAAAGAAAACTTATTTTAAAAACTTAGTAGTAAATAAAACAAAACGGCAATAAACACATTGACAAACAAACACTTCTACTACCATCAAATCATATTACATGTGACCAATTCAGTAAAAAAAAAAATGTTTTCAAACTGACATAGATCAGCTGAAGTCTTCAATACCAAATTATCCTTGCATCTTATCTTTACTGTCATCATTTTGCGAGAAGAGATACTCAAGGGGTATTCCTTCCAATATACCGTTAATAACAACCACTGAAGTACCTCTTACCTACCTCGGTAACAAAACAAAACAAACAGTAACTCACCAGGATTCTCCGTTGTGCTGCGCCAGTGATCTGTGTGTCACTAACATATGTAATAGGGGTGTTCATTTGAAATCCGTTCGTGCCACACCGCGCAAAATTGCATACGTTTGTGAGATATAAATATAGAATATATGAATTAAGTCTAGGGAGTTAGAATACCTGGATTCAAGATATAAGAAATTAGTTCGAATCCTCTTCCATTATAGTAGTCTCCAGGAATTGACGTAACCATGACTCTATTTTTATTAGGATGGGACTAGGCAGAAATAGACATCAGCCCAACCTACAATGATAAGACTACTTTCCTGAAGAAGGCAGAAAGCCGGTCATGTAACCATAGACATCTCAATTGATGCAATGACATCTCATTTTAAGACATAGTTGTCTATGTGCTGGCGACCTCTCACAGCAGCTTTCTTGATTTATATACCAGTGACATATAGTAACATCATTAAACAACACGTTGTAACACTGGTCACAAGAAAGTAAAACACCACTGGCTCTAACTATAGTCTTTAATATTGGTCAAACAATGGGTTACGGGACTCTATCTCTGCTAAAATCTATAAAACATAATAACCAAAAGAAATACATTATCAAAGCAGTGAAGTACACTCTATGATTTAAAAAAAAAAAAAAAAAAAAAAAAAAACTCACCTCCTCTTCTGTCTCAATTATCACCTGAAATAAACAATACCCAAAATCTGGATTGTTGTGACTTCCAGAATAAACATAACGTGAATACAGTTAACTATGTTCAGTCAAAATCAAACACAGTACATATACACTAATACATAATCTCTAACTGTAAAAAAGACAGTCCATAAATCTTGGAGCTGGCTGTTGATTGTGTCGTTGTCCTTACTAAGTCTTGAATAAGTAAATCCTGTGAATCAGGAAAAATGTGTGACCACCGCACACTGGGGCTGGATAAATAACTATCTCTGTTCCACAATCTGACACATAATAAACTGGTTCAATACTGTCTCTCTATTAAATCCTCTAATGCTTTCCATCGATGATAATGGGCTATGCCAATCATACGCTTGATGAATATAACGGACGAATGTATATATCACTGTCAAAGGTTACACTGACTGAAATCTAGGTGATGGTGATGCTGGAACTATAGGGTTGTAATCCAATTTCGTGTGGAAGATAACAGATAGACATAGGTAACTGTCCATGATATATCTATCCATACTAAATAATATTGGCTTTGACATTCTGGAGCACTGACACTGGCGGAAGTCTTGAGAGAAAAGGGGGTCTGAATTCACCGAGGTTTTCCCCAAGTGGTCGTATTAGCAATAATGCGATAAGTGTGGGAACAATGACTATCTAGATGAGTTCTGTAATTGCTGGTTGACTGTATCTGAGCGGCTAATTCCAATAGTGAGTGGTTAAGACTCTTCATGTGCGGCAAAGGTCCATCCATCAATGTATTTATTGACATGGAAACACAAAGGAGCGCCGTCAGTTGTTTCCCGATAGAAGTCTGAGTATTACCCGCATACAGAACATTAATAGACCTGTCCTAAAGCTTCTGCAGAATAGGGCTCCCTGTAACTTGGGCAGCCAACATTGGAAATCTCTCAGACGAAATTAGTGGTAAATGACCCACTATAACTGGACTAATTCCTGTCGTGATATGATCTGCAACAAGGAATTCCCTCCAGATGCAAGTGGTGGTTAGTTAGTTAGTTAGTTAGTCACGGTTCCAACTTCACGGCAACGGGTTGTACCCATATTGCTCCGTTCCTGTGCCAGTGAATATCACAAAATGCTCCTCACTGCCCCATGTGAACAATGGAATAGACAGGAGTGGTGGTAAATAGATGGAACCTATGGTTGGTTTCCAGATCAGTTGGTACTGTAGGTTGCCAATGCTTGGTACAATTAAATGACAAGGGATGTAACCAAGATATGCTTTCCTAGTTGATGGTTGAAAGAAAACAATGGGTGGTGTCCCCTGTCGGGATTGGTTACTTCACTGTATCGACCCGCATAAAGATTCTGGTTTGCCTCTCTTTCAGATTATTAGCTCCAAATCATCTATCGGCCAAATTTCCTATCGGCCAAATTTCCTCGCCATTGCCTCCAGTGCCTGAGCACATAAGGCACAGTTGGGCGAGAAAAACCCATTCCCTTTTAACTACGTCTGACTTGATTGATAGTCAAAACTCAAGTGACCATGCCTGGGCCTAGCCAGGTAATATCCCGCTAACTTCAGTCTATTTTGAGCTACGGCACTACATTCCTATCTTGTTTTCAAATACGGCATTCATTACCTAATTAGGTAATGACAGCCCCTACATGTGAAATCCTCAATTCTTGGAAACGGTGGTCTGCAAACGGGGGAGGACTGGCAAATATGTCACAACGTTGAACATGCTCATTTCATAGTCATGTGATAAGTACTGACCAATGAATAAAAGAGCACGTGCTTATCGTCCCATGATGCATAGGTTCTGTTTCTGACCGTAGAGAAAATGGCCGGGCTGGTCCAAAATCCGTCCAAAGAAGCTCAAAGAGCGGTGATTCATTTTCTTTCATTTGAAGGATTTCGACCATTGGACATTCAGTGAAGAATGCAGGCAGCGTATGTAACAATTGTGTGTCGAAGACAACAGTGACAGACTGGGCAAGACTGTTTCGGTAAAGACGTCAGTTAACGGCAGATCTTCGACGGCCGGGTCAAGCGCATATTGTTGCAACAGACAAAACAATTGCCAAAATTGATGCAGCAGTAGAGATGAACTGTTATCAAAGCATACGTTCGCTAGCGAAAGATTTTTGTGTGTCAATTTGGACAATTGAAAAGGTCGTTCGTAAGAAACTGCAATATCGGAAGGTGTGTTCACAGTGAGTACCACGGATGTTGACCGACCACCAAAAAAAAGAGGAACGTATGAGACGGTGTTTGAACCACTTGCTGCGTTACAGAATGGAGGGTGATGCATTTCTCTTCCTCATAGAGGCAGGCGATGAATCATGGTGTCACCACTTTGAGCAGAGCAGCAAAAGAGAGAGCATGCAATGGAAGCATGCTGGATCACTAAAAGCCAAAAAATTCAAGCTACAGATTTCGGCTGGCATGGTTATACTGAGGGCATTTTTTTTTTAACATGGAGGGCTATTGTTGGCCGACTTAAAAGAACCTGATGTCAACATCAACTCTACTTGCAAACACCAGACAAGCTGCAAAAAGCCATCAATAATAAACGACCCTGCATGCTTTCTCGTGGTGTGATTTTGCTGCACGATAATGCTTGTCCGCATGTCGCAAAGATTGTGCAGGAAGAATTAGCTTGAAAGAAGTGAGAAATTCTGCAACATCCAGCCTATAGTCCTGATTTGTCACCATGTGATTTTCATTTGTTCGGACCTCTATATAAAGCTCTTAAGGGGCAATGATTTCACACAGATGCAGACGTAATGAACGCGGTAAACACTTGGTTCAGTGAGTTACCACAATCCTTTTCCATTCGCTGCCTACCTAAGAAATGGGATGCTTGCCTGAATGCCTACGGCGACTTCTTCTGACCAACCCATGGTGCATAATTCATTCAAAATGGATGCTTAGTTTATTTCTACCACACCTGTTAATGTTTCTTTCATGCTTTTGTAATAAAGCCATTGGAACTGGTAATATAGTGACTCTAATAAAATCTTTCCTGTCAAACAGAAAGCAGGTAGTATGACACAACAAATTTCTGTCTCATACCACTTCCTTCAATATTGGAGTACCTCAAGGCTCTATTCTTGGTCCCCTATTGTTCGCCATATATATTAACGATACATCCTTGTATCTTTCGTCGTCCTGTGATCTTCTTCTTCTTCTTCTGCGTTCATCCGGAGTTTTTTTTTTTTGTTTTTTTTTGGGGGGGGGGGGGGGGATATGATTGCGTTGTGCCTGTTTACAGCAGAGCTGCGTTCTTGCGCCGTTAGGCCGACACATCCGACTTCTGCGGGCATTTGTTGACCGGGTTAACCTTCCCGGATGTCCTGTGATCTATTTGCAGACGACTGTACAGTGTATACAAACGCTGAAAACTGTAATTTTCTGGGGTCTTCATTGCAATAAGAATTAAATAATGTAGTCAGGTGGAGCTATGCAATCCGTGTGCAAATTAACATCACTAAAACCAAATCCAAGTTATTAACAACCAGACAAAGACTTCAAACTCTAAACTCACACAGATCACTTCAACTTCAGATCACTTCAACTTCACATCAATAACGTGCCAGTAGAAAGTGTAACTGAGTACAAAGTATTAGGATTCATCATTGATAGAAACTTAACCTTTAATTCTCATGTTCAAGCGCTCGTTAAACAAACAGCGAAAAAAAGTCTACCAACTGGCACAATTTAAACATTTTCTTGATGAATACACAAGGAAGATATTCTATATTTCTCACATACAGACACATTTTGACTACTGCTCTACAATCTGGGACGGTTATTTTAATTCAATCACCAAGTGACTTTACTCACTCCGGAAACGGGCTATGAGTTTAATTTATAGTAAACGCGTAAATGATAATCCAAGCCTACATAAACTCCTCCAGTTACTATCATTCCGCAAACGCCTACTTTTAAACAAGGTTAAACTAATTCACAAAATCCTATATCGAAATGGCCCAAATCACCTTTGGCCATTGTTTAAATATAATGCAAGACACAGTAAACGACTAAATATATTACATATTCCAAAGAATAGACTTACACAAAACAGGCCTAGCATATTCCGCAGCTCAGCTGTGGAACAGTCTTCCTCAAGAAATCAAAGACATAACCAATCCCTAAACATATAATCGCAAATTATTCGGACACTATCTGAGTGCAAATTACCTTCCCCCTTAATAATAATAACAATAACAATAACAATAATAAATCCAAGTATAACCGTCAGTGCCATTTTGGCAGACAGTATGTTCCCAGTAGCTAATAACAACTGCCACGTCATTAATTAATTTTAGTGAGTCATGTAGTAGTGATTTTTGCATTTCTTGTATGCCTTTATAATGCATATCATTTATATTGCTGTTGTTCTCAGTTAGCCTCGAATGATGTGTGGATGAAGTAATGTATGAAAGAGAGTGATAGAAGGGCAGAATGTTAGACGGGCCTGCGTGCCCAATTCTTAACCCTTTGAAAATAAAGTATGTTCTCTTCTGTCTGCCTGTCTGTCTGATCTATCTATCTATCTATCTATCTATCTATCTATCTATCTATCTATCTATCTATCTATCTATCTATCTATCTATCTATCTATCTATCTATCTATCTATCTATCTATTTATCTATCTATCTGTCTATCTATCTATCTATCTATCTATCTATCTATCTATCTATCTATCTAGAAGCCTAGGATTGACTTATACAAAACAAGCTTAACGTACTCTGCAGCTCAGCTGTGGAACAATCTTCCACAAGAAATCAAAGACATCACCAATCCCTATTCATATAATCGCAAATTATTCGAACACTATCTCAATACGGATTACCTTCCCCCTTAATAATAGAGATAATAATAATAATAACAAAACCCTAGTATAACAGCCAGTCCCCTTTTTGTAGGCCAGTATATTCCACATGGCTAATAACAAGTGTCAGACCATTATCTAATATTACTGTGTCGTGTAGTTTTGATGTTCGCATTTTGCCCATGCCTTTATAATGCATATCTTTTATATTGTTGCTGTTCTTTGTTAGCCTTGAATGATGTGTGAATGAAATAATGTATGAAAGAGAGTGATAGAAGGGCAGAATGTTAGACGGGCCTGCGTGACCAATTCTTAACCCTTTGAAAATAAAGTTTGTTCGTTCGTTCGTTCGTTCGATCGATCGATCGATCGATCTATCTATCTATCTATCTATCTGTCTGTCTGTCTGTCTGTCTGTCTGTCTGTCTGTCTGTCTGTCTGTCTGTCTGTCTGTCTGTCTGCCTGCCTGCCTGCCTGCCTGCTTGCCTGCCTGCCTGCCTGCCTGCTTGTCTATCTGTCTATCTGTCTGTCTATCTGTGTGTGTGGGTGGGGAGATGCGTGTTTGTTGCTGGGGTGTGTGTGGGTGGGGGATGTATGGTTAAGGGATGTGTGTTTGTGGGATGAGTGACTGCGGGGTGGATGGGTGGAGGATGTGTCGGTGGGTGAGTGTGTTTAGGTTGGGGGATGGGTAGGGTATGTGTGTGTGTGGGTGGGTTGGGGGAGATTGTGTGGGTGGGGATATGTGTAAGTGAGGGAATTGTGGGTGGGTGCAGGTTTTGTATGTGGGTAGGTGCGGTATGTGTGGGTTGGTGGGGATATGTTTGGGCGGGGGGTGTGTGATTGGGGATTTGTGTTTGGCTAGGTGGTTGAGGGTGTGTTGGTGGGTGGGTGAGTAATGGTAAGTGGAGGATGGTGTGTGGATGGATGCGTGGGGATATGTGTGTAGGTGGGGAGATTGTGTAGGTGGGGGGAGTGTGGATGGGTGGGTTCATGTATGTGTGCCAGGGAGTTTAAGGGGGGTTGGTGTGGGAGGTTGGTGTGTGGTTAGTGAGAAATGTGTGTGTGGGTGGGGAAATGTGTGTAGGTGGGGGTTGTGTGGGTTTGGGATGTGGAGGATGGGTGGATGGGTAGGGGCATGTATGTGCGCCTGGGGGTGTGTGCGTGGTTAGCTGGGGGATGTGTGTGTGTGTGTGTGTGTGTGTGTGTGTGTGTGTGTGTGTGTGTGTGTGTGTGTGTGTGTGTGTGTGTCTCATAACATGGTAATATGCATTGTTTATGTTTACAACATTCTTTTGACAATGTTTTTTCCCCCTATGTTAATGTATTATGCACTGTTGATGAACGAAAGATGAGTGATTGGAAGGGCCGAATGTAAGGCGGGCCTGCGTGCCCAATTTGTTACCCTTTGAAAATAAAGTTTGTTCGTTTGTTCTGTCTGTCTGTCTGTCTGTCTATCCCATGTCACACTCTTCGCCAAGTTCTTGCCTTTAGCGGTGGTGATAACAACAGTGGTGAGCATGTTTTTCTTGCTGACATTGCGGTGTAATGATCATCCATGGATGCATCCACTGTAATGTTGTGTGGCCGCTTGATGTTGCCCTTGTCTTCGTTGATATTATGAAGGGGTGCGACAGTTTCATCTTCTGTGAGTCGCCACGTGATCAGCACTCCCACTTGTCTGCTTCGCCTCTGCATTATTTTTCCCGGCTGCGTAGATAGCATGTCGCTAAGCGGTATTCTTACTGTGAGCCATCCTTAGCACTATCACTTTGCGACACTTGATCTCGCTTTAGTGTCCAGTCGTGGATGATAGAAGCAGGAACTCTATGACATACACGGATAGCTCATAAATGGAGCCAAGTCATGACAAGCTAATAACGCCGAATTGATGTCTTCGAGTCGCTTGTGGTCAGAACATGGTCTCTGGCTACATGGGAAATATGACACTTTTTCACAGTCCCTGTTTAAAATGACACTGTACCCGATGATGCAACCAATTAGAGATACTTGACTGGCACTCTGTGCGGCACAGTGAGAGTAGAGACAAAGAGGTTGGTGCCAACGGCTAAACAATCGTCGTGCAAAGGCAGTCATCAGTGTGTTTTGCTTTTTCTGTTTTCGCTCGCTCGTTTTGTACTTTCGGAAAACTTCTTCTTCTTCTTCATTCATCCGGAGTCTTTTTTTTCGGATGTGATTGCTTTGTGCCTGTTTACAGCGGAGCTGCGATACTGCGCTTTTAGGCCGACACTTCCGACTTCTGCGTGCGTTTGTTGACAGGGTTAACCTTCCCGGGTTTTCCGAAAACAAGATGAACAAAACAACCAAAACCTGGAGCGTTGGTAACAAATGCGCTTTTGGAGGTCGGCAAGGCCGAATGGATAAAAACATGCTGATGCCGAGGTAAGGGGTTCAACCCCTACACCGGACAGTTGGACTAAAATGTTGACTTCTGGTCGTTGATTGGGGACATAAATTACAAGTGTCTCAAAACGGATTCACCTGATGGCGAGGGACACTGGTAAATAGCTAACCCACACGCAAAATTCAGTCCAATGCTATTAATTAGAAGTACAGTGTATCAACTACGCTTGTGTTCAAAACCAGCGAGTCCAACAAAGACACAAAAATGCGCTATTTGAACTTGGTAAATATTACCATTGCTAAACACAGACCTCATTACACACTCAAAGATGTTGATTCATCCATAGCAGTTGATGAAGAAGTGGTATACTGCAGGTCAGCATGGCCGAATATAAAAGCGCGCTCACTCTTAAAGCTCTGGTGTGCTGATATACCGAAGTAGCAGGTTCAACTCCTTCACTGGCCAGTTGAACTAAAATGTTGACTTCTCAAATCATGATTTGGGGACTGCCATAACCCAAATTAGACTACGTCAGAGGTTATGGCAGTGTTCACTAAATGGACACCTGGAACGTGAAAAGTGAATACTTTTCAGGCAGCGTGGAAACGCTGGGACTCGCCTTGCAGTCGGCACGAAGCGGATCCTTGAAAGTCACTCAACGTTGGACCATGGTCAAGAGCGGACTAGGTCGCGTCTCGAGCATACCAATGGCCTTAATAGAGTGCCGTGTTGTATTTTATGTATGTGAAGATAGAAACATTTTATATATGTGTTGAAGAGGTGGTATAATTGTGAACATTTGTTGATATGTGATCACATTAGTATAATTACTATAATAGAGTAAATTATTATTGATTTAGCGTTTTGTTAAGTTTGTATAGTCTGTGTTGTGATTCTCAGTATGACAGAGGAGAAGGTGAGTGTAGTAACTTGCTGGAGCTCAGCGATCTCAGAGTAAGAGCCTATGAGTTAATCAGCGATGTGAGGACGCATGTCCAATTATAAAGGGCTGGGTTCTGCAAAGACGAATGAACCGAGAAATAACCACAGTGACGACATAGTATATAAGTAAAGCCCTAGAAGAACAACAGTGGCGATTGAGAGAGTGAAGCGACGTTCTCCAGTAAGAGAAGTATAAGTCGCCATATATAGTATACTAGCTGACCCGGCCCGGCTTCGCCCAGGCCCTGGCGAGGATCTATCTATCTATTTATCTATCTGTCTGCTTGTCTGACCCGGCCCGGCTTCGCCCAGCTCCTGGTGGGGAGCATCTCATTTAATTCATATAAGTAGTCATCTAAGCTCCCGTTCCCGACTATCTGTCTGTCTCTGACCCGGCCCGGCTTCACCCAGTCCCTGGTGGGGAGCATCTCATTTAAATCTGTCGACTAACTAATTCATATAAGTAGTCATATAAGCTCCCGTTCCCGACTGTCTATTTGTCTGTCTGTGTATCTGATCTATCTATCTATCTATCTATCTATGTTCGGCACGTTCAGTGCAGGATTTACGTATAAGCTAAACAAGTTATAGCTTAGGGCCCCCAAGAAAGTGGGGGGCCCCAAAAAATATTGTCCGAGTTAGCAATTGTCATATATGTATACTTAAATATACTGTAGTATTATTAGCGATTTCGTTGCTAACGGAGGACGCCTTTTTTCGGAAAGTTCAAGGTCATCAGATCCGCGGACCGTTTCCTGTGGCCCGTGAGTGCAGTATACGAAAATAACCCTGTCGTGTTTCCTATTGGATAAATACGAAACTGTTTTTATGAAAATCGCGAATGACAACTTTAACTAGGGGTCAAAAGGTTATTCTTCAGTCCTGCATGCTTGAAAGCTATTGCAAGTGAATTGTTTGAAGAATATTTTCCACTGTTTGACAAAGGTAAGGAAGTTTATAGTTTGGCTTGTTTATTGTCAAAGGTAAGCTAATTTAACCTGCATTTTTGAAATGCGCACTGCGCATCCAATTGAGTTTCAACAATATTCGTTATGCAGAAGACATAGAATTAAAAAAAATTTTGAGCACGGTCGTGGTGTGTACTCTTATTAAATTCATAATGTCGGAATCGCGGCATATTGGATTGGTGTCTGCTTTTTTTTAATAAACAAGAAGATTTACAATCATCAAGTTAAACAAAATATCAATATACGTTTAAATTCTATTACATATTTATTTTGTTGCTTTATATTTATTGTTCATCTTGCTACATGACTTAAAATTTATGAAAGTCAAGTCAGTTTTCAAACTTGTCCATCGTCCATTGCTGAAATTTAATTGACTGGTTCAGTTTTATTTGTATTGATAAATGTCTTATCAAGAGAATTATACTTTATTGTGCATTTATGAATGCTGTGTCCATTTTTGCACACAACTATAGAGGTTCTAGCAAGATTCGTTATGCAGAGGTGTGGGAAAAAAATATTTTGTGAGACCACCTGGTTACATCTTTACAATCGGGAAAATTCACAATGGCGGCATTCCAGCATATAATATCACACTAGTGTCTGTTTTTATTGAAACACTGGAGATGTAGAATCATAATATACAAAATATCAAATAATTTCTACAGATAATTTGTGTTGTTGATTTAATAATTGTTTATTCATGTGACGTGGCAGAACCATTGTTGATTTGTCTGCCCACAGTTTGCAAGATGTCAACCAGAAGTTATAAAAGTGGAGCTCAAAAGAGGAAAAAGAAGCAGAGAGCTGAAGAAGAGCTTAGTAAGATAACAAAATTAGATAGTTTCTTAACAAAGATAGATAAGGGGCCTGATGAACCAAAAGCCTCTACCACAGTGAGTCAGTCACAGGATATTCACCCTATTCCTGATACAGAGCCTGGTACATCTAGTTGTATAGAATCTACTTCAACGAATGAAGCAACAAATATTAAGATTAATAAACCAGAGAGTAGTACAAGCACAGAAGATTCAGCATAAAAAAACAAACAGAATGATGTTGGGGTATGGGGTTATTTAAGTAAAGATGAGATTTTATACTGGGTAGAAAAAGGTCCGTCAGAATGTCAGCACTCAAATGGTTCATTTGAAAAATCAAAGAAGCTTTTTGCAAACCAAGACAGATATTGCTCGAAAAGCTTGTTCTATCCCAAACGGGCTAATGGTGAAAAATATTACAGAGAATGGTTAGTATATTCGCCAGCAACTGCAGACAGACAGACAGACAGGCAGGCAGACAGACAGACAGACAGACACACACACACATACATACATTGTGTTTTATAGATATAGATTTTATCAACCCCTAGAGGTCGAGCTGTACATACTTCTTCTTCTGCGTTCATCCTGAGTGTTTTTTTTTTCGGACGTGATTGCGCTGTGCCTGTTTACAGCATAGCTGCGTTCTGTACATACAATTGCCAAGGACATGTCCTTTTGGATGTTATCCGGAGCATTAGTATTACAATTTAAAGTGGACTTATATATATCTTTGTCCCTCTCCGCCTATCAGTCGCGTCATGGCAGGGATATAAATTACAATTAACTTTGAAGATAGAGTGGGTTTGCCTGATGGCGAGGAACAATGTTAGTAGGAAAACTAATCCAGTGCAAACTTTAGCCCAGAACTACTAGAAGTAGTATGTATGGACTACACTTGAGTTCAATAGTCAGCGAGCGCCAAATAAATATTGTAAGTTTGGTGTTCTCTCACTAGACTATGTTCTCTTTGTAGGGCTCATATAATACCCAGTATGATTATTGCTGCATTCCCTCCTCGTACATCGGGCATATAAGTTAATATATAAGTTACAATTGAGTTATGTTGATGACACAATCTTTATAGTAAGAAATTAATATAAACTGCAAGAAATAATAGACATCATAATGACGGAAAGTGACAAGAAAGAGCTAAAACGGAACACAAAAATAAAAGTTATAATCACAACCAAGAAAAACAAAAGCAACAAGAGCTCTGTTCATTTCAATCATTCTTTCTATTAAGTTCTCATTATGTGTATTGCATTGTTTGTGCCTTTCCCATCTACAAAGCCACACTGCTCAATCTCAATGACGCAGATCAGCATGGTCGATTGGATAAGAACGCGTGCCCTTAAACATCCGGTGTGCTTAGGCCAGAGGTAAGGGGTTCGACCCCTATGTTGACCTATCATCCTTAACTTGGGGACATAAATTACAAGTACCTCTGAAGTCAGAGTGGGTTTACCTGATGACGAGGGACACTGTTAATAGGGAAAACTAATCCACACGCAAAATTCAATCCATCACTACTGGAAGCAGTGTGTATGGACTACAGTTCAAAGCGAGCGAGCACCCCCCAAAAAAAATCTCAATGTCTGGTTTTATTTCCTCATTCAAATTCTCATCAATATTATAGTCAAAAGAGACTCAGTAAACTAATTGTGTGATGTTCTTCAGTCTACTGTGCTATATACTGAAATCATATTAAATTTATCGTGCCAACCACATGTTGTTAAAGACTAACTGGCACTTGCCAGGTGGTATGTCTTTATCATGCTGGCCATCTTTAATTGCCATAACATTTCCTGGTATTTATTTTAGTCTGGGCCAACCTGGCAGCCCAGTTCAGTTTATTTTTACACATCCTAGTACACAGAATATAACATCATAATATATAACACCCAATATGATATCAAATATAACATTTTTAATTTGCATATATGACTTTACAAGAAATATAACACCTGATGCATCACAGAAGACCATATGAAATATAACACCTTGTATAGCATAGCTACCACCTAACATCAATATAATAATCATCAAAGAAGACAGTATGAAATATAACACCTTATAAAGAATGGTAACCACCTAACATCAATATAACAATCATCAAAGAAGACCTTATGAAATATAACATCTTATATAGAATGGCAACCACCTAACATCAATATAACATTCATCAAAGATGAAATACAACATCCTGTATAGCACAGCTACCATCTAACATCAATATACGAGGACGAGTCAATAAGTAAGTCACACAGTTCTGTGGGATGGCAGATAAATGTAGTTGGTGTTTTCTACAGGTGTCATTGGGTGATAGCAACATCAAACTTTATATTCCCATTCGTCAGGTGGCGCTAGGTGTCTCATGTGCATGCGCAACGCATAAACAAAATGGTGACTGTACTTACGGAGTGTACAACCAAAGAGCAACGTGCTGTTGTGCATTTTTTGTGGGCAAAAGGACTGCCTGCAAAGGACATTCATAAGGAAATGCTTCCTGTTTATGCTGACTACCAGCCCGAATCAAAACATGCTTCAATGCAATGGAAACATTCTTCTTTGACTTGTGTCCAAAAATTCAAGGTTATGCCATCAGCAGGGAAGGTTATGCTGACAGTGTTCTGGGATTGTCAAGGAGTGTTTTTAACCAATTTCAAGAAGAAAGCTGACAATATGTTTTTAACCAATTTCAAGAAGAAAGCTGACAATATGAATTCTGAATCGTACTGTGAAGTTCAATCAATGCTTCATGATGCAATTCGAAGAAAACGTCCAGGACTGCTAACTAGAGGAGTGTTGCTTCTTCATGACAATGCCAAACCACATACAGCTTGATTAACTCAGGAGAAAATTAACCAACTATGGTGGGAAGTTCTGGAACATCCACCTTAGCCCCTAGCGATTTCAACCTTTTTGATCCACTGAAAACCCACCTTGGCGGGAGACATTTCGCGAATGACACCGAAGTTGAATGTAAAGTGAAAACGTGGTTTAGAAAACAGAGCACGCAGTTCTATGCAGCTGGTTTGGGAGGACTGATAAAACGATGGGATAAGTGCATCAATGTTGGTGGAAATTACGTTGAGAAATAAACGGACAATGTTTGTATAAAAATAAACTAGTTTCAAGTTGTTATATTTAGTTATTTTTCTACAGCCATTTGTGACTTACTTATTGACTTCCCCTCGTAACTATCATAAAAGAAGACTGAAATATAATACCTTATATCAGTGGTTTTCAACCGGTGGGGAATTCCCCCCCCCCCCCTCCAGGGGGGAATTTTTGGGTTTCCAGGGGGGGGGGGGGGAATGAAGATCATTTCAAGATCGCGTTAATACAAGAACCGATTAATTGATATTGCTTTTCCCTTCATACTTTACAGTTATGCACGTCTCATCCTTCTAAAATTCATTTTATAAAGTAAGTAGACCTACAAATCACGTTTTATGTGGATGTCTAGACCTGTTTTAACATATTTACCTTCCATTTTTATGTATACTGTGTAGGGGTGGGGGATTTTTAGATAGGAAATATGAAAGGGGGGGAATGACGTTCTGAAAATATGGTGAAGGGGGGGCACGGGCCAAATTTTTGATAGGAAGGGGGGGAATGACGTTCTGAAAATATGGTGAAGGGACGCACGGGCCAAAAAATGTTGAGAACCACTGCCTTATATAGAATGGTAACCACCTAACATCAATATAATAATCATCAAAGAAGACTGTATGAAACATAACATCTTGTATAGCATAGCTACCACCTAACATCAATATAATAATTATCAGAGAAGACTTTAAAATAAAACACCACATATAGCATAGCAACATCAATACAGCAATGACGCAGCACTCCACTGGATGAAGATTATGATAGGCTATAGAATCTTGTCCACAAACGGCAGACAACAATGTCAAGATGTTATATCATGCCTGTACTACTACTGTACATGTGCAAGTCATGGACACTCATATGTGATTCTTTCATAGAAAGACTAAAAACTGCTCCAGATTAGACAAATCTATATAAGGACAGAGCTTAAGAAACTGGTTGGTCCCATTTTGAGAAAAGGAAGAAGAAATAGAGAACAGTGTCGATCTGTGGAAGGCAAGGGTAAACAAATGCTGTGTATTTCCTGAGAACATCACCTGTGTCTTACATTGGCCCATCAGGGAAGCAAAGAATAGTTTCACCATAATCTACCAAGTGTACCATAATGGGCAACAATGGACGTTTGGCCATTGCAGACAACTGTTTTCTCAGAAGGCTGTGCATGGTGTTTCCTAGAAATAGACCTTTGCAACCAATGAAAGATAGTGGGGTAGAGCATCGTTCAAATGTCCTACTAGATGACAAATGGCATTGGGATGGGGTGATTTCTCCTCACCTCCCTGAAAGACCACCCATCGCGTATGCTTCATGACTGAAAGAGTCACAGAAAATCCCCACGGCGATGGCAGACATTCAGCACTCAAGCCTTGCACTCAAACTTAGAGTCTATACATGCATGGTTTAAATGAGTGTGCTGCTTGCATATCGGGATGGAGATAGTCATCATGACTCCCAAAATTCTTCATGTCATATACCAGTGAACATGTAGTTCATATAACAACAACAATTGACAGCATTAACACAACATCCATCAGAAGTAGACAAAAATATACATCTTTGCTTCACCGACAACACAAAGGCTTTCAATAGAGTAAGACACACGTAACAAAAATGCATGCAGATCTCTAAATTCATGGAAAAGACCTTATACTTACAAAGAGCATTATTGGAAACAACATGCTGCCATACAAATTGATAATAAAGTCAGTATCAGCAAATTAAGAGAAATGAATGACAGGGCAGTGCATTGCCTTCAGACCTTTTCTCTCCTATGTAGTGAAAATAAATTGAGAAATTGAAAAGGCATGCGAATAAACACTATCTTAGGACATTACACTCACAATATAAGATCTGCAGATGATACAGCATTGATTGCAGACAATGATATAGATCTCTAACATTTAGTGGATACTGGCATGGTATACAGTGAACAACAAGGGTTAGAATTAAATTGTAAGGAAAACATACAAATTATGGTCACTTCTATAAAGAAATGAGTACCAGATTGCAGCATCCAAGTAAATGGGACAAATTGTAAACTTTTCAACTATTTACTATTTGTGATAACACCACATACATAACATATAACACCTTGCATATCAAATGTAACAATCTACATCACGCATAATAACTCATATACTAAATATATTGAATATCATTCAAATTATCCACATATATCAAATATGAAACCTCAGATATACAACTTCATATTAAACATGAAATCTCACATATATAAAACAAATATGAAACATCAAACATGAAATATACAACCTTGTATCAACCACAAAATCTCATATCTCAAATATATCATCTCATATCTTCCTTCGTTGTTAGCCATACTGTCATGCTATTTGCTCTTTTTGTCAATACCCAGTAACCCTTTACCCTGGTATTATCACAAAGATTTGTTTTGTGGCTTTTCTTACCTTCAGCAACATTAATGAGATGAAGTCATTTCAACCAAATATATCCTCAAAAATCTGCCTCAGTGTATTAGATTGGCGTCTGCTGTCAATGAAACATCTAAAACTCATGAATGAAACATGACCACCTGAGGCCTACTCTCAGCCTGCAGTTCATGTGTTGTGCCTGGTTACACCCTAATGAGCCTCTCCATTGATCGTTCAGTACCGTCCTAGTGACCCCGCTGATTTCTAAGCTCTACAACACAGTTTCCTTGGAAGTGATACTTTGGTGCCAGGTACAGAGGAAAATCTCTACACTAACCTTACTCTGATAGATTTAAGTCCTTTCAGGGCTCAAACAATCTGAATGCCAGCCAATGCATCAGAATTAAAACTCAGCCTTTCAAAAGATTCACCAGCCAACCAATCCTTACATTTATAGCTCCTCTCTAGTCCCCTCATAACAGTATCACCAATGAAGTTGTTTTCCAGGG
The DNA here is from genome assembly GCA_963921405.1 of Cepaea hortensis. Classification (NCBI taxonomy): domain Eukaryota; kingdom Metazoa; phylum Mollusca; class Gastropoda; order Stylommatophora; family Helicidae; genus Cepaea; species Cepaea hortensis. The sequence continues at coordinate 52,682,855 of OY992885.1, read as the reverse complement.
AAAGCAGGGTCAGAACATCCAGGAAGGCTTCTACAAATGTAGAGCTGATACTTAATCCTGTTTCTCAGCTCACTCAAGGAACTGTCAGATCCTGTAAGTGTATATGTTTACTTTTCTCACTTCTCTATATTAGAGTTTACTCCATCATGGTCTGGAGCTACAGAGATCAATTGGATACAAGATGGAATTGTGCCTGAATTAATGGTGGTAATTTGATGGGCTATTGCTGTAGATTCCACCAAAATGGGAATCACAAGCACAAGGCATTCCCTGAGTGTTGGTCACACAGCTGATGGAGCAAACATACTTTTGCTTCAAGGAACAGGTCTTGAATGTAACAAAAAACACTATCACTTAGCATAGTGTCAACCAAGGAACAATATAATTTAGCAGAATGCCAGCCATAAAGATGTCCAGAGCAGAATTTTTTCGTTGTGTGCCTGACATCATTTGTAGGATAAATTCAGCAATGATCTATCATCAGCAGTATTATCATGGTTTGGAAGTGGGCTGATGTGTGTATGAACTATTACGGCTTAGTCACTGCTTTCCTGCATGTCCACTAATTCCAACATCCTCTGTCAGTTTTACTGTGATTTACTAAGGGTTATTTATCTGTGGAATACAATGTGAACCTATGGCAGGAGGTTCTGTAAAACCATCAAGGATGCTTACAGACCATCTCGCTCCCAAATTGATTGTACATGGAAACTCTCAGGCTCAACACTGCAAATGTAACTTTGTTTCTCGCATGTGATAGATATCATAAACGCACATACGATACCTAATATATCAAAACATAAAGGTAAACATAGTCCCACTGCAGATACTAATGCTGGGTTGTGAAGTTTTAGCCCTTCACATATTCTAGGTTATGACATATGAGGTGGGATGGTGTTGGGTGAGAGGCCATGAGATCCCATAGTAGACTGTAAATGGCTACCAATGTTGGGGAATATGTTAAGTCATAAGCTGTAAATAATGGTTTCAAATATTCAGAACTTGAAACTGACTGTATATTATAGTAATATACACAGCATGACTTATGTAACCGACATGATTCTGCTTATATGAGAAACAACAATTAGCAAACATAATGTATATTCAATGCCAATAGGAATGGGCAATGATAACATACTGTCCAAGAAGCAGGTATTTAGGCTCACCATGAATATCTATCACATTATGTACAATGAAGGGATGAGTTGATAATACCATTTAACTATGATCATTTATAGACTGTTAATCCCTGTGTTCAGTAGCTTAATGAAGTATCCTAAGCAATATGGCAATCTAAAGTTATTATCTTCAGGCCATTTAAAATCAAGTCACTAGGCACACAGGATAGTTAATTATCTTCAATATACTATTATTTTCACAGTGTATCCTTTAATAATTCTTTAATGAAATTCCTCTCCACATTAGAGAAAATCTGAGGTGAGTCAAATCAAGAACCGACATTACAGCACTCTAGACTTTCTCATACATGCTCCACCTTCAACAACCAGCAAAGAGTTCAATTACTAACAAACAATACCTGACTATCCAATAAACCTCATCACAGGTTCCTGGCCAGGCTGACTATACCCATCTGTAATGTTGTCAGTCAAAGCAAGTCACAACATCAACAGAGGTTATCTACATCATTCAATACAGATGCATGTATGTATATTAAAACTATCATTTATATAAGACATGTTCAGGTGGTGATACATATCACCTTCCCTATCCAGACAATTCAAAGAAAATTATTAAAATTGTCTGATACTCATTTTTATTAGGCCACAGCCACACTGGTAGGAAAAAATCATCCTACCTCTGCTGGGACTGGAACCTGGACCACAGTTGTGGCAGGTAAGTACACTAACCTCTATAGCACAACAGTTTCCTCAAAGCACAACATGTAGTATAAGTATTAAATACAATATCAAATATGAAAACTCACATTTGAAATAAATGTGTACAGATGAAACTTGTAACCTCATAAATCACAAATAACACTTCACGCAAAAAGACACCAAATGTGAACATTGTTCTGTACTTGTGGACTTCCCATTACTTTTGGCCATTTAGTCCAGATGACAGGAAAAGGCACCTATGGTTGATTACTGATCTGAAAGGCAAACTAACATAAAACCAAAAACACTAACACTAAGATGGTTTTTAGCACTGTTGGTATCAGCAGGGAGGCTTAGCTTAATGGCTGAAATCTAAGAGTAGTTTGCAATGTAGTGGCCAAACAGTGTACGTGTCAGGCATTTTTATTATCTCCAACAGATAAAAATACATTGCCATATCCAGGATTAAAACCATGATGTTTCCAGATGTGAGAGTTAAACAGACTAAAAGCTCAGCTACTATTCGCAATTATTACAGAATCCTCCTAAAACATGCCAAAATTAACACGTGCTTGTGGAATTCTGTTTCAAAGCTAAAATCACAATCTAAACAAATCTACAATCAAGCTAACTGTAGCTACATTTCTGAAGACTCTGCCCTCAAGTCTGGTCAGTAGCACACTGTAATAAAGGCACCTTTCTAGGAGTATGTTTGATATAACAGCATGTTTGATATAACAGCATGTTTGATATAACAGCATGTTTGATATAACAGCATGTTTGATATAACAGCATGTTTGATATAACAGCATGTTTGATATAACAGCATGTTTGATATAACAGCATGTTTGATATAACAGCATGTTTGCTATAATAGCATGTTTGATATAACAGCATGTTTGATATAACAGCATGTTAGACAGAACAGCATGTTTGCTATAACAGCACATTTGATACAATAGCACATTTGATATAACAGCACATCTGATACAATAGCACATTTGATACAATAGCACATTTGATATAACAGCATGTTTGCTATAACAGCAAATTTTATATAACAGCACATTCGCTATAATAGGACTTTTTAATCAATGCTCCATGTGTGAACTCACTAATTTGACTGCCTACAGCCCTAGTAGATGGTTGCCACCAACATTCATATGAATACTTATTTCAGAATTGACATCGCAGCACTCGGGATATTCCCACACATGCTCTGTCCTTATAGTAAAAATCCACTGAAGAATTCCCATATTGATCATTCCATTAGCCATTTTATTAGAAGGCTGCATGTGTTTTCCTCTAGGCTTTGAGTATTGTCCAGACCCTCAACTCACTCCCTTTCAAGCCAATCCTTCTAGATTGGTCAGCCGCACTCTTCAACCACTCCTAGAGAGTCCTCAGCATACCATCTGTATCACAAAGTAGCTCTCCACCCACAGGAGCAGTAGCAGCCATAATTAGTTGTACATGAAATCCCAGAAAACACCAACCTGCTGTTCTTCCCCTCTTTAGAATACAACCACAGCTGCTATTTTTTTAAACACAAAGCAATTAGGGAACACATACATATGCAATCTTACTTAGCTTTTACTTAGTAACATGAAGTATGAAAACAAGTTATGCAGATATGCAGTCCTGGAGAGTACTCCGTAAGCTATATGTTCCTTGGTTTCATACAAAATATAGACTGCAGAATATCTTGGGAAAATCAGATGATACCGTGTAAGCACCTCCATAATTTTTGCGTGTGCATACCCTATTTACAGGACATCGCTGTCAACACCAGCATTTTTTATGTCTTGGCAAGTTTACATTCAGTAGTTTTCTATTTCTTTCTGAACGACCGGCCCCATACCAACATGTTAAAACCAAGCGTGACACGGCCTGCTTGCCAAATCGGTCGCAGCTGTTTCAAACGCAGGTAAGCGGGCTCACAAATTTCGTCCGCAAGCCCTTAGCCACAGAGACCGGCCCTCCATAATTAACTGCTGCAAATACAACCTTTATACAAGCTATCCATCATCATGTAGCAAGTTCTTTGCAGAACTGTCAATTCACAGTCAACTGGAAGAACTGTCACTCCACAGTAAACTAGAAGCACTCTCACTTCACAGTCCACTGGAAAAACTCTCACTTCACAGTCAACTAGAAGCACTCTCACTTCACAGTCCACTGGAAGAACTCTCTCTTCACAGTCCACTGGAAGCACTCTCACTTCACAGTCCACTGGAAGCACTCTCACTTCACAGTCCACTGGAAACACTCTCTTCACAGTTCACTGGAAGAACTCTTACTTCACAGTCCACTGGAAGCACTCTCTCTTTACAGTCCACTGGAAGCACTCTCACTTCACAGTCCACTGGAAGCACTCTCTCTTCACAGTCCACTGAAAGAACTCTCACTTTACAGTCCACTGGAAGCACTCTCACTTTACAGTCCACTGGAAGCACTCTCTTCACAGTCCACTGGAAGCACTCTCTTCAGTCCACTGGAAGCACTCTCTCTTCACAGTCCACTGGAAGCACTCTCTCTTCAGTCCACTGGAAGAACTCTCACTTCACAGTCCACTGGAAGCACTCTCTCTTCACAGTCCACTGAAAAAACTCTCACTTCACAGTTCACTGGAAGCACTCTCACTTCAGTCCATTGGAAGCACTCTCTTTAACAGTCCACTGGAAGAACTCTCACTTCACAGTCCACTGGAAGCACTCTCACTTCACAGTCCACTGGAAGCACTCTCTCTTTGCAGTCCACTGGAAGAACTCTCTCTTTACAGTCCACTGGAAGAACCCTTTTCACAGTCCACTGGAAGCACTCTCTCTTCACAGTCTACTGGAAGAACTCTCACTTCATGGTCCGCTGGAAGAGCTCTCACCTCACAGTCCACTGGAAGAACTCTCTTTACAGTCCACTGGAAGAGCTCTCACCTCAGTCCACTGGAAGCACTCTCTCTTCACAGTCCACTGAAAGCACTCTCACTTCACTGTCCACTGGAAGCACTCTCACCTCACAGTCCACTGGAAGCACTCTCTCTTCACAGTCCACTGAAAGCACTCTCACTTCACAGTCCACTGGAAGAACTATCACCTCACAGTCCACTGGAAGAACTCTCTCTTTACAGTCCACTGAAAGCACTCTCACTTCACAGTCCACTGGAAGAACTATCACCTCACAGTCCACTGGAAGAACTCTCTCTTTACAGTCCACTGAAAGCACTCTCACTTCACAGTCCACTGGAAGAACTATCACCTCACAGTCCACTGGAAGAACTCTCTCTTTACAGTCCATTGAAAGCACTCTCACTTCACAGTCCACTGGAAGAACTATTACCTCACAGTCCACTGGAAGAACTCTCTCTTTACAGTCCACTGGAAGAACTCTCACTTCACAGTCCACTGGAAGAACTGCCATTCCTTCACCTTACATGTTCATGTCCAGGGTGTTTTTAATGTCCTATGTCCATCGCCACGTTGGTTGGACCTGCCCCACCTTCTGGGAACCATGCCGTCCACTACTGTTCTTTCTAAACCACTGTGAAGTTAGATGTGGTCAAGGTGTTTTAATCTCCAAGAAAGTTTATAAACTTGTTGTCTTTTCTTTGTTGTTCAGTCTCATGTCGTCCTCTTGATCCATGATATTCTAATAGTTGTTCTATAACATTTAAATTCACAAGCCTCAATGTACTTTTTATCGTTTATGAAACAGAAAAGCTACTTATAGTATAATATTTATAATGAAAATCTCTTATATGGGTGTTGAAGACAAGTGGGAACAACAACATTAATTATCCAAGAATAAGCTATTTGGTAGTGAGTCATAAAGCTACATTATGATAGAGTGATGTGAAAAAATCTTTATGCCAGTCACTGAACAGAATGACAAAATGACATAATCTTGAATTGAATAATGACATGACATATGTCTTGAAATGAATAACATAATGACATGTCTTGAACTGAATAACAAAACGACATGTCTTGAACTTAATAACAAAATGACATGTCTTGAACTGAATAACATAATGACATGTCTTGAACTGACAGTCTCAGCAATCTGATACTTGTATTTTACTGATTACAGACCAGTCAAGAATAGTGGCCTATCACATCACTACAATCACAGATATAGAACACAATACTTGTGCACAAGATAAGGAATAAATACATTTTTCTATCTCTCATAATGAATTACATAATGACAACTTCCATCTTTCTGGTGTCAGTAATCTCACCTGTCACATAGATAACATCAGGTTGTACTGTCTGTCTGTCTACCTGCCTCTCTCTCTCTCTTCCCTCCCCCTTCCTCCCATCTATGACTAAACTCCACAATGTCTCATGGATCAAATGTAAAGCTCTAACTAATACAGGCCCTGTAAAGATATCTTGTATTTCACATTTAAACCCAACACACAGTTAACAGCCATAAGCAATATTATTTCAACAACATATTACATGCTGTCAGAGATCGCAATTTGTGGAGAGGCTTGATCGCCCACGCCACCCAGTAAGGCACTGGATGATGATGATGATGATTATTGGAAAGTCTTTTTGCTGTTGTTGTTCACTGTCGCAAAAGCCCTGGCCTGCCCCACCTCATCTTGCTAAAAGCAAGCAAGATAGGGTAACAACATTCTATATTTGAATGCATGTTATCATAAGCACTTTACGAGTTAACTTACTGCTAATTTGGCTCAAGTGGTTTTATGCATTTTGGCCGAATGGAAACAACATAGCAAAGTGGCCAGGATTGTCAATGTGCCGAACTGGCTACAGCTTCCAGCCGATTCCCTCTCATAAACAGCGGCTGAAGCGGATACACATTTGTTTAGTAGTCCAAAAGTGTGGACAGTTCTAAAGTTTAACAATCATCAGTAGCTGCATTTTACCACTTTACATGTGTTAAAGAGTTTAGCATGCCGGCTGTAGTATAGAGGTTGACTAGCTCATAAGTTTGGGTATGTGTAAAATTAATTCATTAATGAATTTATTTGTGTGTTTATGTGTGAGAAATACATGCGCTGTAAATTTGCCTGATGGATCAAACCAGAACACGAAATCACAAAATATATTATGTGCACAACTAAGTCAAGTCACAAGGAAGGATCAGAGCAAGGCTGTATTAGAAAGAAGGACGAATCATGTCGAGAGGGACAGTTGACTGCACGTGTCGAAAAATTGAAGCCAATAACAGACATGAAACTGGCACATGTGTGTACCACCAGCCACGCGGGTTCATGGATGCCCAGAATGGGATACGCTAATTATATATAAATATATTTAAGCATTGCAAGTACACATACTATTACAATACTAATGAGTTGTTGGAAACATGGCGGCATATTTATGTTCAATGTTGGACTAAAGCAAACTCTCAGTCTGACTGACTGTAGACATAAGATGGAGAATAAACTACTATCAAGTGTCAAGATAGAATAATCTGAAGTCTGTGTAGGCCAAGAATATTATGTCTTCACCAGACCCATCATCGCCATCAACAACGAGAAACCAACGAATAATAAGCATATAATAATTTATAAACTAAGTGAAATCAACTGCCAAGGAGCAGTCAAACAAAGACTTTAACTGTTCTAAAGAAACAGCCTAGAGCTGACAGTATAAGCAAATAGTACTGAGATAGGATTCAAGAATTACTTTGAAGTCTCAGTACTAATTAGAGACAAATAGTGAAAGACAATTCCAGTTATAGTATATTAAACACAAGCCAAGAAGCCGTCTTCAATTACGAACTGCAGTGGAGCATTCTGACCAGCAACACGAGGAGGAGACGAGAAGCGACGACAGATGATTCGGGGAAAAGGAAACATCCAGCTTAATGCCTGGCAAACCCTTCCTATGCCAGGAAACTTCCATCAATAATATTGCATCATATACATTTTAGTGATTTTCATAGATCGAGCATGGTTGTTCAGTAAAATACTAAATACAAAAAGTGTAGGATAGGAAATCAATATCAGTGTCGGTGCTTCTCCTGTGGATATGTGCAACAACCGCATCTACTAACTTTTGCAGGTCCTGTTCATTGTCTGCAATCAAGACTGTATCATCTGCATATCTAATGTTATTGATGTATCGTCACCCAATGTTGATTCCTTCCATATCTTCTATATTTCTGAAAATATTTTCACTGTAAAGGGAAAAAGATCTGAAGACATTACACATCCCTGTCTCACACCTCTCTTATTAGGCTGATATTGACCTGCTTCATTATCAATTCTTATGGCAGCTTGTTGTTTCCAATACATGTTTTTTACAGGTCTAAGGTCTTTTCCATCAATTTGTAGATCTTCAAGCATCCTTATCATGTCGACATGTCTCATATTATCGAAAGCCTTTGTATAGTCAATAAAGCAGAGGTGTAGATCTTTGTTTACTTCTATAGAACGTTCAATTACTGTTCTTAGTATGTACACAGCATTTACTGTACCCTTGCCTTCTACAAACCCACATTGTTCCTTTCCTATTTCAGGTTGTATTTTCTTCCTAACTCTTTGCATGATAATTCTTAACAAAATCTTCGTGATGTCACTCATTATACTAATTGTTCGATGTTGATCACATTCCAAGGCTCCTGATTTCTTTGGGATTGCAATAAATACAGAATTACATAATTCATGAGTTATATCTCCACAATATATATATATTTGTCTTCTTATCTTTGTGTCTTGAGAAAAGGGGGACTGGGGGTTCTTTTATTATCCAGGTTAAGTGTAGCAAAGATAACTAAGTCTGCAGCCTTTTCACAAGTTGCTGCTGTTCACCTTATCTGCTTTCGCCTGGCCACTGTTTAGAAGTATGTCATCTCTGGGATCTGTACACTCATACAACCTAGATCACAATGAGCCATTTCAATATTTTCTTTGGCAGTGAGTAGACTCTTCATAGATTAGTCTTCTTGTCACTTCTTTGGTGAATAATACTATCAATAGTCAGTGACCACGCTACATGCACATACAATACACAGCGACATATAACAGACATAGGTACAGAATAGACTGTAGGATTTCAACATACCACAAACAATTGTAGTGTGCTAATAAAATAGTAAAATATGAATATAATTAGAGGAACTGTGGTAAAGCTGCGGAAATGTAAACAATATACAATAACACAAAGTAATGCAGCTTTACAGAACAGAATTACGAAACAATACAAGGACATTGACAACATCAGCAAACAAATACACACACAAAACACTACATATTGTCACGGAGGAGACCCTTCGGTGACCACATTAAGGCATAAAATATAAATACTTATGTAAAATGTCTAACAGGTTACAATGATGGAAGCAAATGTAGAAGGATAAAAAATAACAACAGGAGTTGATAACCACAGGTAAAGAACTGATCCTACGGAAGTAACAAATGTGTTTACTCCATGGGATCAATCTAATACCTGTTATAGTCTTCTCATTTCATAGAACATTATTCATTTAGCACCTTACGAACAGACTATAATGTGGTTCCAATCAATGTCCACAATGAGATATGGGTAAAACCCCATATAAATACCCCCTGATGTAGTTCCCCCTCTTTAAAATGAAACTAATGGTTGAACATGAAGCAGTATGAAAATCAATATCAAATGCCGTCACATAACCAGTACATGCTCTCAGTTGTTGCTAGCCTGGCCATCAGCACCAACAGGTAAATGGTAATGAGATGTTCCCTTCTTGCTGGTCGTGTCATCACATGTCACTGCACAAGATAGGAATATACAGTTTAAACTCTTTTCTTCAGTGTTCATACTAGAGACATTGGGAAGACATAACACTGGACTGAGGTTGTTTGTAAGCCTACGCAAATGTGTTAATGGCTTCACTGGGTTACAAAGCTTGGGGAGCATGCTACGCTGAAGACATCAAAAACATGCTCAGCCTTGACAAATCAATGAGAAACCAGACATAAATGCCAAAAGAAATTAAACGCATACTCAGTTTTGACATCAATGACAAATTAGACATAAATGTCAAGAGAATTTAAATACAAACTCAGCCTTGACTAATCAGACAAAAATGTCAAAAGAAATTAAACACATGCTCAGCTAGCTAAATTTTTGTAAAATCAACGAGAAATATGAGAAACTAAAGTACCTAAATGCAGATAAAGACAGATCAATGTGTCAGATGAAGATAAAGGACATATAAGTGTCTAAGCAAGAATAAAGAAGAGTGAGACCAAAAAAAACCAAGAAAGAGATAGCCATGAGGGGATAGCTGGTATACACAAGAAAAATGAAAATCAAGGACAAGAGTGCAACAAACAGCACACTAAAAGGGTAAAGTATACATGCAATCGTATTGATGCTAACTAGTAAAACAAAGTAATTCAGAATAATAAATATACCGACCTCTGGTATAATCAGAAATACTGCCATGTCATTTTCATGAACTAAGAACCACATATCTATGAAGAAATGAGACATACTCACAATGTTCTCCTGCCGGCTTTGTATAAATCTTCTGACCAAAACTGTGTAGGAACTGTCAGTCATGATAACCATAATTTTCCACATAAGCATAATCATACCATTTACTAATGGTTATAGCTGAACATTATAGTTTTAGATTTGTTCTTTCTATCTGCTTTAAAAATCTGTTAAAATGTAATCTGTAAATTAAATAATATAATAAATAAACTACAAAATAATGTTAATAACTTGCTATTTAAATTGTAAATGACAATATTTGCTGAAGAAAAGGAAAGCATTCTATGACAGATCACAGTTCGAGTAGACTGCTAGAAAAAGACTTGCAGGAAAATGTGCATACTGAGTTTAGAGCATAATATAGTAAAATCATTGGATACTCTGTTTCTGATGTCCATTACAGGATTTCCTTGCCTGTTTAGTAACTGCTAGTGATTCACATCCATCTATTAGCACTGACTGTATATAACACTATCTTTTTCTACTTCCCTATGCTAAGGAATTATTGTGTAAGGCATTTTTTTTTATAAAACACACACCTTGCTTAGCCTTGTCTATTTTTTAAAATTAATGTGAGTGTACCCAAGTATTTTAATTTTTGGATTTATCTCAAAGTAATAAACAAGAACAGTAACTGTCACAATTTGTCACTGTTTGTTAATTAGTCTAAAACCTTGTCAGTCACCACTGAACAAATAAATTCTTATATTTTCTGTGAACATTTTACTGTTAAACAGTGTCATCAGCTCATCAATTTAAAAGAAATGTTATGGCATATTTTGTAAAAGCCTCTCTATACATTCATGGTATAACACATCTGGTAATAGAATATATTCCTGTCTGATGTTTTCTATACTGAAAATATTCTGGCCAGTTGCCAACTCTTCTAGACATTTCTTTCATTTTGGAGCATCACAAAAGATGCCTGATAAACTGATGATTATTATTATCAAATGCCATCAGATGATTTGGTTTCCCACAAAACAATCCTGCCTCTGCTGGGGACTGAACCCAGACCACTGTCTTTGATGGCAAGCACACTAACCACTGTACTACAGCATGTCAAAATAAGGCTGACCCAAACTGATTCTGAGGACAGTGCCCCATGAACTGACCAAGCCAAGATTGTGTTTTCATCTTGAGCATTTCACCAGTGTCAACAAGGTAACAGTAAGTTTACCCTCAAGCAAATAATGCTGATAATGTTGCATATTACTGGGACCCTTAGGGGAAGCAAAGAACAGAACAATGTAACCTACCATGAAAGTCATAAGAGGCAATTAAGGAGGATTGGTCTTTGAGTTAACTACCCCCTCCTGTAAAACCACATTGAAGGCATACATGTCTCATATATTGTTGGTAGCGTATGTTTTAACATCAGCATCCAATTAGTCATCCCTCTAGGGTGTTTAATCAGAATCAGTTTGGATCAGCCTTATTTTGACATGCTGTAGCACAATGGTTAGTATGATTGCCATCAAAGACAGTGGTCTGAGTTCAATCCCCAGCAGAGGCAGGATTGTTTTGCGGGAAGCCAAAGAAGAAAAGTTAACAACAAAGAACTAGTGTCATCAATCGCTACACGCTGAGGCAGATACTAAGTAGAGGCTCTGAGCACTTATGAACTAATAGTTTGATATGCCATGAAGATGATCTGTTGGCTAAGTAAACAATATTTTACCACCTTTAATAGTGATTTGAAGTAGAATTTGGAGGTACCCTTATGTAATAGTATCTACATCTGATGACAGTCAACAACAAAAAACTGTTATTTACTGCCAATATAGTACCTTGCAGTGTATGGCGGAGGGGGGGTTGATCCTGAGAAATTAAGGCCTCCTGGCTAGTGCAGTCATCGCGAACTGTGCAGGTTAGAGTTTTCTCTTTGCCCCTAACAGAAAAAATCTCCACACCTTACTGCGGATTCGAACCTGGGTCTCCCAAAGGAGAATCCAGCATTCTAGCCACTCAGCCAGCCACTCCTCTAAGGTAAGGTGTTCATATATACTACCGTACTGCCTTATAGAGTTAGGTGGCCAGTTATTTTCTTATCCCCTTTTTCTTACCAAACTTGGTAAAAACTGAGTTAGCTATTGTAGTTTTGCACCAAAGTAATTCATTACTTGATTTTAAACTGGTCATAATTGCACTGGTAGTTAAACACCCTAGAGGGATGACTAATTGGATACTGATGTTAACACATACACTACCGACAATATTTGAGACATGTATGCCTTCAATGTGGTTTTACCATAGAATGTCATCAGTTTTTATTTGTTCTCACTACCTCTGAAGTCGGAGTGGGTTAGTCTGATGGCAAGGGGCACTGTTAATAGGGAAAGCTAATCCACACGCAAAATTCAGTCCAGTACTACTAGAAGTAGTCTGTAAGGACTACGCTTGAGTTCAAAGTCAGTCACAAAGTATTCTTATAAACACAAGAAGTAAGAGAAGGACCATTTTCCTTGCCATCAGACATATATCGGGAATATGCTGCTAGCTCCACATGTTTAGATCAATCAGCACTCGATGAGTTATATCATCAAAACCATGCCAGCTGCCTTTACTTTCCAGGAAAGTTACTGTACCCGTTGTAGGCAGGGTCAACCTTGGAGTTCGTCAGTTTTTAACAAATGCCTGCCTTCAAGAGGATTTGAACATGTGACCAGTAGACCTGCTGACAAGCATGCCAGCAACAAGGTAACAAGGTAACAGCAGCTCCCAGTGTTCTTATACCAGGTGGGAAACAGGTTTATCAGCAGTCCTTCAGTGCTGTTTGCTAATAGCCCTTACACAAAATGGGATCCAGCATTTAACCACTCCTGGGCAAATTGGGATCCAGCTGTTAATGACCCCCTGAACAAACTGGGATCCAGCAGTTAATAATTCATGGGCAAACTGGGATCTGGCATTCAATTAGCAAACAGACTCTTATTAACACTATCTTTTCACCCATGAATTGGAAGTAGACTGATGAATGCCAGAAACGTGCTATTTTGTGAGTTTTAGTCATTATTACTCTGGGGGACATTAACTTCAAGATCCTCTGCCAGTTTGAATCAAACCATTGATTGGCATTTACCTGTAGTGTATAATGAGAATGTATGGCAGAAATCTTGCACTGGGTTCCATAAATCTAACAAAGAATAAGCTTGCGCCCTAAGAGAGGTACAGTGTGGCCTTAACTTTCATCCACGCCTGTAACTGAAATCCCAATATTACACTGCAGTGTTTTATATGTGTTTGTTGACTGAATTTACTTAAGTTTGCACCATCCCGTAAATATGTACTTTGTGTGAAATGTTTTTATTGTTGCAGTCTGTAAAACATTCTGCTGATGATGTTGCATATTATGTTTACAAATGTGCTGTGCTCATGTCAGTACAGATCTTTCTACATTCTTTGGTTCAGCCAAAAAAAAAAAAAAAGAGTATATGCACTTATAACAATATATAAACAAAAATGTAAGTTCACCTGATATACTAGGGTAGAAAAGGAAACAGAAATAAACACATGTTTCTGTACAGACACTCTACAATATGCTTGACAATGCTGCAGGCAGCCAGTTAGATGTTCCCTGAATGATGATCTCATGCTTAAAATATTGTAATATTCTAACTAATGTTCCCTGAATGATATTCCCATGCACAGAATATTCTAACTAATGTTCTCTTGCATAGAATATTAAAATATTCTAATACTCCCTTAATGATGTTCCCATGCAAAGAATATTCTAACTAGTGTTTCCATAATGATGTTCCCATGCAAAGAATATTCTAACTAGTGTTTCCATAATGATGTTCCCATGCATAGAATATAACAATATTCTACCTAAGTGTATCTATCACCATGCTACTTCTGTAAAGCCTAGCGTATTTAGTTGCTACTGAGCAATGTCATAGATCAATTTAGATTATCAGGTACAAAAACACAAACTGCATGAGATGGTACAAAAATACAAACAGCATGAAACAATGGGCTAAGGCACTGAAGGACCTCACTTTAGACTTAATTTAGGTCACCTTGAAAGATGGCCATGAACCAAGTAGCAAAAGTAAAAATATCAATCAGTGCATTCTCTAAACAAAATATAATTGGTAACAAAACAATAAGTCGCCAGTAAAAAATTTGTGCATCAAATATTTCGGACTAATGTATGCATCAAATATTTCTGAAAAATATATTAATGAAAAAAGGCATGTAATTAAATAGATAAAAGACTCTTACAGTCTGAAATCATATCAAAGCACTAAACCATAAAGTTTGAATAATTTTACAGCTATATATACATAATGATGATGGTAAATGACGATATACATGAACATAATGTGCACACTTACAACCCAATGAAATACAATATCTCAAAGCCGTTTTCTCTAAGCTGTGAAGTTCCATGAACCTTCTTCTTCACAACCTACTACTATTCAAGTTGTCATTCAGCAAACCTACATGTGACTAGAATCTAAATGACCACAAAATATCAACAGGAAGCTCGGCATAAGGAAAAACACACGTGTACAAGCGAATGTTTTGACCAAAGTCTTTATAAATGAAAAACAAGAACACTTAGCTGGAAAAACTGAAGTACTACCACAATCTCAGAGAAGTAATCCAATGAATACACAAACAATGAACTGAATCAGTCCTGGAAACGAAATTGTAAAAATTATGTATCTGTTCCTACGTTGGACCATTAATGTTAACTAAGGGTACCAGGATCTGCAACAATTAGTAGATGCAGTTGTTGTACACAGTGAGCAACTGGGGTTAGAATTAAATTGTAAAAAGACTCAGGTTATGGTCGTCACTAGGAATAATGAAATACCACAATGTAATATACAAGTAAATGGGACTATTCTTCAACAAGTGAATAGGTACAATTATCTCGGAACAGTCATAACATCTGATGGGAGATGCCTTGAAGAGATTAGTAGCCTTTAGCAAGATGAAAAACATTCTGACCAATAAAAAGATGTCAACTGAAGCGAGAAAAAGAGTGTTGAGGGGATACATAGAGCATGTTCTGTTGTATGGATGTGAAACTTGGAAAATGAGCAGTCAAGCTGAAAAACATCTGATGGCTGCAGAAATGTGGTTTCTGAGGAAAATGCAAAGAATACCGTGGACAGACAAAAAAAACAATGACCAAGTACTACAGGAGGCAAATGACAATTGTAAATTGATTAGAGAAATTACACGTAGACAGTCAAAATTTTTTGGACATGTTATGAGAAGAAATGGATTGGAGAACTTAGTGACAACTGGCAAGATCGAAGGGAACAGACCAAGAGGAAGACCTAGAAGTAAATACCTGGATGGCTTGGCCACATGGCATGGACGAGACAGGAACACTGAGCTGATCCAGGACTCTGGTGATAGAGTGAAATGGCGAGTCATGACCACCCATGCTTTCTGGCATGGCACATGATTGACTGATTGAAGGGTACCAGCTGACACTGCTACAGCTTGGAGGGAACATTGCTCCAGGCACAACAGACATTATTATTCACATCACAATTTGGTTCCCTAAAAATAACCCTAAGATAAATACTAATTTATTTAACGGTGCCTGTAGATAATCACAAGGCTGTATACATTGTAATTAAGGAGCGCAGTTATAGAGAAAAGAGTTGTAAATGTGTTTCAAACTAAATTGCTGGGATTTCATGATTAAGATTGTAATGGATAATGGTTCAGAATCACTCAGTAAGACAATCATGGTTGTGTTATTTTTTTTCTGATGACAACCACAACGTTTTGTACATTATAACGGAACAGTTATTTAAATCTGCCAGCCCCCCGAAGGTGTACACAGCAGACACCATAGAGAATAATAACGACAAAAATGTTCATTGTCACGAAGCAGTTGCCTACCATGGGTCTGTGATTTGATAGCGACATCACATTTTGTAGGCTGAGGGCAAAGAGGAATAGGAGGGCAAAGAGGAATAGGTGGCCAGTCTTGCCCTCACTTTGGCAAGCAACAAGCCCAAGCAATGAACCCAAAACTGATTGTGCTCTCATTACCAGCGCTGTTCGTTATCAACTTCGCTAGTGCGTCCGCAATAGAGGATAATAACCACTATTAAACATCGTCAGTACAATAGTAGGTCAGTATGGCTGAATGGATAAGAACGCGTGTTTTTAAACATCTGGTGTGCTGATGCTGAGATAATGGGTTCAACTCCTACACCAGACAGTTGGACTAAAATGTTGACCTATCGTCCTTGACTTGGGGACGTAAATTACAAGTACATCTGAAGTGTCAGAGAGGGTTCGCCTGATGGCGAGGAACACTGTTAATAGGGAAAGCTAATCCACACGCAAAATTCAGTCCAGCACTACTCGAAGTAGTGTGTATGGACTACGCTTGAGTTCGAAGCGAGCGAGGGCCTTCCCCCCCCCCCCCAAAAAAAAAAAATCAGTATAATACTTTCAAAGAGGATAAATACATGGTGGAAGTTGCCAAAGGTGAAGCCAGATTTCTTTAGTATGCTCTAACCAAATGTAAAATGTTAGAGGATACGTTGTGCGATGGCTGGGACTCACAGAGGAAGAGCCAATCAAATGTTGCATGGGTTTGAAAAGAGTTAATGTTATCAACTTCACATTAAGCTTCCCAGATGTTGCTTTGGCCTAGTTCCATTCAACCTCTGCAACAGCACATTAACTATTCAACATTTGTTCCTGCCAAATAAAGAACGGATCAGACCAGACAACAAACCACCTTGTATAAAATAAACAATGCCTCAAGTTCAGTACATACTCATCATTGAATGTCAGAAAAAGTATTTGTAAATTCTGCTTCTTCTGCCTTTCATCTCCCAATGGAATATATGCCCTCAACCAACTCACAGATTGTAGATTGCTCTTTGTACTTTGTCATGATTGGCTGGATTTTGTAGCTAAAGTTATCTACAGGATGAGAAGACAGTCTATCACAGTGGTTCTCAGCCGGTGGGGAATTTGTTGCAAACAATGGAAGTTAACATCACTTATCACATAAGAGTGATAACTAGCATAAACATTTTTATACAGGCAGAGTAAAACCTTGACTATGAAACAGTCAGTGGAGACTACAGAAAAGAACCGGCTTGCTAGAAATGTGGAGTGGCATATTTCTGCAGACTAATGAAATGTGTCATTCACCTGAACCAACAACAATGGATTTGGCCATCATTAATCATGTAACAATGGTAACTTACATCAACATTTTGTTCATACAAAGGTAAACCCTGATAACGAAACAGTCTCTGAAGACTACAGAAAAGAAATATCATTTTGTTAAAGTCAAGAGGTGAATACACAGTTTACGGAGACAAGATAATTCAGTCAAAAAGTTTGTTCCTCTTTTGACAATTTTAAGTAACTGAGTATTATGTGCACCTGTTTGACTTTGCTTTGTCTAAAATGATAGTTTTAATTAACATGATGCTAACTCGCAATTGGGTTTCTAATCAAACTGAAGCTGTTGCAGGCTCCATGATGACATAAATGTTGACTTACACATCTGGCAAACTATTTACTCAATATTCTCAGGTTTCTAAGAAGCAGTAAGCATCATTTTAAAACAGCTGGCAAGAAATGTGTTTTTCTCTGCTAAAGTTAATAAAAATCCACTAGATACTTCAGCACTGTTTTGATCTCCAAACCTCGTTCAAACATCAGAGTACATTTATTTATGTCAAGCGCAAAAAATAAACAGCTACATCTTTCTCTTGCCAAAGGTGGAAATAGAATAATATATTTTAAAGACCTGAAGAGCTACAACAGCAGAAGAATAAAAAGTTTAATAAGCATAAGTATTAGAAACATCTTTAATGTTCTTGGTTAATAATCTTAGTTTATTTCTGCTCTTGCAATGACCATAAACTCTGATTTCTTGACATCAAATTTCATTTTGTTCCTTTCCTGCTAAATGTTATAAATGCACCTTTGTAATTTATCTTCAGCACAATGGAGTTCATTACAACTATTCTTTTCATTGGTGTATGGTACTGTATTAGTTGACTGAATATATACCATGGGGAAAATAAACCCTTTTTTTTTAACCGATGGCAAAACCATTGACAAAACGGGAAATGAAAGAGAGAAATTGTGAGGAAATCTTGTGTGGTTCCCAGGAAGTAATCACATCTCTGACTGAAACCCTTCCTCCATCTACTTGCCCATGTTAGTATTTCTGAACCAAAAATGTGTAACACTTGAGATGTTTCATGGAAATTGTTTTAATGTTGTTGTTTATGCATTCTTCATATTTCAGCATGCTAAAGTGAAACAGTATAGCAAAGAGGTGAGTTGGAAGCCAATGACTATCTATAAAAGGCTTAGCAGTGGAAAGGAAGCTAGATAAATCATGATGCAACTGTTATCTTTAATCCAAGGATGGCTGGCAAATGATTTCGACTAAAGCTGATGTCATCTGCATGAGTTCTGACACCCTAGTCTCTTGTTCTAGTGATATATTAAGGCTAACACCATCATTCGAAGGATTAATAGGAACCCATGAAGGAAACAATTCTTCTAGCCAGAACATATATGGCACTGAGCTACAAAGGTTGTGGGTTCAATTCCAGACTGTCATTCGGTTCACGAGTGCAATTTTCTTGGAAACTCCTGGTGCCGTCACTGGAGATACAGAGTTCCTGCTCTGTGCGACACTTTCAGCAGGCCGCCCTGCAGAAATAGACAATGCCTTATAGCAGTGTTTCTCTCTCTCTCTTCCCCCCCCCCCCCCCACACGGGGGAATTAAGATTATTTCAAGATCGCGTTAATACAAGAACAGATTACTTGATATTCTTTTTCCCTCCATACTTTACGGTTCTGTACTTCTGGAATTCATTTTATAATGTAAGAAGACCCGCAAATCACGTTTTATGTAGACATCTAGACTTGTTCTAGTATGTGATATTAAATTTAGCTTCCATTTTTACGAACACTATGTAGGGGCGGGGGTAATTTATAGGGAGGAAATACGAAAAGGGGGCGCGGGGGGGGGGGGGGGGGGGGGGGGGTGGCATTCTGAACATATGGTGAAGGGGTTCATGGATAAAAAAAACAGTGTGAATGAAGTTGATCCTCTGACCTTTAAACCCTTTTAAACATATATGGCCGGCCAGTGCACAAAAAAACAAAAGAAACAGAGTGCCACGGTATAACATGTTTTAAAACTCCAAGTCTGCAGCAAAAATAACCCTTTGTGCTTCACACATAACTATAAATGCTAAATTGTTTATCACACAAAAGATGGTGATGATGATATTTTCTAGTTTTCAAGAGCAGGCATGTTGGTGTAATGGTTATCGAGCCATGGATAGCCGTCTAAAGCTTGGACACAGATGAGTTGATATTTAGACATTCATGTAGTGTTGATCGTGTATTAGTTTAATCGATTTTTGTTTGTTTGTTCTGTGCTGACGAAGGCTTTGGCCGCAACGTTCATTGTTTTTTGTAGTTGTCTTTGGTAAAGCTCTCAACCTACTTCTCGTTTTTCAGTGATTCATTCATTGGTGTAATGGTTAGGATGTTACACTGACAATGGCATGCGCGCGGTGGGAGACTGACCACCTATCCCTCCGTGCACTACACAAATGTGGTGGTCTCAACATTTCACATAGCCACAGCAGGTTCCTGCTGCTGGATTTTTTATTTTTTTATTTTTTTTATTTTCAAGAAACAAAACATACATTGTTAGAGTAATGCTCTAACCATTACACCAATACTCCAGCTAGTTATCAAGAAAGACAGAATTAATTTTGTCTAATGATAACAATAAGCATATCTATAGATATTACAGTGCTACAAGATGCTAGACTACTTGTATCAAATAACGCTATATTATGAAAACAGTTTGAGTATTTTCTACACACAGAATTGCTGTATATAAAATGCTCAATTTCCAATGAAAACATGCAATTGCTTGCAGACTCACATGCCACAGATACATAATGCATTATGCCAGATATTCACAAAAATATGCACACACAAAAACACAAGTAAAAACAAAGTAAAGTATATTAAAGCATTGTCTACAAAACTATGCCAATTGCAAATCGTGATGTATGATAATCTATCTTTTTAAGTTTCATAAGTACACACATAGAAATCATTATATTTAAAACAGTATGGCAGTAAATGAAAAACTAATGCAAGCAAAGAAATGTATGTTAGCTATAAGCCAGAAATATGTATGCAAGTACAAAGATGAAAAATAGTCACCTCATATATTCTTGATAACTAAAAATAAAACCAAGAAGGTAAACAACCACTTGAATGTTGACAAGAAATTACACCTTCTGTACAAAAAGAGATAACTATAGCGATGCATAAACTACATTCTGTAAACATTCATGCATAAACTAGGTTATGTCAGAATTCAAGCATAAACTCTACATTATTTAATCATTAATGCATAAACTACATTATATAATCATTTATGCAAATATGACATTACATAATCATTCACGCATAAACTAGATTATGTCATAATTCAAGCATAAACTACATTATGTTCGCTCTCATACTTAAACTGTATTAAGTCAGATAGCTTTGCAACCAGCAGATGTACAATCACAGTAATACAGGGGTGGGCAAACTATGGCCCGCGGGCCGTATGCGACCTGGCAACTGATATTATGTGGCCCTCGAGGGCATTTACAAATGAAAATTTTTACTTCGTTTTTAAGTTACTTTTATGAATTTTACAGAATTTCATGTACCGTTATGATTGTTTTAACGTTTCTGATTAAAGTTTCTTTCTAATTTTCTATTTTTGTAAACAGTCCTTGACCTTCGTAATGTAATGCTAAAATGCGAATTTATCGATTTTAATACAGAGAAATGTTTATCGACATGTAAAAATTTAATAAGGATGATTTTATGAAAAACATATATTTATCCGGTGAATAAAATGATTTATTTTGCAAGAAAATATTTTTTTTTAAGTTTTTTGCTTTTATAAATTTTTTCCACATTTACAATTTTCAAAGTAATTTATTTGTTGTACTAGTCTTGATATATTTCTGAAATTTATTCTGAGTTTAGTCCTTGCTTTCCGAATATCTTATTTTCACACACGGCTGGACGTAGGTTTTGTTTCATTTCCTCTTTAAGGTTTTGTAAAATTCTAACTGTTAAAGTGTTATTAAAATAATGAGTGTCACTAAAAAACGTAAGACTGAAGATGAAAACCTATAAATAATTCATAATTACTTATTTTGATAGGTTGCTGTAAACAAAGTGGACATAATATATATTAACCCCCCCCCCCCCCCCCCCCCCAATAGCTTTACATTTGTCAATGTGGGCCTACGCACAAAACGTTTACCCACCCCTGTAGTATTACACTGTCAGCTGATTTTAATAAATAAGACTTAGAGTAAATGTCACTCCTTATAAATAATTAGTAAATGTAATTCATTATAAATAATTACTTTAAAATTCCCAGAATAAATTAAGCCATACAAGCAATTATAACTGAACAGTCCTAGGGCCATTTTAACAAATACAATATGGCAGCATAATAATTAATAACAATAAATAATTTATCTGTGTTATTAGATTTTCCTCTCTTTCACTGACCCTCTAGGTTATTTATAATGGGCGTTCTAGATATGCTATGATCGGGTATCTCAATGTGTGTCCTACCCAGTGCCAGCGTCTTTTTCTCATCTCTTGGTTTACTAGTATTTGTTAGTTCTCCCCAGGAGTTCCACATTGGTGATTTATACCATTTTGTTGTCCTATTCTGTGCAGGAACCAATTAATGAGTTTTCTCAGCTTATTAGTACTTGATTTAGTCCATGTTTTTGATCCACACAGGTGTATTTGTACTGCCACAGCCAGATGTCATTTAAGAGGATATGTCTTCATTGGACAGAAGTGATGACTTGTCAGTTGCAGGATACAGTTTAGCAATGGATTGACTGACTGACTGACTGACTGACTGGCACCTTGAAGTCTTGACAGATGATAGTTTGTAAAATGGAATTATACCTCTCCATAACACAAAGCCTGGGCTGAATTTAGAGACCATGTGTTGCCCATGCAGCATGATAAATGTAAACGAATCAGACATGATAGAGTTGAAGGTAATTGTTACCCTATATACATAATCATTCATCATACATCCAAGGGAATGTTTCAATTACAACAGTACCATACAGGACAGTTTCATCACACACAAATATTTCTGTATGGTTTTCGCATACACATGGATCCAGTGCTTCAGCTGTAAGATTTTCTATGTGCTACGGATGTAAATTACATGTGTTAATAAAGTTTCAAAAAGAATTAAAACAGCAACACCATGTCTGAAATTAAGTTCTTGCAGGCCCATGCTGACTTAGTTTGGTCATCTATATCCAACAGGCATAAACTAGCTTCAGTATCAAGCACATGCGTTCACAATCCAGATATCAGAATGACAGCATTATATAGTCCCTAGGGAACTGAGGACTATATTAGAAACAGATCAACATAGGACTAGATGATAAAACAATCTGGATTGTTTATTAACCGACTAATCCTTACTGTAGAAGAAGTGTAACTAAACAGATAAACTCATTTCAGCAACAGTGACTCCATCTCTTTCCAAAGACTATACCTTGTGGTATCATGCCAGACTCCTACGATAAACACTGTCCATTAATCTTCACTATGAACCCCCAGGCACTTTTTTTGCCTCTTATCACAGAGTACTCAACTGTACAGTGTACAAAGAAGCTGATCCTAACTAAACCTATGTATCCCTCGTAGTACCTAACAATTTATTCTCCCATAAATATTTCATGATTCAAATACACAGAAGGGTCCTAAAGGACAAATGCTATACTAAACCACAGAACAAGAAATGCAATGATCTTAAACACATGGAACACATTCAAATCTACAGTCCAGCTATTGCACACATTATCAGAAGGCGCATAATCTGTTAAGCAAGCATACACTGCCAACAGGAATTTGCATAGATTAAATAACTAAGTCAAAGAAAAATGCTACTGAAAGTACAACCAGAAAGTATACAACCTTTGTGCTCTCAGCAAAGATGAAGTAATGAACCATTGCCTGGAATTCTCACACTTTGTGGCCAAATGAATCATGCAAAACATTGAAAACGCATTCCAAAGCACTGGTCAATCAATGGCCAATACACATAATCTATAAACAATTATCAATATGAAGATAGCCAACAACTACATACTCATGAAAAATTCCAAACATGCTCAACTGCTACCAACTGGGAAGTGTTAGCCCCATAAATAACACTCAAATACTATATGCTGCGGACAGCTCTTTAAATTATAATGTACAATGTAAACATATTATATATATATAATCTGTAATAAATAGTAATATGTTTCATTCCCTGTATATATAATGCTTTGACTGTCTAGTTATGTACATTATAATATCCACAAATTTAAGTTTTAACAAAACAGTATAAAGACACAATTAATTCAGGACAGGCTTCTAACACTATAAATTCAACCCTAAAAATATCCTGTATTCACCAAAAGAGGTAGAGTCCCTCATAAATATATACAAATTACAAATTCAAAAATGCATTCACAACCTATTTAAGACCCAACTAAGTAAAATGCAGAAAATCAGTGTTCAAGAACTTTAACAACAAAAATAACAAAACAACTTATTCAGCACCCAAGTGGGGGGAAGAAAATGTGTGCATCAATCACAAATGTATTACTCTCTCACTTCTTTGGGCTGTAAGCTTCTCTGTCCCCAGTTTATTGATTGATGTCGGTAAAGTACCCGGAGACTGTTTGAAGGTCATGTATGTATACACAATACTCCCAAATACACTGAAACAAATTTGGCATTAAAATCATGTCAGCAGATGATTTGGCAAAAAGAAATAAGAGACATGGGGGAAAATTAGGGGTAGGGCATATTAATGTGATTAATAACATCAACTGTCAGTTACCTATCACTGTCAGTTACCTTTCACTGTCAGTTTCATCGGTGCCGTATGTCAGACGCAAGAAAATGTATAGAATCTGGCCTATCTGGGAGTGTTAGTGCAGTGGCTAACATGCCATCTGCTAGCCCTGTGGTCGAAACCTCATTGTGACTGATTATTTAAAAATTGACCTAGGCTCCCAGGTCAACCCAGCCTAAAATGGGTACCAGAAAATCTACTAGGAAGTAAAGTCAGCCAATGTGATACTGACCACATCACCCAGCCAGTGCTGCAGACTGGGTATGTTATCTGGCCAGTTGAGAAGAGAATCTGGCTAAAATAAATGCCTTCCAACAGCTGCAGACTTATGTTATCTGGCCAGTTGAGAAGAGAATCTAGCTCAGATATCTGCCATCCAACAGCTGCAGACTAGGTTTGTTATCTGGCTACTTGAGAAGATAATCTGGCTAATATAAATGCATCAAACAGCTGCAGGCTGGTCATGCTATCAGGGCATTTAAGAAGATAATCTGGCTAATATAAATGCCATCCAACAGCTGCAGACTAGGTTTGTTATCTGGTCACTTGAGAAGAGAATCTAGCTCAGTTATCAGCCATCAAACAGCTGCAGACTAGGTATGTTATCTGGCCACTTGAGAAGAGAATCTGGCTGAGATATTGAATGAAAAACTGAAATGTTTCATTTTGTGTGTGAATATATTCTGAAAAAGTAAAGAACAAATGTATCATTTTTCGATGTAGTCACCACTGTGTTCAATGTAAGTCTTCCAGCGCAGATAAGGTGCTTGGATTCTTGTAGAAAAATATTCTCTGGGGTCACTACTCTGTGTGCCTGTTCCGGTCATGAACAGTCTGTCACAGAGGTCATGCCGTTTTGAAACTTCTTACTCCACTCATACACTTGCTGGACTGACAGGCATGCATCACCATACTGGACTTCGTCGATGAACTTCTATAGGTTTCACCCCTCCACTGATTTTAAAAAACCGGATAACAGAATGCTGCTCCTCTTTGGTGAATGTCAAAAGTGGGGCTGCCATCTTTAAACTGTGATTATGACATCACCATGTTCATCTGCACCATGATGTCATGTGCTTAACACTCATGACATCATTAACAACAATATTGACAGGTTAGAAGACAATGGCGTGGTTATTGTAATTTTAATTTGAAGCCCCCTCGTATTAAAGTATCCTTGTCTTATTTTATTGTGTTGTCGTAAATAGGTCTAAAACAGGCAGGAATATGGCTTGTGAAAGCAGCACCGTGTGTCCCACCACAGTGTCAATGAATTTAAAATGCCTTCTTTTTTCTTAAACTACTGCACATATGGTAGCTGAAAAAACTCATGGGCATTTTAAAACATTGCTTTCACTTATAATAGCCAAAATATGTTCACTGCTCCCATTCTAGTCCATGCAATTTGTGATACCAGCAAACTAACAAGTCGTTTGTGCTTAATTTCACCATTATGCCTATCTATCTATTACTTATCCCCATCGTATGGAGAAAATTGGAATTGCTAAGAATTATCATGCAAAGAGTTAGGAGGAAAATACAACCTGAAATAGGAGAAGAACAATGTGGGTTTGTAGTAGGCAAGGGTACAGTAAATGCTGTGTATATACTGAGAACCGTAATCGAACGTTCTATAGAAGTAAACAAAGATCTACACCTTTGCTTCATTGACTACACAAAGGCTTTTGATAAAGTGAGACATGTCAACATGATAAGGATGCTTGAAGATCTACAAATTGATGGGAAAGACCTTAGACTTGTAAAAAACATATATTGGAAACAACAAGCTGCCATAAGAGTTGATAATGAAGTAAGCCAATTTCAGCCTATTAAGAGAGGTGTGAGACAGGGATGTGTAATGTCTCCAGATCTGTTTTCCCTGTACAGTGAAAATATTTTCAGAAATATTGAAAATATGGAAGGAATCAACATTGGGGGACGATGCATCAATAACATTAGATATGCAGATGATACAGTCTTGATTGCAGACAATGAACAGGACCTGCAAAATTTAGTAGATGCAGTTGTTACACACAGTGAACAACTAGGGTTAGAATTAAATTGTAAAAAGACACAGATTATGGTCGTCACTAAGAAGAACGAAATACCACAGTGTAATATACAAGTAAATGGGAATATTCTTCAACAAGTGAATAGGTACAATTACCTCGGAACAGTAATAACATCTGATGGGAGATGCCTTGAAGAGATTAGAACAAGAATCGCCATGGCAAAAGTAGCCTTTAGCAAGATGAAAAACATACTGACCAATAAAAAGATGTCAATTGAAACGAGAAAAAGAGTGTTGAGATGCTACATAGAACCTGTACTTTTATATGGATGTGAAGCTTGGACAATGAGCAGCCAGGCTGAAAAACATCTGATGGCTGTAGAAATGTGGTTTCTGAGGAAAATGCAAAGAATACCATGGACAGCCAGAAAGACCAATGAACAAGTCCTTCAAGAGACAAATGAAGATCGTAAACTGATCAGAGACATTAGACGTAGACAGTCACAATTTTTTGGGCATGTTATGAGAAGAAATGATTTGGAGAACTTGGTGACAACTGGTAAGATCGAGGGGAACAGACCAAGGGGAAGACCTAGAAACAAGTATCTGGATGGCTTGGCCTTGTGGCATGGTCGAGACAAAAACACGGAACTGATCCACGACTCTGTTGATCGAGTGAGATGGCAGAACATGACCGCCCACGCTTACCGGCATGGCACATGATGGATGGATGGATGGACAATGACTTTTGGCCCACATTAAAACAAAAGAACAAACAGTTATTTAAAATAAACAAATTTACACAAATAGTTATTAAAAAGAAACAAACTTACCTAATATTAATGCCAATAAAGTTTGTTAATGAAAACACATAGTCTCCACCTAAAAACATTCCTAGATAAGTCACCAGTAGATTCTGGAAAAAGATAACAAAGAAGTGGTTTAACGTCAATATAATATCTATATTATAGTGAATAGTGTGGATCATCATCATCACATCCAGGACAGGTCCATGGGTGTTTTGATCTCCTCCTTAACACCCCCGCCAGTGTATATCAACTTATAGCACCAGTTCTGTGATGATTAATCAATTGTCTTGTGCCCGTGATGAAATGTTCAAGTCTGGCGGCTCCCCGCTTCACTGCCATCTCCCTCACTCAGGACAAAGAAGCAGATTCCCAAGCATCCTTAAAATCATCTTTTCATTCTGCATCTCTTATGGCATTGATGATATCTGGCCCATCCATTACCCTTCCCTCCTTGACCAGAGCCGTATATGCCAAACAACTGGCTACGTCATTGCAATATTTTTAATATCTATATTGTTGTTATCAATGTAATATCTCTTCTACTGTCATCAATTCAATACAATATCTATCCCGTTGCATGATTGGAAAATTTACTGTCTGAAATATCACAGTCATGTTACAGACATAAGTCAACAAATAGCTCTGCCGGAAACTTCAGATTAGATCACAAGATATGCCATCAAATGTGGGATCGTGGAAAACTAATCAACAATGGGTTACAACAAATTATACAAATAAAAACAACAATCATGATGAAGTGGGAAGGACATATGCACCCAGGACCAGAAAATTCAGAGGATGGAAGCCAGCAGTTATAAGCACTCCTAAAGATGTACCTTAACTTTAACCAACAAATAAAGAGAAGGGAAGAGAGATAAAACATTTAACTATTGGTATTCCAGTCTTTTAATATATATTAGGTGGACCAAATGTCATCATAAATATGGTGGATAGATAAGATAGACATAATAGTAAAATTAAGTACAAACTACTTATTGATTTGCGAGTTTTGGAGAGACATGACCAAAAACACACGCAAAAATTAACAAATACAGATCAAATGTTGCAACCCAATATTTCATACAGAATATAAAAGTAAGGTAATGATGATGGTCATGGTTGTGGTGGATGATGACAACAATGCTGACTGGTGATGAGGTTGCAACATGTGCTTGAAAGTATTTCATTATTCTAGCTTGAAGATAATTGCTCCACATAGTTTATCTGGATACAACTAGTAAAATCTGATATACATTGTGCAAAGCATCTCCTAGCACACAAGCACAATGAAGCTGACCGCAATAAATATGGTCAGGGGGAATGAGAGGGGTAGGAGGTCATGATGTTTATTAGAAGAATGGTCTGTCTCCGGAGATTGGTCATTGCCAAACAGAATGTACCTATAGGGTTACAACCTCAATTGTAAAGATAGGGATGGATGTGGCTTTGAGGTGGCTGGTGGGTACTTGAAACCAGGACAATCAGCGTCTCATTTAAGCCCTATATTGTGTAAAGTTAAGAAAGGACACATGTAACATAAGCAGGTACCGAGCATATACACATCACTATTCAAGAACTTTAATGCATATATTGTCTGAGTTATGTTGGAATGCAAGGCAATGAGTAAGCCAATCTGTTGGCTTCACAAGTGCCAGTAGTTGGAACACTCATGAAGGGCTAGTTGCTTGCTTGTTTGCTTGTGTTCGCTGGCTGTGAACTCCAGCACGAAGTCCTGTATGTCAGATGAAGACATCCTGTTGTCCAACATCAGTGTGATGTCATACCGGACTGAGGTTTGTGTGAGTATCCGTTGTCCCATGTCTGGCTTATTGGTGTGCAGCTGGTTGTTCCTCGCCGTGCAGGCAGATACTCTCTGACTTCGGAAGAATCAGCGATCCTACTACGTTAGCCAGGACCCCGAGGGGACCTGCCGCCTAGGACGCACAACTAGGACGTGCTAGTAGGTCTTGGCCAGTATAGAACCTGGCCCTGGTGTCTTGGAAACACCTCTGCGCGAAGGGCTAGTGAAATATTTTCATGGCTATCAATAAATGGCTTCTAGTTAAGAGATCATAACAGATGGAAGAACATATTTAGGGTTGCTTGAGTTTAGACTTAAGTGTGATCCCAGCCACAAGGGACTAAGAGGGAACACATCCAACATGCTTGCCAATAGCGCACAACTGAGATGATCAGCATATACATCTAACAACATTTGCTGATGGAGATGTAGCATCTATGGATTAACCAGGAGTACTATGATATAGATTCTTAAAACCATGAATCTTAATGAGATATTCTTAAAAGTAAATATATTCATTTGGTGTGGATATTTATATCCTAGACATGATGGGAAGTTAAGCCCGCAGTGCTCAATAGAGGGGTTGCCTTCCACTCTTGGCTTTAGGCATTAGCTAGCCCCAAGGTTTATCAACAGTTTTAAAGTTTTATATATACCCTTGCTGGGCTCAGAAATATCTTGGTGTGAATCTGTACATGTGTTTTTGAGTATAACTCCTTTTAATTTAACTCTTTTACTCCCAAACAACATTTGATGTGTGAATGGCTCTTCCCTTTGAATCCCAACCACTGCATAATGTGTTCTTAGGCTTTTTTATATTTAGTCAGCGCACACTAAAGAAATTTGGCTTACCCCCGTCGCTACTTCCACTATGTGTTTAACCATTTTAAAGGGAATGCACTTATGCTTTTTTATAGTGGTTATTTGTCCTCTTGAGCATCAGCTGCATCACCTTTTGGGGCTGAAAGAGTGTGGGGGAGGGGCACAAACATCTGATCTTTACATTTAAGTCTCCAGTCTGTCTAATCATCAACTGCTTACCTTCAGAACGCCAACTATTGTGGTTGTGAGAGCTGAGTTGCAGGCTGTGCACATAATTATTGAGTAGTTCAGTACAAAGCCCATCAAACATGACAGGAGGAACTGGAACAGGAACACAGGGTCCGTCCACTGCTCAAACATGTATGCCTATGAAAGAATCATTAGCTATTATTGGATTGTCACTGTTTTTAAATATTCAATTAAAATGTGCATCAAGGAAGATTATACATTAAAACCAGAATAATGATAACAACAACAACAATGATAATATATAATCAGGTGTTCAGAAAGCAATGGCAAAATACTGAACGTAAACTTGCCTAGGAATCACGAACAGCCAAAAAGTGCTTGGGTTGACTGCTACGCTCTGTAAAGGATATCAATCAATCAATCAATCATGTGCCATGCCGGAAAGCGTGGGCGGTCATGACTCGCCATTTCACTCGATCACCAGAGTCGTAAAGGATATGCAACAACTAAAAACATATTCAGGTGAGCTGAATAGTATAATAAGAAAAAGAAAAGGTAAAGGACCCTTGTCCTTGACTTGAGGCATATTGGGTATATGGTGCTAGCGCCATGTTTGTATAGACCAATCGGTACTCAGTGGGTGATGTGGTTAATATTACACCTTTACTTGTCTGAGCATTTCTTTCACTGGGTAGACTTGGAAGGGAAAATCAATATAAAAAATCCCCATGTTTATGGGGATTCATACATATGACCACAGGGCTGGGTGGTTAGTATGCTATCATCGCAGCTCCTTTTAATAATATAATGCTTATTTAAATTGTGTCTAAAAACCAGCTTCAGACTTACCTCTATCAATTCTCCGCTGTAAATTGTCAGAATCAGAACTGGCAAAAACATTATGAGGGAGTTGTAGTATAACAGTCCATATTTTCCCAGGCTCTGAGGATATTTCAATTAAGCATGTGAAGTTTCTTATAATTAAAAGTACGCATGAGGAAATTATTATGATCATTAACACTAATCATTTATATATTAACACAAGAAGTAATCAAAGCATCACATAAGAAGTAATCAAAGCATCAAATAAACAAGATGTAAATTCCAATTCCAATTTTCAAAACAAAAATTCAAAATTAGGCCTCGTTCAACCTGCCTCTTCAGCTGTGGTTATTGTTGAGGTCCGTGGTTTTTGTGGGTTCATTCACCCTAATTCTTGTCTTGTGCGCTCTTACGAGTTAGTCCTATCTCGGACTGGTTATGTTGATTTCTGTCTGTGACGTCAGCTGGGGGTTGGTTGGTGGATATCCTTTGTGCTCATCGTTTTGTGGTATCTTTTGTTAGTGAAGGCTCATGGCTCACCTGGCGTGACTGGTTGCAGTCCTTATAAGGACTTTTTATTTGGTGTTTTTGTCTCCTTTTTTGAGTATTTTCTGTAGGAGCTATTCTACGTTTCCATTTTCCTCCTTGTGCCTGTTTTCACTTTCGAGTTTGAGTTTCTGCTGCCATTTGATTTTTTCCTCTGTGGTCATCCATGGGATCATCTCTCCGTCTTCTATATAGTACGTGTAGCCAGGTCCATCCTCAAAGTCAGTGCATCTAAATCGGTATACTACCAGTCTCCTGAGTTTCTTGGGCTTCTTCATTTCTCTTTCATCCCAGCGCCTTTTGAATTCCTGGTGCCTGCGTTCCTCCAATTTTATCGATTCTAGGCACTCCTCCAGGGAGAGTCCGGGTGGGTATTCTGCTTGCGGTTCTGGCTCGGTCCTCTGCAGGGTTTCATCTTGCGGCTTGTCTGCGTTCTCTTGCATAGCTTCTGTTGGTTTGTTTCGGATTATGTCCATTTCAGCTTTCAGCAGCTCTCTCTCCGCTTTAATGGTGCATAGCATTTCTTCGTTTTCCTTCTTCATCTTGGCCATATGTTCCACTTGATGTTTTGCTGGATCTCCTTTATTTCAGCAAGCAGCTTTTCATTGTCGCTGGTCGGTGCTGGTGTTTGAAGTAACTTGATTTGCTTCTTTAGCTCATCTATCTGGTCTTGCAGTTGAGCTTTTTCCGCTTGTGAGATGCTTGTGGCTGTCTCGCACCTCCGCCTTGCTTCGTTGTATGGTGTCTGTGTTGATGGCAAACTTTAACACGTCTCTGTGTCGTTGCAGGTACGGACAGCCCAAGAATCTTGCTCCATGCTTGCCCAGGCAGTTGGTGCACTTTCGTTTGTTGTTGGGTGCTCAGAAGTCCGTGTCCAGCTTGGCCAGTGGACACTCCTTGAAGGCGTGGTGTCAAGGTCTCACATCCGAGGTTGCGACGCGTTGTCTGTACCAACGCCAGACACCATAACAACACGCAACCCTGAGTAATGTTAGACACGGCAGAGAGAACGCGGCGTCTTTGCCGACGCCTGGATAAGCAGCCACGCACAGCAATTGAGTTCACCCCGTGAACCGTGCAGGGGACACCAGCTGACGTGAGCGTGTAGCGTGTAGGACGCCAGGACTGGCAGACGGGCTTAGATCGTTGAACGGACAGGTCGCAAGGGAATGCGAGTTGAGTTTGAATCTGCCTTGAGAGCTAGCCTGTATGACAGTGGGAGACTGATTCGAACGCTTGTATAGTTTGACTGTAAGTGAGATGTTTATTGCTTGCATGTATTATTATGTATTGTAGTGATATTGTTCATGCTATAATGATTGTTATGGATTGTCAGTGCGCGGTGTTTGTGCGATGATAAATGCGGCGCGTCAATAAAACGTGTGAATAATATTTTCGGATATTCACTTCGTGTGATTTGATAGTTTGATATTACTTCACACTTGCCAGAAAACGAGCTACTTGTCTTGTGTTATGCAAGACTCTGACAAGTGCGAATGTGGTGGCTTTCGTCCGGGTTTTGAATCAAATGCGAACGTATATAAATTTTTTTGTCAGAGTTTGAAGCGAATGTGAACATGCCGATAGAAGTGCGCAAGTCATAGGTTAAGGTAAAGTAACGAATTAATAGAGTTGATTTAATTAAATTATAAGTGTGAAGATATTATTTGAAGCCAACCGAGGCGTCTTCAGACTTAGCACTAAATTCAACAAATTTTGTACCTAAAATCCAAAATGGCGGCCGTGCCCTTGAATGTCATTGAGTAGAGGTAGTGTGAGCGTGAAAGTTGTTGAAAGTGGTAACGACTAACAATAATACTTGACAGCATACAAACCTTTACAGACTTCAGTGACATTACACACACCATACATTTACAAACGTTCTAATTTCGTTTAGTTTAAAAAGTACAGGGTTTTTGTGACAACTTTACCTGAGTCTGGTGAACTTCAAAAAATTTTTGTGCGTCAACCCGAAAGACGTTCCAGTGTGATTTCGAGCACCACTGAACAACACAGTACCCAAGGATTACTTGAGTATAAAATTTTTTTCAGCTTTCTTTATACTTTCGGTAGTCTGGCTTTAGACATTAACTGTGCTATAAATATTTGTAACTTACTAACATCATAAGTAATTTTGTTTATATTTATTCCATCATACCTACTGTTCATCATGTCTTCTTTGATCGAGTTCATTGAAATGGGTTTAAAATTGAATATGTCTGGTGAGGAATTGAGAGCCTGGAGTGAAAATAAATATGCAGAATATCTTCTGGTTCAAGAAGAAGAGTGGGAACGTGAGGATAGAGCTGCCGAAGAGGCTTTCAAACAGAAAGAATCAGAAAGGGCATTAAAGCTTCAACAGGTACAAGCAGAAGCTGCTCTGAAAAATAAAGAGGCAGACTCAGAAGCTGCTCTAAAGCAATCAGAAGCTGCTCTGAAAAATAAAGAGGCAGACTCAGAAGCTGCTTTAAAGCTTCAACAAGCACAATCAGATGCTGCTTTGAAGCTTCAACAAGCACAATCAGATGCTGCTCTAAAGCTTCAACAAGCACAGTCAGAAGCTGCAGTGAGGCAAGCTGAGATCTTAGCACAAAGTAAGAAAGAAGAGCAAGAAACACAAATGAAAATTGAACAACTTAAAGCTGAATGTTCTAAAGAGAAAGTGAATAGAGAAACAGACAAAGATCAACCTCATAAGAAGTACCAAGGTCTGATCAGAAGTTACAACACAGGTGATTGCATAGCAGCATTTACCCAAAATTTTGAATTTGTTATGGATCATTACAAAATCCCAAAACCTGAATGGGGGATATTATATGTAAGAAGTCTTTCTGGGGAACCTCTTAAAGTCATAGAGTCGATCCCAAATGACCTGAAAGAAGATTATCGTTACATTAAAGCAAAAATTATGTCACACTTTTTGCTACATGAATCAGGTTATAGAGAACAGTTTAGGAAATTGTCTCCTAAGCCAACACACACGTTCTCTGATTACATCTCAGAAATTCAAAATATTTTTTCTAAATGGCTGTCAGCAGCCAAAGTAAATGGAAGTTATGACAAATTAGTTGATCTTATGTTGAGAGATAAGATTATCGCATCTCTCCCAGCTCCCTTTTCTAAATTTTTGTTGGAATGTCAGTGTGAAAGTGTTCAACAGATTGAAAGTCGTGGCTCTGGTTATTTTGCAGCCAATAAACAATGTTTCGCTAGTGGGTTGACTAGTACAGATTTCGTAGCATCAGCTACATATGGTAAATCAAAGTCAGTGCCCCAAAATAAACAGAGACCATACAAGCAAAATACTGAGAAAAACTATCAGTGTAAATATTGCCAGTTTTCACACAAGGAAAATGATATGTGTGACAAACACCCTGGGTACCTCACTTACTTGCAGAATTACTTAAGCAAGCAAGATAGGGTGAGAAAGAGCTACAAACGCCTCACAAAATGCTTCCTTTGTAAAGCTTATGGCCATTGGCGCCACTCTTGTAATGGCAAGCAAATCTTCTTCTTTCTTCTTTGCGTTCATCCGGAGTGATTTTTTCAGATGTGATTGCGGTGTGTCTGGTTAGGCACCCTCGGGTCGAAACCCTCAGGCCAACACATCCGACTTTTAGCGTGCATTTTTGACCAGGTTAGCAATCCTGGGAGACTCTCACTTTTGTGGTACCGTCCACATCTCAGCTGGTCTAGTTGGAACAGTCGAAGACTACACGGTCATCCCTCAAGTGAAGGCAGGGACAGTCCATAGCATTTTCCGCCATCCTGGGTGGCTTCCATAATTGCAGAGCCGGCACATAACGCTCTGGTGCTGGGTTTACCGAGGGAATCGTAACGTCCTGCTCATGGCTGTTTTAATTCCTCACTACAATATATTGGGCATTTCGCTCGCCCTGGGCCGTTCCTGCACAAACCAGTCAGCTCTGCGGTTGGTTTCCACTAAGCGAGTTTTCGGACATGTGCTTGTCCCTGTACCCATCAGAGCTGTTCCAGGCACGGCGGACATTCGGAAAACTACCTAGTCAGAGCTGTTCCGAACAAGAGCGGCATTCGGAAACTAGGTAGTCAGAGCTGTTCCTAGCACGGGAGACATTCGGACGAGACATTTCACTCGGACGTAAATGCGTAGTGTCAATTTTTAGTTTGCCACCCGTAGGACGACACTTCCGACTTCCGGCAGGCATTTTTTAGTGAGGTTAGCCTTCCTCTGGTTTCGAGACACGTTAGACTGTTGTAATGTCACCCACATCTCAGCTGGTCAAGATAGAACGATCAACGATATCGTGGTCTGCCCTCAAGGGAAGGCAGGGGCAGACCATGGGCATTATCTCGCTATCCAAGGAGGCTTCCATAATTGCAGAGCCGGCACATATTGCTCTGAGACTGGGTTCACCCAAGGAGTTTCCACGTCCTGCTCATGGCTGCTTTAGTTCCTCACTTCCATGTGTTGGGCATCCCACTTGCCACTGATCGCTCAATCACACACCAGGAGCGGTCAGACTGCGAGTGACATCCACTCGGTAAGCTTTTGCTTGTGACTTCAGACCACGCAATAGGTTCGCTCGCCGTGCGTTCCATTTTGCGTTGATGAGACATTATTCCACTTTTGTCTACACTCTCTATGAGTTAGATACAGACAGTTTCTGTAACCCTTCGACTGGGGCACTTTTCTGACTTTTTTGTACTCGCTCACGAGGTAGGCTACATGTGCTGCCGGCTCAGCACCTTACCTTCGTGCAAGTGAACGGGAAACGGCCAGGCCCCTTCATCCGGGAATCTCTCATATCCCCCAGCTGGGAGCCTTCGAACATGTATCAGACCTGAGCATGTAGCTTGCTCAGTATCATGTTTCTATTTTCCGGTAGACGGGTATCAGCCTGGCTCTATGATCCGAGGGTTTGTGGCTTAGAGGCGTTCAGCCACAGCCCTCGACAGGGAGCCTTAAGAGTTTTGTCCGCACCAAGAAATTCTGCCTTTGTGCACCTCATTTAAATTTTGACTGCTATCCTCAGTCTATGCCTGCAGAGCAGCAGGTTGTGTCTCTCTTAGTCTGGTCCCTATCCCATAAGCTGTCCGATATGTTATTTTTCACCCATCGGCAAGCAAATGGTGTCTATGGGACATGCAAGCTCCCCCACCACGTCAAGGTGGAGACACATCGGGGGAGTAATGGCAAGCAAATGATTGCAAAGACTAATTCAGCCATGAGTGATAGCTCTTCCTCAGACGAAGAAAGTGTGAAACATCATTTTGTAAATGCAGCATATGCCATTGAGGTGGGTCACCTTAATAGATGTACCATCTGTAATTCTTTTCATGAGGATGGCAGTTTAACATGCAGCCATTCCATACCAGATATCAATAAAGAGACCAATTTAAGAATTAACTCCCAAGGTACATTGAATATCCACCATGGGTATGTTAATGGTAAAGCTGCTACCGTCTTAAGAGACAGCGGATGTACCCTCATTGGTCTAAAGAGAGATTATATTTTACCAACACAATATAGTGGTAAATATGTCACATGCAGGACATTCTCAGGGAACATAGAGAAATATCCACTTGCATGGGCATATATAACGACACCATTCCTTACAGGAAAGGTGAAATGCGCAGCATTAACCAATCCTTGCTGTGATATTATCATTGGAAACCTTCCTGAAGTGAATGACATACCACATGACATCAATACATCATCTGTCAGTTGTAATATTGATACTACCACTTCACCTTCATCACCAATCACCATTCATGATGTATTACCACCTGTAAATGAATGTACAAATACCAACCTGGCTATGCCAGAACATACATGTAATTGTGTGAATGTAACATCAATGTGTGATGAGAATGATCGTTGCGATATTACAAATGCAGTAAGCAGATCTACTGCCCAAATGCAAGATCGAATCGATCAAACAGAGGCTTTACAACAAATAAGTCCAGTTGTGACATCTCCTGAAATAACCAGGGAGAAGTTTATAACAGCCCAGAAAGCCGATCGATCTTTGCAGAAGTATTTTAAACTTATAGGCCAAAAGCCACGAGTAGCAAAGAATGCTAAATGGTATTTTGCTTCTTCTTCTTCTTTCGTTCGCTTGAAATATGTCTATATCTGCAATGTCGTCTCTTGCATGAATTGAACTGTTTTTTTCAGTTCACACAGTGGTCCATAGAGTTTATCTTCCACCGTCGTCTCTCTAGGCCAGAAGGTTTGCCTAGATATGTTATATTTTGGGCAGTCTTGGAGTATGTGCTCTGCTGTCTGCGACGCCAATCCACATGTGCACATGGCTGTTTCACCAATCTTGAATTTTGTATACATGTGGTTGCGTAATCTATTGTGTCCTGTTCTGAGGCGCAGAATAATGACTTGTTCTGGTCTGTCCATAATGTGGTAGTCATCTTGAGCAGGTTTTGGTGGCTTTCTGACTGATTTGATCATTCTTTTCTTTTGGTGGTATGTAACGGGCACATCAGGCTGTTCCTCTTTGGCTCCTTCCTTAGCCAATTGATCAGCTCTGTCGTTTCCGGGTACTCCACAGTGGGATGGTATCCACTGTATGGTGACTTTATGCTGACTGCTAAGTTCAGAAAGTAGTGTCCTTAGTACTGGCAATTTCCCAGAGAGGAGCGCCTCGAGTACTGATTTTGCATCTGTTAGTAGCACCACAGGTTGTGTACCATTGCTGTTATTTAGTAATTTCTCTGTTGCTATCTTGATTGCCTCAATTTCGGCATCATAGTTATGGCAGTACTTTCCTGTCGGTACTCTGGCTGTGTCCCTAGTATTATTTGGGTATTCTATGTACACTCCCGCTCCTCCATTTCGAACAGCATTTTGTGCTGACCCATCTGTGTAGACTCGGATCCAGAGGTCCTGTGGGTATTCTTCATCAAGGAAGCTGAGAGTGGCTGTTCTGCGCTGCACACTGTTCTGTTCTTCCTTGTCAAATATTCCTCTCACTTTTGTCTGGATTTGTAATGATAGTCTATGCTCATCTTTCCATGGAGTTCGCTCTGGAATAGTTGTTAGGGGGATACCAACTGTGGGCAGATCAGTGGTTTCTCTGCAGAGTCGTTTGGCCTGGTGGATAAAACTACTTCTTTTCAACCGCCCCATAGCTAGGTTTTCAAATCTGTTCTTCATAGGGTGGCCTGGCAAGCTGAGGAACTTTTCTGCTTGTATTAGCGTTTTCGTATCTCTGCGCTCACTCAGTGCCTGTGTCCTCCCCATCTTCTCCATTTCCACTATAGGGGTTGATCTCATCCCTCCTGTGGTGACTCTAAGTGCTTGATTTTGCACCTTGTCCAGCTCTTGTAGTGTGGTATTTGATGCTGAACACGCAGTTGACCCATATTCCAGGTGTGGTCGTATGCTCTGTTGGTAAACTTTGCTAAGTATTTTCGTACTGGCTCCCCATGTGGTTCCACTTAGCTTTCTCAGGATGGCTATTTTCCTTCTGGCTTTTGCTACTGCTTTGTTGATGTGCTTTCTCCATGTCAGCTTGCCATCAAATGTTACTCCAAGGTATGTTGGTTCTTTATCTTCTCTTAGGGGTGTTCCATTTATCTGGATGATCCCTGCCTTTTGTTTTGGAGAGAGGGTAAATAGGGTGGTGCTGCACTTGTCAGTGTTTATGCTGACACACCATCTATTTGCCCATGCAGCAAATGTATCTACAGCTCTTTGTAGCAATCTGGTGGCCACTGATGCATATTCATTTGTGCTCCATAGAACCAGGTCATCGGCGTACATTGCCGCTTTAATTCCATGCGGTAGGTGAGCAACAAGATCATTGATGAAGATTAGAAAAAGTGTGGGGGACAAGACTCCGCCCTGGGGGACACCGTGACGCAGTAGTACTTTCTTGCTCTTGAGTCCGTCTATCTGTACTCGGGCTCTTCTGTTGTGCAAGTATGCTTTCACCCATTTGTACATTCTTCCATTGACTTTGCAGTTTCTCAGTTTCTTCATCAGACCTTCTTTCCAGACTTTGTCAAAGGCTTTCTTCAGATCTATCCATGCCGCAAGCACCAGCTTCTTCTCTTGGAATGCATCCTCAATTTCTTGAGAGAGGTAGGTTGTCTGATCTTCCGTAGAGTAGCACTGCCTAAAGCCAGCCTGCTGTGGCACAAGGATGTTTTTACTTTCAATGTACCACTGCAGTCTGTGATTGATGATGCGCTCCAGTGTTTTGCAGAGACAGCTGGTGAGGCTAATTGGTCTGTAGCTAGAGGCAATGGAACCATCTTTCCCTGATTTTAGGAGGGGTATCATGATTGCTTCTCTCCAGGCTTGTGGAACACTGCCTAAGGTCCAGCTGTTATTGAAGATCTGCAACAGCTTTGTTTTGGCCTCTGTTCCTAGGTTCCTGATCATTTCATTGGAGATACCATCAGCTCCTGGTGACTTTCTCATTTTCAGTTTTGATATGGCTAGCTCCAGTTCGCTGATTGTGATGGGTGCCTCCAGAACCTCATGTACTATTTCCTTCTGTCCTGTATGTTGTCGTTTCTCTCGAATCTCTTGTTGATTCTCTGGACTAATTTTGATATTGCTATCTTGTGCGAACGAGTCCGCAAAATGGTCAGCTGCTTGCTTTCTTGTTAAGATTTTTC
The DNA here is from genome assembly GCA_963921405.1 of Cepaea hortensis. NCBI lineage: Eukaryota > Metazoa > Mollusca > Gastropoda > Stylommatophora > Helicidae > Cepaea > Cepaea hortensis. Next base: position 52,642,978 of record OY992885.1, on the reverse strand, counting down.
CATCTTTATGTAGTGCAATTTTTGAGTTTCTCCCTGTGCCCTCGTCATTAAGCTGTTTTATTAGCTTCCACAATTTCCTTGTGTCTCTTTCAAAGTTCAGAGACTCCGTTTTCTCCTGCCAGCTTTTCCGTCTAGCCTGCAGCTTGGCCCTTTGAAATTTGGCTTTTGCATGCTGGAATTTATTGTGGTGCTCTTGGCTGGGTGTGGCCTCTGCTTGCTTTCTACACACTTCAACATCATTATGCAACTGTTCCAGTTCACTACTCCAGTAGGGTTTATATTGTTTACGGGGGTATTTTGCTCTAAAAAACGGAATTCTGACACGGTACTATACCAAAGGTTCTAGCACTACAGAACAAACGGTGCTACCTGCAGAAAACCGCAATCAAGCATTAAAGCTAGCACATGACATACCCTTCGCAGGGCATATAGCTGATGCTAAAACAAGAGCAAGATTACTTACTCAATTCTATTGGCCTAAGTTTCGCAGTGATACCAAATGGTATTGCAGAAGTTGTGACATCTGCCATAAGCTTGTGAAGAAACACTCGCAAGCTGAACTGCAATTAACAGAGTCAACAAGCAGACCTTTCAAAAATATCTCTGTCGACAGAATTGATCCTCTTGACCACATAATATCAAGAGGTACTAAATTTCGCCAGAAGCGAGTCCTTCTAAAACCATAACTTCCAAAGACATCAGGGAAGTCTGTTCCCATATTAGAACTAAGTTAGGGAGCCATAATACCAATTTCACTCACTCCTCATTAGTAATGTACCACTCCATGTTGACTGAAAGTACAACTTTGTCGATACCCATTTCACCATATGAACATGTAACATCATTGCGTGATAGAATTATGAAATCATGTATATTAGCCAAAGAAGCTCTCCAAAAATCAGGAGCTATTTACCGACAATATGCTAACAGAGGAAATAGAACTATTACACTAACGCCAGGACAGGACGTTCTTCTTCTTTTGCCAAGTGATATACATCTCCTAACTGACTCATGGCAAGGACCGTTCAAAGTGCTACGACAAATTTCGACGGTAGATTACGAGATTGCAGTTAGGGACAAACATAAAATTTTTCATATTAACATACTCAAACCATATCAGCACAGGCAAGACGAACAAGTTGAGACTGCAGCAAGCACCTCCATAGTAGACCATACGGACGACAACGACACTGACGAGATACCGACACCAGTTCTTGACACGACGACCAACTTACAAGACATTAAGGTAAATCCTAACCTGACACAGACACAGACTGACAGTTGCAGACAACTGATACAAGACTACAGGACTATCTTTTCTGACAGCCCAGGACAGACAGATTTAGTGCAACACCAAATCATCTTAACATCTGACGTGCCTATTAAGTGTAGACCATATTCCATCCCTATACACTATAAAGAAAAACTTCATCAAGAAATCATTGATTTAGAAGCAAATCATATCATTCGACGTTCACAATCTCATTTCTGTTCACCAATAGTTTTGGTACGCAAAAAGGACAACACTATTAGACTTTTTGTGGACTATCGTAAGCTCAACAGCATTACACAGTTGGATTTAGAACCAATGAGCAACTGTGAAGACATCTTGACTGAACTATCTGACTCACGTTATTTTACTAAACTTGACATGACAAAAGGCTACTGGCAGATAGCTGTACATCCTGATAGTATACATCTGACTGCATTTGCCACACCTTGGGGTTTATACGAATGGTGTAAACTACCTTTTGGATTAGTCAATGCACCAGCTACCTTCGTCAGAATGACAAGAATTCTTTTGACAGACATTGCTAACATCATTTGGTACATGGACGACATTTGCATACACACAAAGGACATGACAGAGCACATAACAGCACTACAGCAGACATTTGACAGAATTAGACATCATGGACTGACTGTAAAACCTTCCAAAGTGGATATAGCCTTTCAGGAAATTTCATTTTTGGGCTATAAGATCTCAAATGGCTTTATATCAACTGACGATAACATCATGTCCAGAATTTTGAAATTGTCGCTTCCGACAACTAAGAAACAGTTGCGAAGTGTGTTAGGTCTTTTAAACTATTATAGACAGTTTATTCCTCATTTTGCTGAATTGACCAAATGTTTCACTGATCTACTAACAAATAAACATCCCAATGTGATTGTAAACAGTGAATGTTTAAGGCCAGCATTTACGAAAATTCTTTCATATTTTTCTAAATAACCTATTCTGAAATTGCCAAATTTGAATATTACTTTTAGATTAAGATGTGATGCGAGCTCCGTAGCCATTGGAGGTGTGCTTCTCCAAGAACACGACCAAATCTTGTACCCAGTATACTACGTCTCTCGAAAACTGAACACCAGCGAACGAAATTACAGTACACCGGAACTCGAGGCTCTTGCCATGGTATTTTCGGTACGTAAACTTTCTAGATTTTTGTTAGGCAAACATTTCATTATTGAAACAGATAATACTCCGCTGACAATTGTTACCAGAGGAACGCCTAGTAACAGTAGGGTGGCAAGATGGTCCCTTCTTCTGCAGGACTATAGCTATGAGGTTAACCACATAAAAGGTTCACAAAACTGTCTTGCAGACCTTTTGTCGAGATGTCCATACAACGAACCTAATACCCAGTCGACACCAGAGCACAGTGCAGAGGGTGTATAAAACTGCAACGTAGATAGTGCTTAGTACCACAGCCAATTGTGACAATGTGTCAGTAACGCTGTGTACACCATTGTGATGGGGAAGATTGTATCTCCCAATGTATATAACTTATGTACATATTGTGATTCTTATTATTATCATGCGAATGAATGCGTATATAATTGTGAGATATGTGAAAGAATGAAATCAGTATTATGTAAACTAATGTGTTGGATAACTGTGAGATATGAGAAAGAATGTAATTATTATTGTAAATACATAAATATTTTAACAACCAGACACTACGGAGAAGTGTCACGGGACAACACTAGAGGATCCAAGAAGTTACCAAGCCACTAAAACGTGAGGTAATCCTAAAGTATCCAGACCAAGGTTCCCAAGACGTTTTAACAAGGTACGAAAGATGACTGCGACAGTACAATCCGAGCAGAAGACGGAAGAGATGATCCAACAGCTGATAGTAACAACTACTACTCCGTTTATAGAAGATCCATCCAGAACGGACCAGCTTTGTTTGAATATTTTTTTTTTTTTTTTTTTGACAATTCAAAGCTGTTATTCAGTATATCTGATCCTGCTGAAGTTATTAATGTGTGGTCTTCTGTGCTGTCTCCGAAATCAGCGTCATATTTTTAAAACATGTAGTTATTGAGCTGACGATAATTATATCCGTTTGACTAATACTTTCTAGAGATTTGGACATATTTCTCTTTGCCAGCATTTACCAACCTTTCATGACATTTATTTTAGAAAAAGTGAAAAGCTTAGAAAAAGCTTTGTTTGAATAACATCACAACACATGTAATAGTACAGCTGTATACTTCCGATTTTTTGCATATTATTAAAAGTATATAAATGTATGACGTTGTATTAAAATGTGATTTAAAATATTCCCATATACGGAATTGTATATGTTGATTTGTATAGGATGTAATCTCAGCATCATAACTTGATTGCTTCTTTACAAACGTGACTTTTTGTGCACATTTGTCAATAAGGATCAAATTATGACACTAAGAAATGAGTTTGCAATTGTAATTTATGTCTTGTAAACGACGATAAATTATTGTTCCTAAATTTTCTGTATAATAACCAGGGGACATTATTCTAAATTATTGGTGATATGTAAATATGTATTGTAACCATTAACATGTGTGCTTGATAAATAACATGTCAATGTAACATCATTTAGATATGGACAGTATATTGCCAAAACTGTTGACCTTCATTAGAAACTCTAAATAGAGGTCTGATGGAGGAGTCATCTCAGAGGGAGATGCTCACGGCTTGACCTGATTATTTTAGTATTTTTGTTCTTGGTTGTGAGGTAGGGGCCAGTTTAGCCGATACCTACCGGACTAGCTGGGTCCAGCGAGGTAATGCCCATTAAATAGATTGTACTTGACTGTTGTACGTCATAGTGCAACATAAGTGGTGTATACATATTGTTGACTATTCACCTGTATATATTTATGATAATTGTTAATGTATAATGTTCGACTTTGACATGTTGAAGAACACCTAGAGATATATTATACATGTAAGGAAATCCTTTCATGAAAAAAGGGGTGTGGAGAGTGTCAAGGTCTCACATCCGAGGTTGCGACGCGTTGTCTGTACCAACGCCAGACACCATAACACGCAACCCTGAGTAATGTTAGACACGGCAGAGAGAACGCGGCGTCTTTGCCGACGCCTGGATAAGCAGCCACGCACAGCAATTGAGTTCACCCCGTGAACCGTGCAGGGGACACCAGCTGACGTGAGCGTGTAGCGTGTAGGACGCCAGGACTGGCAGACGGGCTTAGATCGTTGAATGGACAGGTCGCAAGGGAATGCGAGTTGAGTTTGAATCTGCCATGAGAGCTAGCCTGTATGACAGTGGGAGACTGGTTCGAACGCTTGTATAGTTTGACTGTAAGTGAGATGTTTATTGCTTGCATGTATTATTATGTATTGTAGTGATATTGTTCATGCTATAATGATTGTTATGGATTGTCAGTGCGCGGTGTTTGTGCGATGATAAATGCGGTGCGTCAATAAAACGTGTGAATAATACTTTCGGATATTCACTTCGTGTGATTTGATAGTTTGATATTACTTCACACTTGCCAGAAAACGAGCTACTTGTCTTGTGTTATGCAAGACTCTGACACGTGGTCATCTGCGCAGTACCGGCAGATTTCCGTCTTGCTGTGGCATGCTGCTCTACTGTGGCCTGCCCTCTGACATCTGGAACATTGGGTGATCCTTGGGATGAATCTCTCTGGCTGCTGCATTCTCTTGTTGATTGATAATGTGATCGGCATCTCGCTGTCCTCTGTCGTCACCACCGCCAAGGTTGTGGGGATCTTGGAGTAGGTGAGGAGCCGCTCAGCCTTCAAGAATCGGGTGTGGAGATTCTCTTCTCGTAGCTGCTTCAGGATTTCTTCGTCTGATAGCTCCACTTGGATATGCTTAATAACCCACTTGATTGTTGGTGAGTTGGTGTTTCCAACTCTGGTGTCTTTCTCCTCTCTCTGCTTCTCAGTAGGTTTGGCTCTTGTCTGTAGTGGGCTGTCGACGGTCTCCCTCGTGGTGGCTTCAGTAGTTAGCTGTAGTTTCAAGTTCTTTGTTACAGCTCACAGGCAGGCTCTCCATGTTCTTCTTCTTGTCGGCTCCCACGCTGCACATCTTGGTTGCCACGTGTCTTTTGATGTTCTTGCCATGTGCCATTTTCCCCCGTATCTGGCTGCTTGACTTGTTCAGGTGACTTGTATAGTTAGCGCTCGCAGTTGCGAATGTGACGCACGCGACAAGATGTAAAAATTTTACAAGACTATTTAAAGCCTGATTCTTTAAAAACCAGCTCGAGTTTTTTAGCTGCCAGAAACATTCAAAACCAACAGCAGCCACAAATAAAGATAGATAATAACTAATGTTCATCTTGTCCTGAAAGCTGAACAAAATGTTGACAATTGACAGCCTATTATTGTCAAGAAAATGAAGTGCATATCTCATGAACAGTTTTACCTTGGCTTCCAGTTTTTGTTTAGTGTACACTCCATTAGCCGCTGTTGCTATATCATTTAGCAAGATGAACGTATAACCCATCAGATCAAAAGACAGATCAGCCCTGAAGAAACAGTAATATAATTTTATTTTCTTATTACATGCACATCAAAGATCCATCACCCTCCAAGCAACACACAGCCTAAAATACATCATCATCATGTATTGGTGACCATATTGTCAACAAATTCACATGTATTGATCAACACTCATAGTGAGGAAAGGAAAGAAGTAAAGATAGAGAACACACTAGACAATATAACAATTGAAAGCTATAGGCACACTAGATTTCATACCTGAGGCCTCCAAACAACAACAGCGACTTGCTGAAGGAGCAAGTGAACTTCCATACACTTCAAACTAGACACCATTTGGAGGCAGTAGAATCAAACTCTGGCATGCCCAAAGTTTTCACTTGTTGCATTGTCTGGTATTGTCAAATCTTCTAACCTCTATTTTTCATTCCCCACTGTGAGTGCTAATGACTAACTATTAATTTATTTCTTATGTTATCTCAGTGGCCTCAAGGATTCTCCAGCAGTTGATATTTCTGTGTAACACTGTCTACAAGTGATGTGAGAGAATGGTACTGCAGGGAGTGACCAGAGGATCTGGCCGACACACAGGACTTCAAGGAAAGGCTAAACGGACACATAATCAGGCTGTACTGGTACCATTACTATAGGGAATCTTCACTGGCTGTTGAAGATGAGGACAGAGCATGTACGGGAATGTCCTGAGTGCTATGATGTCAGTTCTTGAATCCACTCAATTCTTCTTCTTCTTCTTCTGTGTTCATCCGGAAATTATTTTTTTTTGGATGTGCTGCGGGCATTTTTTGACCGGGTTAACCTTCCCGGGCACTTATTTCAACTCTGTTGCTGAACTCTTCAAAACTTCCCTCTCAGTTAAATTTTAGTCTCATGCTACACACACACACACATTTTATAACGGGGAAAAATATATAGTAACAAGGGAAATCACCAAGGTTTTGATGACTTTCTAAAAATTCACTATACTCAGCATATTTACTAACTTTACTTCATCATTCCTTTGTTTTTTCCCCTATGTTTCCAAAGACATCTTCTGTCAAGCAGCTAACACAGCTAACCATTGTCTTCTTATCCATGTTATTAGATAACACTGCTCTGTGACTTCTCACTGTGACCAGTGTCATGACCCAGTTTGTGAGTTGAAATCACATTCATGCATTACAGCGTGAAACATGACACAACGCTGGCGCTGGCCAGGAGACAAGTGTCTCCTCTAAGCGTCATTCAGAGGTCAACTGCATTCAGGACGGACGGGTCAAGACTGATTGTGGCAATGGCAGTATTCACCCAGCCATCATCTGTATAGATTTTAGTTATACCTTTTAAGTGTTTAGGAATTAAGTGTGACAGTTCTTGAGTTTTTAGAAGAGTATCTAGAGATTCATATGAACTTGTGTAAAAGGCCAGAGGTGAATTAAATACGTAAAATGAATTGATCTTCTGTTATATTTCAACGCTGTGGGAAGTTGTGACATCGAGTGGCAATGTAAGTTAATGGAATATGGTGGCTCTGCCCATTAAGACCAACGTTCAGTCTGGTCAGCAGTCAGACTGTAATGTGGACAATGTGAGGAATCACGTCCCAACACAACTATCAATGATAACATTACAACAGTGTAACCAGCAACCAGTCATAACAATCCTAACTTGTGTCACGCCAACACAAACACGAACAAGCCATACCAACATGAGGACACCGGCTTAAACTACTGTGTCAATATGAGCACACTGTCATACAGCAATGGCCCAACTGAACTTGTGGGTCATATAATAACTAAGATATCAACAGGACTCACCCATCCTGGATTATGTCAACCATTTTGCTTGCACAATCATGAACCTATCTCAATGTACAGATTTCACAAGGTAAACAAAAGTCAAAGTACAAAACCACATTTCCATGCCAAGACATATTTTCCTGATATTTTCTTCTGGGACTGCTCACAATATCTCATGGTCTTCTGGGGAAGCTAGAACGCAAAGAAAATGAGCCAGGCAAATCAGTCTCAACTGTACAAAGGTTAAAATTAGTCGCATGTCGTTTACAGGACTCCAACAACTCCACCATTTTTATTGGCTATATGAGATTTACTAGACATGTTTTGAGAAGAAATGACTTGGAGAACTTGGTGATTACTGGCAAGATCGAAGGGAAGAGACCAAGGGGAAGACCGAGAAGTAAATACCTGGATGGCTTGGCTATGTTGCATGGTCGAGACAGGAACACGGAGCTGATCCACAACTCTGGAGATCGAGTGAGATGGCAAAACATGACCGCCCACGCTTAACGGTATGGCACATGATGGATGGATGGAGACAATTTTTGCATTCAGTAATTCGTCATTGCTTTCTGAACGACTGACACCCATACCATCGAAAAAAACGTGCAGTCTGCTTCCAAATCATCTGCAGTTAATTTCAAACCTTTGACTCAGTATGTCAGGGAATTGTGAAGCGTGCTTATTCCTCCAAAGCCACAGCACCAAATCCATACAAAGGATACACCAATTTTACATGGCAGCATATACTGTCCCTGCCCTTCATGTATGAAAGGTACAAGGTGCCCCAGGCTAATATGTACCTTAGGCATGCAGCAGACAGGGAGCACAAAGCTTTAATGAAACTGAGGGGACATAGGCTGAAGAGTGCCAGGTCTTGGATGGCACAATTTGAAGACACAATCAGTCACAGGGTCGTATTGGCTGGAAGACAGTCCTGCCACTGGTAGAAATTGAACCCAGAGCTTCGTCTTGGTAGATAAGCAAGCTCACAACCACTAGACTTCTGCAGCACCTTGTATATCAGGGACTAAATAATTTTAATAGAAAAGGAAATAAAATAGATTTGTCAAAAAGGATAAGTAAAAAGAAATTAAGCAGGAAACAGAAAGACTACAGGAAAACCTCCAACAGTTTTATCTATTCACTTGCATCTCTTACACATTCTCATATTTGAAACTTAACACTGAATGAATGAAAATACTGCCACTACATCCTTACTCACCCTGCGGCAACAACAGCACCCAGAATCATGAGATAGACAGACATCTGCACAAACCAAGATGCTCTCACACTGAAAATACAAATGTCATTACAGTCACTATCACAATTTTATAAAGTAAATCAGGACAAATACCTTACTGATATGTAAATCTTCTAACATATAGAGTAAATATTTTAGTAAATGGGCAGGGCATTGACTTGTAGCAGAATGCACCAATATAACATTAACAAAACAGGTATGCTGAGATTTTGGTTAGAAACAACAAATACAAACCCATATACATCAGTAGTTGTATTGGCACAACGGCTAGCACATATGCCTACCAACCCGGTGGTCACATGTTCAAATCCGCATCCAGTTGATTTTTAAAAAACTGACCTGGGATTCCAAGTCAACACAGCCAAAAATGGATACCAGGAAATGTTCTCAAAGTAACAGTGACCGACTATAGTTTACTGTGGAATGAGGTACCCCCCTAGTCATCTCTTATACCATGCATGGTAGGTCACAGTGTTACTACTCTTTGCCCAAAGCAAAGTGTTGGAAGAAGAATGCTGTTTATTATCTGTCGCTTATTTCATGTGAACAACATCCCTCCATACCTAAACAGAAGACTGTATCAAGACCCTGCACTATCCACCATGTTACTGAAGCTCTCAGCATGCAAAATTTCACCATCATCATCATCATCATCATCATCCACTGCCTTCCCAGCTGGCGTGGGTGATCATATGTCTCCACAAATTGCGATCTCCAACAGCATGGACCAATTCATGTGTTGACTCCCTTCCATGCCATGAACACAAGACTGTCAAGAATCTTTTCACAATGTCTTCCTCTATCTCTTTTTCCGCAAATCTTTCCGGTTGTCCAGTTTTTGTCTTCTCATAATGTAGCCAAAGAACGATGACTGCTTCTTTCTAATGTTTGTGATAAGTTGTCTGTGCAACTCAGTTTACTTCAAAATACTGTATTTTACGGAGTATGACGCACTTTTTTCTTCAAAAAATTGCCTCCAAAATTCAGGTGCGTTTTATACTCGAAATTAATATAAAAATGGTAAAAATGTTGTTTTTTTTAAATTGCTTAAAAATTAAGGTGCGTCTTATAGTCCGTAGCGTCTTATAGTCCATAAAATACGGTATATAAAACACAAAATAATGTCTTCAACCTTCTGTACTGTTTGTTTTTTTCAGTTGGGAGTTGCAGTAGTTCAATGGCTACCATGCTTGCCTGATGGCCTGGTAGTCATATGTTCACGTCCGCACCAAGGCACCAATTTGTAAATAAATGACCCATGTTTCCAGATTCACAGAGCTCAAAATGGGTACCAGGAAATGTCTGGGGGGAAAAGTGGCCAGTGTGATATTTATCACATCACCCCTATGTTTCCAGATTCACAGAGCTCAAAATGGGTACCAGGAAATGTCTGGGGGGAAAAGTGGCCAGTGTGATATTGATCACATGACCCCTCGAGTACCAACTGGTCTATAAAAGTATGGGGCTAGCATTATATGCCATAGGGTTAGAACTAAATATTAAGACACAGATTATGGTCGTCACTGGGAAGAAGGACATACCACAATGTGATATACAAGTAAGTGGGCATATTCTTAAGCAAGTGAATCGATATAGTTATCTCGGCACAGTCATAACATCTGATGGGAGATGCCTTGAAGAGATTAGAACAAGAATTGCCATTGCGAAGGTAGCCTTTTGCAAGATGAAAAACACACTGACCAATGAAAAGATATCAAATGAAACGAGAAAAAGAGTGTTAAAGTGCTACATAGAACCTGTATTTTTGTATGGATGTGAAGCGTGGACAATGAGCAGTCAAGCTGAAAAACAGCTGATGGCTATGGAAATGTGGTTTCTGAGGAAAATGCAAAGAATACCATGGACAAACAGAAAAACCAATGAACAAGTCCTTCAAGAAACAAATGAAGATTGTAAACTAATTGGAATAATTAGACTTAGGCAGTCAAAATCTTTTGGACATGTTATGAGAAGAAATTACTTGGAGAACTTGGTGACAACAGGCAAGATCGAAGAAAAGAGACCAAGAGGAAGACCGAGAAGTAAATACCTGGATGGCTTGGCCATGTGGCATGGTCGAGACAGGAACACAGAGCTGATCCACGACTCTGGTGATTGAGTGAGATGGCAGAACATGACCCCCAACGCTTATCGGCATGGCACATGATGGATGGATTATATGCCCAATAGTCTCTTTTGTGTAAAAAGGGTCCTTTAAATTGACTTCCAATGATGCAATATAATTAGATGTCTACAATTACTCCCTGAGTGCTGTTGATTGACTGTTTCTTATATTCTATCAAGTGGATCTCTGTAGCAAAGTGGTCAAGCCATATGCCTCGCACACTGAAGGTCTTGGGTTCATTTTCATACTCCATCCTCCGGTTCACAAGTGCAAGTTTTTAGCAGACCCTGTGGGCTGTCGCTGGAACTACTGAATGTGTGCTCTGTACGTTGTTTTCAATAGAACACCCTGCATGAACAGACAGAGCCATATGGGATAAAACCTAGTACAATGAAGTCCTCTTGCTTTTAAAATAGAACAAGAACTTCCAGGGAGAAGGTATCCTTTTGCAAGATGGAAAATATACTGATCAATAAAAATGTCATTTACAATTAAATACAGAGTGTTGAAGTGCTACATAGAACCTGTACTTTTGTATGGATGTGAAGCATAGACAATGAACAGACAAGCTGAAAAACATTTAATGGCTGTGGAAATGTGGTTTCCGAGGAAAATGCAAAAAATACCATGGACAGACAGAAAAACTAATTATCAAGTTCTACAAGAAACAAATGAAAATCAAACTGATTAGAGAAATTAGACATAGACAGTCACAATTTGTTGGACACATTATGAGAGGAAATAAATTGGAGAACTTGGTGGCAACTGGCAAGATTGAGTAGAAAATAACAAGGGAAAGGCAGTAAATACCTGGATGGCTTGGCCATGTGGTATGGTCAAGACAAGAACACTGAGCTGATCCACGACTATGGTGATTGTGTGAGATGGCGAAACATATGATCTCCCACGCTTATCGGCATGGCACATGATGATGATGATAAGTTTATTTGTGTCTTGTTTACTGCTTTTTAATTATATGTAATATAAAATTAGCGGGCTTCTTTTATGTTCCATTGGTGACTGTCTGGAGTACGCTATTTCTCTAAACAAAACGAATATAAAGATATATAAATAATGAGCAACCACACTTAAAACACATTTTAAATTATTCTGATCAAAGTTACTTTAAAGAAATACTTACTTCAGTATGTAGTACTCTGCAATCATGGTAAATAATATTGAAAATCTGCGCAATACTGTAAACATGGGAAGACTGCAAGAAAAAAATGACATTATTCATTTTAAAATGTTTCACTACAATAATTTTTGTTCAGTCATATTTTCATCAAACTACTGAACGCAAACTTGCCAAGAGATCCAAGAGATCACAAACAGCAAAAAAATAAATGCTGGGTTTGACTGTGACATCCTGTAAAGGATTTGCAACTAATTTTAACTACATATTTTCATGAAACTTCTTAGTGAAAATATACAAATAATGAATCCTATGGCTAATAGTACTGTAGGAGTGTAAAGTATTAGGCCATCATATAGTTATCTGCATGTCCTTGTCATGATGTCGCAAGCAACCCCAGCATTTTTTGGCTGTCTGTGATTTACAAGACAAGTTTACATTCAGCAGTCTGCCATTGCTTTGTGAATAACCTACACTTATAACTTGCTAAAAATCATCACAATGCGGTCTGCTTCCAAATTGCCTGCAGCTGATTTCAAACGCAATATGCGGGATTGCGAATCACATAGTTTACTAGTTTAGTTTACTCGACGGATCAACATCACGGCACACGGGTGCAACCCATAAGTGCTCCGTTCTTCTCCTAACTCAAACCTGAGTCTGGAGAAACTCAGCTCAGTGCACGAACTCCGTAGCACCGGCGAGGATCCTGAAATACTTTTGGGTAGATTTTTAACTCGAAATTTTGCCCGGGCAGCGCCGTTAGGCTACTCTTTTTCCAAGGGATGTTTTACGTGCGCAACAATACACACGGGCGTCCGATCTCACTACCCAGAGACCAGGGGGAATTTTTACTAGAAGTCCACATGAAAAAAATCCCGGTCCTCAACGGGGCTTGAACCCGGGACCTCCACAGCACTCGAGGCAGACACCATACCTCGAGACCACGCAGCCCCCCTAGCTGTCTTCATCACATTCGCTAGCCCAATGCCACAGACACCGGCCATCATAGGTCATGACAAAATAAAGTGAGGTGATCGCTCCCTTCCTCACCAACTTTCCTTCCAATTTTCTGAAAATAATTAAAATTATTCAGTACCTGTTATATGGAGCTGGTTTAACTGCAGGGTCATGCTGGCAGAAAAACAAGCTGTGACTAATGTGGCTTGAACCCTGACCATTGCATTGGTAAGCAAATGCACTAACCATTATAGCTCTAACTTGCTACTAAGTTTGTTAAAATTGTTTTCCTATGCAACCATGACTGTTAACTTAAATCTTACCATTGTCTGTTTTCTACTGTAGTAACTTTCATGTACAGAACACATTCTGGCTACGTGCCAGTCAAGTGTATATCCCTGTGATCCCTTAAGCCTGCTAATGCCGTTGCAACACTAGATATCTAAAAACTAAGCATTATGTATATAAACTATAAGCCCACTTGTTCAGGCTACGCGTATCATGCCCTATTAATAATGTTAGTTAAGTTAGTTACATATCCTTTACAGGTCATTACAGTCTTTTTCTTCTTCTTTCATTCACTTGAAATTTGTATATAACTGCAATGTTGTCTCTTGTATGAATTTAACTGTCTTTTTTAGTTCACTCAGTGGTCCAAAGAGTTTATCTTCCACTGTCGCTTATCTAGGCCAGAAGGTTTGCCTAGATATGTTGTATTTTGGGCAGTCTTGGAGTATGTGCTCTGCTGTTTGCAGCACCAATCCACATGTGCACATGGCTGATTCACCACTCTTGAACTTTGTATACATGTGGTTGCGTAATCTATTGTGTCCTGTTCTGAGGCGTAGAATAATAACTTGTTCTGGTCTGTTCATAATGTGGTAACCTTACAGTCAATCCCAGCATTCATTGGCTGTTTGTGATGTACTGGGCAATTTTCAGTTCAGTAGTTTGCTATTGCTTTCTGAACATAATAATAGAAGGCATGGAATGATGGGGTAGCTTTAATCAAAGATGGCTGTGTTAGGTAGCGAAACTTGAATATTTTTTGCTCTAAATTTTTTTTATCCAATGCCACCCATCAGGTGCAGGAGCGCCAATTATTTCTCATTCCTCCCCATGACGCTTGACGGCAAAAGTGGAAGATGAGGATGATGATTTTTCTTAATTATATTTCAGAAATAAATGAGACACAAAAATTGAAAGTGAACAGAAACAGAGAGACATTTATATTATCTAGGTCAGTGGTTCTCAACCTTTTTTGGCCCCTGCCCCCTTCAGCATATTTTCAAATTTTGCCCGTGCCCCCCCTTCACCATATTTTCAGAACGTCATTCCCCCCCCCCCCCCTTTTCATATTTCCTACCTAAAAATCCCCACCCCCGCCCCTACACTGTATACGTAATAATCGAAGCTAAATTTAATAGCACATACTAAAACAAGTCTAGACGTCCACATAAAACGTGATTTGTGGGTCTACTTACATTATAAAATGAATTTTAGAAGGGTGAGATGTACAGAACTGTAAACTATGAAGGGATAAACAATATCAAGTAATCGGTTCTTGTATTAACGCGATCTTGAAATAATCTTAATTCCTCCCCTGGAAACCCTAACATTCCCACCTGTGGGGGGGGGGGGGGGGGGGGGGGGGGAGAGGAGGGAATTCCCCACTGGTTGAGAACCACTGATCTAGGTGATGGATGAGGTGATCAGATATACAACATTCCTGTGCATCTAAAACATCATTTTGCATTTCTTTTCTGATAAGAATATTGATGGTTTCTAATAAGAATAGAGATGGTTTCTGATTAGAATAGAGATGGTTTTTTATAAGAATAGAGATGGTTTCTGATAGGTAGTCAGTGTCATATCCCATACTTATGTTTATGGTCATACTTTCATGAGATCATCAACTTATTTCGATTCACTTGGCTTGCCACTGAAAATCATTCCACGTGCCATGATTGGCACTCCTGCAATAGGTTGCCGACGCCTGTGTTAGGGCGTGTATTTTTATCAAATATTTGCTGCATAAACATGTGTGTGAGCTGTATGTATGTGTATGTACAATTTGATAATCCATACCTTAGTTTTTTGGTACCTCCAAGACCAAATAGCAAATTTCCTATGTATACAAGTGGTAACGGCCACACCTATTGATGGAAAAAAATGACAGTAAAAAATCGAAGCGACAGACAACATTCCACTTATATTTAACCCAATTCCCCCTTCCCTCCTCCTCTCTTTCTCTAACACATGCGCACGCACACACACATACAGAAATGTTTTTGTTTCTGAACATTTTTGTGTTTCCATAGATGTGTATCATTCTGTCAGCATTTACTAAGCATTTTTCTCACCACCATCTTTCCACATTTATCATTAATTCTAATATTAGGATCGCATGATCCTCAGATAAGAATGCTGGCGATCTATTTTCATTCAAAGAATCTACTGTTCTATTTCATAGCAAGTAAAAAGCTGTCCTTGTCACAATATATTTAACAGATATCTTTAACTGTGCAGACTGTCTACATCTTATGCAATGCTTGATGCACTGTGGCAATTACCCTAGGCTGAAAAAAATGGAATCACAGCTGCATTTGTCAAAAGAACAATAATGTTCTAATTGGGGTTGTGGACATTAGACCCACCACATATATTTCCTAGTGGGGGAGCTAGCGGATTTGATGATAAACTGAGCTGGTAATGACCCTGGCTTCTCTCTTTCAAAAATGAGGGAAAGATTGGCTACCCATTCCTCCTTGCTCTCAGCCTACAAAATGTATTACAGACTCATAGTAGGATACTGCTTCAGGACAATTAAAATGAATCCATATATGTCCTGGCCACTCAGGGCTCTCCATTCTATCCAGTGTTATTCAACGTTTATAAAGCAAAACTGGCCAGAGTACAGCCGTTGGACGAAGATGAACCTTGACATTCCCAGATGTTTTACTGTATCAGATGGACTGGAACAGGGAGCTGATGTGGTATTGACCACATGACCCCTCGAGTGCCAGTTGGTCTCTATTAATAGGGTGGTATCAGCATATACCCAATAGTCCCAAGGTGTGTGGGAGGGGTCCTTTACATTTACTTCCTATAATGTGTTGTAATTAGATGCCGTATATATACACTATTAGAGATGTACAAGGCACTTTGCAGAAGGTTGCTAATAGCGTGAACAGATCGATTCGCAGATGAATCCAGGGAAGGCCAGTGAATTTAAGGTGCTCATTGAACAACGCTGCTGGGAAAGCAGACTAGCCTAGCATATCTCAAAATGAGCAGGCAATTGAAAGAAGGGATCAGTTAAAGTATCCAGGTTTGACATTTGATCCCAGCCTGTCATATAAGTACCATCTAGAGCAAGTTATTATTAGATACAAATATGGCCCAGCGATAGTCAAGACTGATGGCTACTCACATGGAAGAGAGACTACTTGTCTTATTGTTCCACCATCTAGTCCTCTCAGTAATTTATCGTGGCCTTGATATTTTAACATGGTATGCTTTGCAGTGTAACAAAATTGGAATGGGACCAGAATGAAGGAATGCAAACTGTCTTAGGTTGTACATGAGATACCCCCAACAGAGCAGAACATTAATGCCGTCTGCTTACATTAGTGAAGTCACTGGCACAGGCCAAGGTCTATATGAGGATCACCAATGGTGACAGACAGTCAATGCATGCTAACCTAAATGATCTCAAAGTAAGCCAAATAAAGAGAGACAGCAATACCAGTGGGCAGGTTACCACATTCATGCAGCTACACAGGGGGTAAGAATGGATTGACAGTGAGAGAGAAAAACAGCTTCCACCAGGTCATCATCACATTAGGTAGAGAGCATAGAGAGTGGTGTAAGGGGTTGGCAGAGCAACAGCTGATGATCAAATGCCAGCAGAGATGATGCAGTTGTATACAGCTCCCGAGTATGCTCGAAATGAGTATGCTGCTTGCCTACTGGGACAGAACTAAGTCATTGTCTTCTTCTTCTTCCTTTCATCTCACACCTGACCATAGGCCCTCAACCAAGTCATGCTAAGAAATGTATACTTATTCATGACTGGTTAGACCGTGCAGCTAAATCTGTCTACAGCATGAGATAGTCAGACTCACATCAACCCTCGGCAATCACCTGTTACAACATGCTTGTTAGGTTACATTGTTACTATATTCTTTGTTTCTCATATGATCCCAATATAACATGGAGCATCACCAGTCCCCATTTCTTCGAGTGAACAACTCAAATCAGTGGGCTTCTTTAACAATAACAATAATCTCAACACTAGATAGAAGCCTACTCCTTACAGTCCCATGCCATTCCTACAAATGTGCAGACCTCTCTAGCTGTTCTGGGGACAAATCTGATCAATAAATTAATAACTCATGTTCAGTTTCGTATTTACTCCCATTTTCCATGTTAAGTAGCATAAGACCATCTAAAATTGTCACTAACAGTGTTGATTGGTTATGACTGAAGCGAAAAGACAAAAAAGCTTTTCAAGCTCTAGAAACTAGGTAAGAGAGTATATAAAGAGATATTTCTACCATTTTACTCACTTTTCTGACAGTATCCCATGATAAATCCGGAAAGGTTATCAGCCTCATTATTTTTGCGATGTATAATACAACAATGCCTGACACAACCTGAAATAATACATTATACATAAACGTAGTATCTTACATTTATAATGAATGTGGCTACGATTAACAGCCTCATTATTTTTGTGACGTATAATACGTCTGAAACAATCTGAAATATTACATTACACATAAAAGTAGTATCCTACATTTATAATGAATGTGACTAGGGTTATCTATCAGTCTCATTATTTTGGTGATGTGTAATACAACAATGCCTGAAACAAAATGAAATAATACATTACACATAAAAGTAGTGTCTTACATTTATAATGAATGTGGATAGGGTTATCAGTTTCATTATTTTTTGTGATGTGTAATACAACAATGCCTGAAACAATCTGAAAAAAAATATGCTGCACATGAAAAGAAGGGAAGCTGTAGTGAAACCAACCGAGGCTCCCACGTGGACCCAGCATAAAATGGCTAACAGGAATAAGTAAAGGTGGGCGACATGGCACTAACTACTTTACTCTATCAGTGCCAACTGGTCTAAACATGTCTGGCTAGCACCATATACCCAACAAAAGAGGGAGTTCTTTACCTTTTTTGTTTACATGAAAGTAGTAACTGACATTGATGAAGAATGTGACAAAGGTTATGTGAAATAATTTGCTACGTGAAAGAGTATGTCTCATATTCATAATGAATGTGACTATCTGAGTTAACCTCATCTAATGGTTGCCTACAATAAACCAAACACTTAGCATAGGTACTGAGCCAACGACCACCATGTCTTCCTATTCTGTGCTAACCTTTCCAGCTTTTTTCCTTGTCTTTCCAGCATCATTTATATATTTTCAACTCTCTTCTACATTATTTTTTATTTTTATTTGCTACCCAATGTGGAAATGTGGTTTCTGATGAAAATGCAAAGAAAACCATGGAAAGACAGAAAAACCAAAGACCAAGTCCTACATGAAAAGAAAACCGTAAACTGATTAGAGAAATTAGACATAGACAGTCACAGTTTTTTGGACACGTTATGAGAAGAAATAAATTGGAGAACTTGGTGACAACTGGCAAGATTAAAGGGGAAGAGAACAAGGGGAAAGCAGAGAAGTAAATACTTGGATGGCTTGGCCACGTGGCATGGTCAAGATAAGAACACTGAGCTTTATCCACGACTCTGGTGATCGTGTGAGATGGCAAAACATGACCACCTACGCTTATCGGCATGGCACATGATGATGATGAAAATACCCAGGTGATTCCAGAACAGAAACTGTCTTGTTAGGCCTTTAGTTAGTTCCCACTCCACTGTCTCTTTAAACAATAAACTGTCCCCAAGCAGTTTCCTGCTATTGGTCTGTGATGTGTAGGCTCGAGAGCAAGGAGGAATAGGTGGCCAATCTTCCACTCTTTGGCAAGCGATGAGTCCAATCATCCAACCTGTAACCCCGGGAAGGTTAACCCGGTCAACAAATGCCCGCAGAAGTCGGATGTGTCGGCCTAACAGCGCAAGAACGCAGCTCTGCTGTAAACAGGCACAACGCAATCACGTCCGGAAAAAAAAACTCCGGATGAACGCAGAAGAAGTAGAAGAAGAACCTGTCACCGACCACACTCATGACAATACCAGCATAATGTGATCGGCATCATGCTGGCTGCCTTTACTTTCCGAGACATGTCCTAGTAACCATATTAGGCTAGGTTTTTTTGTTGTTGCTATCGCTCGCTTTGAACTCAGGCTTAGTCCATACACCTGCTACTACTTCTAGTACACTGGACTGATTAATGAATGTGGATTAGCTTTCCCGATTACCAGTGTTCCTCACCATCAGGCGACTACTCCACTCTAACTTCAGAGGTATTTGTAATTTACATCCTCAAGTCAAGGACGGAAGTCAACATTTTAGTCCAACTGACCAGTATAGGGGCATCAGCACACCGGAAGTTTAAGAGTCAGTGCTCTTATCCATTCTGCCATTCTGACCTATTTAGGCTAGGTTAACCTGGGAGACCAGGTCAATTTTAAAATTCTGCCCCTATGAGGATTCAAACCCATGACTACCAGGTGAGCATTTAGTCGCTACACTGCTTCAGCTCCCTTTAGATATATTTCCATGCATGACATTATTTCAGTTATTTTTGTTTTTTTAAGACTTATATGTTTAGTACATAAACTAAAATTGCAAAAATCATTAATTCTAGTCAACATGAGTACATGCATACAACACATTATGACAACAAGTATTTTTTTAAATTATTTATTTATTATACTTTATTATGGTAAGTTACTTTTAACATTATTATATCGTAACAGGTATTGTTGTTACTCTTCATATATTATAGCTGATTGTTTCACCAGTGAAATATCTTGTTATCTTGGGACAAACCCACCAATGTCCACCCTACCTCAGCAGATATCAAAGGGTGTGTGTGTGCTGACCATCCCTATCACACACTGATGGTAGACACACTGGTAATCCCCCTCTCCTGTAATCCTACCAATCATCATGTTGAGCAATTCCTGATTCCATCAGTTTAAGTTCTGTTTCATCCACCACTGCATCATTCATTATACAGAAGACAGTGACCTATTAGCAAATCAAGAGATGAGGGGAGAGGTGCTGGTATTCAATAGGGAAAACACTGAGAAAACCTGAGATTAGTATAACTTGAATTCCTTTCACTGGAACCCACAGGGCAAACGAAATAGGGAGAGATGTAAAAACACACGGAGAAGAGAGGCGGAGATAGAGATGAATAATATGGGGAGTACATGCAGTGAACTGCAGAAGACAGCAACAGAGAGGATGGCTTGAAATGAGTTAGTTGAGGGCCTATCTCTAACAGTGGATACAAGGCAGAAGTGACCTACTGTCAAAATTAGTTCATTCTTAGCATTTGTCAGCATTCTCCTAACAATGCACTTAAAGCCAACACATCAACTTTTTCACTGACACTCTCTAACTTGTCTTTAACAAATGATCAACTTACTCTCACGAAAGCTAGAAAATTCTACGTATTTTTCCCATTCATGCCAGAGCCAGCCTTTCTTAATCTGAATTCCTTCATTCCCAAGCAACATATGATGTATGATTGGCTCTTCCCTGTGTGTCCCAATCATCATATCAAAGGTCATCTTACTTCTTACATTTAGTCAGAACATAATAAAGAAATCTGGCAACTTCCGTTCTTTTTATTTCCTACACCCCATGTGACTTAAAGTAGTTTGTTTTAGTGGTATTTAAAATGAAACAATCAAAAAACAATCTGTTAGAAACCTCATAGGACTGAAAAATATTATTAACATGGATTGTGGCTGATACAATGACTGTTCTCTGTATTGCAGTATTTGTGAGGCAACTCATGTATGCAATTACTGCCTTCACCTCCCTTCTCATACTGGAAGATGTCAGGTATTCAGTGATCTGCTCAGCCATGATCTTCTTTCTTACTCTTGCTGAGAATCCCCAGCCTGATTTGATCTTGTAAAAACCCAGTGTGAACACTGTAGCACATTTCTGTATTTAGTACTCATATTAATGAATACAGTAAACTGATTCAAGATCCTTTGGTCTCGTTATGAAGAAAAATAAACTTGAAAATAAAGTGACATCTGGCAAGCTTGATGGGAAAAGAGGAAGGAAAGACAAAAGAGATGAATACCTGGTTACCACATGGCATAATCAGAACAAGAACGCACATGTGATCCTTCTTCTTCTTCTGCGTTCATCCTGGTTTTTTTTTTTTCCGGACGTGATTGCGTTGTGCCTGTTTACAGCAGAGCTGCATTCTTGCGCCGTTAGGCCGACACATCTGCAGGCATTTGTTGACCGGGTTAACCTTCCCGGTGGTTTATTAGGACGTTTGACTCTGTTCACTGTTGTGGTGTTATCCCCCATCCCAGCTGGCCCATATAGAGCAGCCAAAGACATCCTGATCAGCCCTCAAGGGAAGACAGGGGCAGACCATGGGCATTCCCTGCCATCCAAGGAGGCTTCCATACTTGCAGAGCTGACACACAGCGCTCTGGTACTGGGCTCACCCAAGGAATCATCACGTTCTGCACATGGCTGCTTAGCCTCACTTCCGTATATTGGGCTTTCCGTTCACCATAGGCTGTTCTTCCGGAAACCAGAAGAATGCAGTCTGCAGATGACATCCACACAGTGAGCTTTCGATTTGGACTTTCCACGTAATGGATTTGCTATCCAAGCAATATTCCAACATGTGATCCAAGGCTCTGGTGATCGTGTGAGAGGGTAAAACATGACAGTCCACACTTACCAGCATGGCACATGATGATGACGATATTAACGATGACTTGATTAACTTTTTCTTTAGCCTCGTCCAGCATTATCCACTTCCTGTTTGCGTAGGTTTTCAACATTTGTCACTCGGCTAACCGTTTTCACTGACTGTGCCATCTTTTCCATTTTTCGCCCCTGTCACCTATACTCCTTTGCAGGGAGTGTTCAGTATAATCTATTATAAGCAAATGACTGGCACCTTGATGTTTTGACAGATGATACTTTGTAAAATGGAGTCATACCCCTATATAGCACACTGCCTGGACTGTGTTACAATCATATAAACCGTAACTTATGCCATAGGATACAATTTATATCTTACCTGCCCTAAAGCTAGAACTTGAAATGATGGAAAGCTGTAGTAAAGCAAAAACAAGTGTGAGATGTGAAAAACAAAAATAAATATTTACTTATGCAGCTTTATTCATGCATATTCATTCTCTGCATTAATATTAATTATGTGCAAACATGAGGCAATCTGTACTTTCTTTACAAATAATGCAATGGGAAAAGTATGTTTAGATTAATGTTCTGTACCTTAAGCATTTTAAGTATCATGATTAAGTACACTGTTTCATGATTCAGGGGAACCTGCAACATACAAACTAACAGTTCAGAACTAGAATCGTTGGTCAATTTTGACCATTTAATTTACTTTTCAATCTTTGGACAACTGGATAGCAATTGACTGGTCAAAATATATGTTTTCAAAAAGCAGAAACTCATCTTTGTTGTGTTTGATTCAATTTGTGTATGTTGTTCTCTGAGATTGTATTATTCCATCTCAAAGGTATCTGAATTTTGTTATTTTAGTTATTAATTACAGACAAACTATAGTTGTTAAAAATTGTTTAAAAATTTAGCTGTCCTGTTTTTATGTACGTATGGGGAAACTTTATTGCTATCGTTATTGTTGCAAAGCACCAAATTCAAATTTTTTTAACGTTTTGTTTTAAAATAGTTTTATACTTTATTATAAACATTTGATAACCTGATTTTTTTTACCATAAGTAAGGCAAATATTTTCATCTGTGGTTGCAAGTGTGTGATAATCATTGAATGTTAGTTTCCTTCAAAAATTGTTTGCAAGTCAGTCAATGCTAAAAATAACCTATGTAGTGATGACGAACACAATTAGAAAGATCAGTAGAGACAAAGAAAGACATATATTTGTGCTTCATAGATTATACTAAGGCATTTGATAAAGTAAAACATGATAAACTTGATTAAAATGTTGGAAGATCTTAACATTGATGGGAAAGATCTCAGAATAATAAAAAAATATTTACTGGAACCAAACAGCAGCAATTAAAATGGGAAATAAAGAAAGAGATTATGAACACATAAAGTTGGGAGTAAGACAGGAATGTGTTTGTCACCTGATCTCTTCTCCCTCTATAGCGAAGTAATAATGAGAGAGATCAAAGAAAAGCCAGGAATAATATTTGGAGGAATAATATAAATAATATATGCTATGCAGATGACACAGTATTGATAGCGGATAATGCAACAGATCTATAGCAATTGTTGAACATTGTAGTAACAGAGAGTGCAAACAAAGGACTCTCCTTAAATATCAAGAAATCAGTAACAATGGTGATATCAAAGAAACAGGTAACACCCAAATTTGAAATAGAGATAGAAGGGAAAATTCTTCACCAAGTGGATAGTTTTAAATATCTAGGGACATTTATAACATCAGATGGAAGATGCACAACATAGATCAAGAGCAGAATAAGGCAAGCAAAGGCTGCATTTCAGAAAATGAAGAATATCTTATGCAATATGTCACTATCATTGAATGTAAGAAAGAGAATGCTGAAGAGCTATATAGAACCTGTTTTGCTGTATGGCTGTGAATCTTGGAATATAAATGAACAAATTAGGAAGAGATTGGAAGCAACAGAGATGTGGTTCCTGAGACGAATATTGTGAATTCCTTGGAGTAACTAACAACGAATGCCTTAAAGAGGCTAATGAAACTAGAATATTATATACTTCTTCTTCTTCTTCTTCGTTCATCCGGGGTTGTTTTTTTTTTTTTTTTTTTTTTTTTCCGGATGTGATTGCGTTGTGCCTGTTTACAGCAGAGCTGCGTTCTTGCGCCGTTAGGCCGACACATCCGACTTCTGCGGGCATTTGTTGACCGGGTTAACCTTCCCGGGGGAATATTATATACAACAATAAGAAAGAAACAAACAGCTTTTTTGGGTCATGTGATGAGAAGAGAGGCGCTGGAGAACATCGTGACAACTGGAAAGATCGAGGGGAAAAGAGGTAGAGGCAGACCACGAGAAATGATGCTGGATGGATTGTGACGGTGGCATGGAGGAATATCAACGGCAGAATTGATTCAGAAAACTAAAGACCGAGATCTGTGGAGAGTCATGAACGCCTACGCCAGTCGGCACGGCACTTGATGATGAGTGATGATGTCCTTAAATGGAGTCATTGCCACAATCATTTACAGTGGAATTGTTAATTGTAAATCCGATAATTAAAATTTATAGGGTTTTTTAGAAAGACTTTCAGATAAAATGCAGCCGAATAAATTAAAAATAATCTACACATTTGCGTTTTGATATTAAATTATTTTATTTTCTAACTGGGTCAGATCGCTTGCGTTACCAGGGTCCTTTAGAAAGTAAAGAATATTAACGCTAAAATCTACCAAGCATGTCACAAGAGGTAAGTAAGGAGGATTGGCATGGGAGTGACTGCCCCATTAGCTGCAAAATCCAACCAATCATGAAGAAGTCTAAAGGTAAGTAAAGAAGCCAACTCAACCAACCAAGATGAAAGGTGGCACCTCTAGAAAAAGTATGATGTGGTATGGTGAAAGCCACAAGAAGTCTGGACTGACTACTTTCACTTATGAAAATCTCAGGAACTGACACCTCAAATGTTAGAACTGTGTATGCAGTAGAAGAAATGAAATACTAAAAGATTAGTACTTTGAAGCAAAATAGAATGGAGCAGCAACAAGCTTCCAAACAAAGATGAAAAACTGCTTTCTCAGGACATACAAAGGAAAATTCCCTGACAGTGATGGACAGTGGCCCTAATGATATCTAAAGAGGTAATGAAAGCATATTTGAATAGGAAGCAGTGAGATCTAGAATAATAACACCAACATTTAGAACCTCATAACAATGATAGTGTTACACACCAACAAATACTAAGGATGATTAAAATAAGGAGAAATTGTACATGAAACTTCACACACCTACAGGTAATTTAAAAAAATGGCAATATCAAAATTGTGATGAGTGACCTGAATGCCAAGAAAGGATCAGATAACACAGGTTATTGAAAAAAAAATCATGGGGAAACACGAACTTGGGATATTGATAGAAGATTTGTGTCATTTTCTCCATGTTAAGTACAATCTGCTAGTGTTTTTTTTATTTTATTTTCAGCCAGCTTACTTTACACCATTCACATTATCTAGAATTACAATTAACAAAGCAAATCAACAAACATTAAGATCAACACCTACAACAAGTTCAAGATTTTCTTACGCACACAACTTGTAATGCTTACCTAAAGGAGGTGAGAACTAATTTGTTCACAACAATGATCATCATTGATGAAATGCCATAAAATAAGGCTGCCAGAATTCTCTGAATCAAGGTGGCCTGATTGTAATCCATTGTGTTTTCCTGTAAATCATATTTTATTCTCATTAACATCACACAGAAAATTTCAATATTTTATGCAACAAGTCCCAGACATTAAAGGTTAGAAAAAGAATTCTTGCACATAGAACTGGTTCTAACACATGGCTGCGAATCCTGGACAATCAATAAACAAGTGGAAAAAAATCTCCGGAGGTTTGGAGATGTGGTTTTATAGAAGAATTATGAAAATTCTTAGGACAGCCAAAATGAGAAACCTGACATAATGAGGTTAGGCTAAGTCGCAAAGATAAACTAATCACAAACATCAGAAAGAGGCAGTCTTCATTTCTGGCGACATAAACTGGAACATGTTGTGACAACTGCAAATATTTGTGGAAAGAGAGATTGAAGAAGACAACAAGAGAAAATTCTTGACTCTTGTGTCATGACACAGTAGGGAGTCAGCACACGAACTGATACATGCTACTGGAGATCACAAGATGCGCAGAAGTATCGTTGCCTATGGTAGTCTTCAAGACACTTAATGAAGATGATGATGATGATGATGATGATGATGATGATGATGATGATGATGATGAGAGAAAAAGAGAGAGCATGGCTGAGAAGTTTAATACTCTTGAGCTGAAACTGCATGTGTGCTGATGGTGGGGTAGTGAGTCAGTTCTAGTAAGTTGGACTTAAATGATGATATCTAGTTCAGAAAGTAATGGCAAAATACTGAACATAAAATTGTGCAGAAAATAAAACTGGGGTTCATCACTGTGTCCTGCAAAAGTGTGTGTGAGCGCATGTGCGTGTTTAAACTGAAATGTGAATTTATATATCTCATCCAAAATTGAAAATAGTAAGAAAAAATATGTATGTAAAAATTAGCAGTAGCCTCATAGCACATACATCAATCTGCCCTAGGGTTGTAAACTGACAGTTAATATTTCACAACTTAATGAGGTGGTGTGACTAGTTCCCTTTATCATCACCTCCCTTTCCCAGGAAAATACAAAAATCTCTTCTTCTGTTGTTGCTGCTGTTTATCTTCAAATGTTCTTCTATATAGGCAGGGGAGAGACAGGATGCAAATAGTGCAAGAGTTGTAGGAGACAGTAAACAAAGTGATCGAATAGTGTACAGAGATGGGTAGTGTCATTAAACCAGATAAGGCGGCTGTCTGTGTTATGGGGCTCACTGGACAATAGCATTGTCATGCAAGATGTTCCAGGTGTTACAATAAATGGCAGAAATGTTAAGAGAGAGAGAGTAAACTGAGGTACCTGGAAATCACCTTCAACAGAAGCCTGTCATTCAAAGATCATGTGGAAGCAGCTGTTATGAGATCTGAGACGGGACTCTGTGCACTGAAGATCATGGCAGCAATGGACATGGAGCAAAGAATGTTGTTCACATTCTGTCCAATTCTGATTTTCTCAGTAAATGAATATTGATTGGGACTGTCAAAGATTCAGCTGGTGAAACTAGAGCGCATACAGAATGAAGCCATGCGAGTGATATTGGGATGCACAAGGGACACCCTAATAGGTCTATGAGATACATCCTAGCCTTATCCATGATTTCAAGCACTGTCAAGGTGCTGCAGGCTAAATCATATCTCAGAGTGGCTGCAGACATGGAATATCCCCTGCATGAAGCCCTGGACAAAATTAAAGGCCATAGGCTGAACAGAGAAAAATCATGGATGGTTCAGGCAGAGGACACAATCACAGAAGTGTGCAGGTTTGAAACATTGGAAGAGGAGAGGAGTGGGTCAGAATACCAGTAGAAGAGAACTATATAGGGTCATAATATTGGATCATGAATTGCCAAGATTGCCCAGCAGACTGCACTGAACGCAGGTGCAACAATTGATCCATGACAATTCGCAATCAGGTGATGCAATCATCTACATGGATGGCTCTTTGCTGAGATGTACAAGAAGTGCTGGGGGTCCATGGCGAAGGTTGTGAATGGAGGGAGGGGGAGAGAGGGGGAGGTGCAGGAGAGACTGGCATAGGATACCACATCATCTAGTCTGAGAATGAAGATGGATTCAGTCACGGCGGCGTTCCACGACCTGGAGGACAAACAGCACAAGCATGTCTTGATATTAACAGACTCACAAAGCATGATGAGAAAGGTGAAGACAAGCATGCTTCAGGCAGAGTGGCAGGCATGCATTCAATAATCAAAAATAGACAGCATCCGTTGGATTTTTCCCCCAGTACATGATGCTGTGGTGGGAAACAAGCAGACAGATCTGCACCACTTGGTGGGAGTTTGGTGCATAAAAAGGCAGATGTGGTCGGGACCCTTTGGAATCACGTGTAGAAGAACAGATAGATCATCACTGCTTGTTCTCAACTTCACATATTTACATTAGATTATCATTTTAAACAATTTTAGATAATAGTTATTCTTATTTACAGGACTTTGTGAAAGATTCAAAACTGATAGCACGTGGTTAATGTTGTTATTCAGTTAAATTAAATTATTTAGCACATGGTCATAATGAACAACAAAACTAACAATGAAAGTTCATCATCATATGATGGCACATGTTGAATTATGCTTGCTCTAATGGGCCACACTTGTGCCTCTAAGTTTGCTTTGCCTATCACAAATAAGCTGAGGAGTATTT
The DNA here is from genome assembly GCA_963921405.1 of Cepaea hortensis. Lineage (NCBI taxonomy): Eukaryota > Metazoa > Mollusca > Gastropoda > Stylommatophora > Helicidae > Cepaea > Cepaea hortensis. The sequence goes on along the minus strand of OY992885.1, from coordinate 52,614,748 downwards.
AAATAATTAAATTTAAAAGAATAATAATTATAACTAAATAAACAATATATATTGTAATGAGTACAAATCTGCATCGTGTTTTCCTGACTTTTTCAATTTTGTGTGAAAATTATGTGCTTCAAAATATGATGTTTTATTTGTGGTCTGATGGTGTTCAGGTGAAGTTCTAGTGATACTGGTGAAGAAAAGTGGTGTACTTATCATTATTTTCCCCCAGTACATGATGCTGTGGTGGGAAACAAGCAGATGGGTCTGCACCACTTGGTGGGAGTTTGGTGCATGAAAAGGCAGATGTAGTCGGGAGCCTTTGGAATCACGTGTAGAAGAACAGATAGATCATCACTGCTTGTAGAGAATGGTGTTGCCACGAGTGACCAGAGGATTTGGCTGATACACAAAACTCAGAAGGAAGGCCAGACAAACACATAATCAGACTGCTACTAACACCATTAGTATTGGGACTCTTCACTGGCTGTTGTAGATTAGGATGGAGCACGTTTGGGAATGTCCTGAATGCTGTGATATTGGTTCTTGACTCAACTCAAGTCTTATTTTTTGTTTCCATTATGAGCCCCTGTAACACACTGGCGACAAAAGTCTCTAGTGTACCTATATAATGAAGCTAGACCAACTCTATAGACATGCTGACTGTTGGGGGAAAAGATCAAGCCATTATGGGGATTTAACTTTGGAGTGCCTAGCTAGTAAGTTTGACTAAATGAACTTCTTTCGTTGGAATGAAATTGACTGTCTGTATCTGCAATGTTGTCTGTTGCATAAACTTCAGTGTTTTCAGTTCACTCAGTCCACTGTTATTTCTCTAGGTCAGAAGGTTCGCCTAGTTATGTCATACTTGGGGCAGTTTCCTTTGCCTAAATTAACCGAGTCATCATGCACAGAGTGGTTCCAAATGTTGCTGTATGTAGCCTGGGCGCAGTGTTGGGGTGAGCGCCCAACATTGATTAAATACCCCAATGGCTCGTGAATACATAACCTATGCAGCAAAAGTCCAACTCCTGGCCTTAATGTGGCAGAACTGTTTAAACTAACAGGAGAAGGGGCGACGGCGAGTATCTGGCGCCGGAAAATAACCAGTGTGCTCTAGATGTGTATACACATACATGCATGTGCAGACACGTGTGTGCGTGTGTACACATCTACACTCGAGTGAGACCACAGTCTGCTCTAGCAAAGGAAAGGTGCTGAAGACGGAGGCAACCAGCCAGGAGGCGCACCACAGAAATCAGGATGCCACGCAATTATTCAAAATGGAATATGTCGACTACTGCTAAAAGTTATGGTGCTCGCCCTGCTTTGGACCCCCAGGCAGGTGCAGTGCCGGGCCCTTTGTCTCGAAAGGGTCCAACCCCAACTACTGGAGGTCCTTCTCAGATGTCCTGTGGAGCCAGGGGACATAAGAATAGAACAGCTGGCCATACTAAACAAAGACTTAAAATAATGCACTGGAATGCGGAGGGAGTCAACAAAAAAAAAGTAGAATTAGAAAACATCCTGGACCAAGAAAAAGTAAGCGTATGTTGCTTGCAAGAAACTCACCTCAACGAAAATATAGCCTTCAAAATCAGAGGCTACCAGTGTTACCGATCTGACCGAAAGGACAGGCGAAAAGGTGGGATACTTACCCTTGTAAAAAATAACATCACTGCTTCCCAAATCGAAGTCTATATGGAAGGGGCTGAGTATCAGACACTTAAACTTAAAACAGGCTATACAGACCTACATCTGATCAATTACTACTGTCCAAGTGACCGCCCACAGGCACTGGACACACTACCATTAACAGAAAAAATGATTGTGTGTGGCGATTTCAACAGCCACTCACAGAGTTGGGGCTATGATCACATGGACCAGAGAGGAGAGAGACTGGAGGACTGGCAGGATGAGAATAGATTCATCTTGGTTAACAAGCAGTCCAACCCCCATACTTTCTACTCGAGATCATGGCACTCTACAACTACACCTGACCTGGCTTTTCATTCACCAGACCTGGAGTGGAACATTACACGAATTGTTGGGAAACAACTTGGTGGCAGCAACCATCGGCCAGTCTTTCTAACTGTAGAAAATGAGCTTGTAAGTGAAAGCAGCACCCTCTCGAGGTGGAACTACAAGAAAGCAGACTGGGCAATGTACAAGAATCGCACCAGCATACTGGTTAGAAACCTGAACACTGAGAAAGACATAAATAAAGTAGTTGAAGAGTTTGGGAAATGCATACTACAGGCAGCGCGAGAAATAGTACCAAGAGGAGCCCGTAAACAATATAAACCCTACTGGAGTAGTGAACTGGAACAATTGCATAATGATGTGGAAGTATGTAGAAAGCAAGCAGAGGTCACACCCAGCCAAGTGCACCACAATAAATTCCAGCATGCAAAAGCCAAATTTCAAAGGGCCAAGCTGCAGGCTAGACGGAAAAGCTGGCAGGAAAAAACAGTCTTTGAACTTTGAAAGAGACACAAGGAAATTGTGGAAGCTAATAAAACAACTTAACGATGAGGGCACAGGGAGAAACTCAAAAATTGCACTACATAAAGATGGAAACATCTTAACAAGAAAGCAAGCAGCTGACCATATTGCGGACTCATTCGCACAAGATAACAATATCAAAATTAGTCCAGAGAAACAACAAGAGATTCGAGAGAAACGGCAACATACAGGACAGAAGGAAATAGTACATGAGGTTCTGGAGGCACCCATCACAATCAGCGAACTGGAGCTAGCCATATCAAAACTGAAAATGAGAAAGTCACCAGGAGCTGATGGTATCTCCAATGAAATTATCAGGAACCTAGGAACAGAGGCCAAAGCAAAGCTGTTGCAGATCTTCAATAACAGTTGGACCTTAGGCAGTGTTCCACAAGCCTGGAGAGAAGCAATCATGATACCCCTCCTAAAATCAGGGAAAGATAGTTCCATTGCCTCTAGCTACAGACCAATTAGCCTCACCAGCTGTCTCTGCAAAACACTGGAGCGCATCATCAATCACAGACTGCAGTGGTACATTGAAAGTAAAAACATCCGTACCACAGCAGGCTGGCTTTAGGTAGTGCTACTCTCCTGAAGATCAGACAACCTACCTCTCTCAAGAAATTGAGGATGCATTCCAAGAGAAGAAGCTGGTGCTTGCGGCATGGATAGATTTGAAGAAAGCCTTTGACAAAGTCTGGAAAGAAGGTCTGATGAATAAACTGAGAAACTGCAAAGTCAATGGAAGAATGTACAAATGGGTGAAAGCATACTTGCACAACAGAAGAGCCAGAGTACAGATAGACGGACTAAAGAGCAAGAAAGTACTACTGCATCACGGTGTTCCCCAGGGTGGAGTCTTGTCCCCCCCACTCTTTCTAATCTTCATCAATGATCTCGTTGCTAATCTACCGCATGGAATTAAAGCGGCAATGTACGCCGATAACCTGGTTCTATGGAGCACAAATGAACATGCATCAGTGGCCACCAGATTACTACAAAGAGCTGTAGATACATTTGTTGCATGGGCAGCACCACCCTATTTACCCTCTCTCCAAAACAAAAGGCAGGGACCATCCAGATAAATGGAACACCCCTAAGAGAAGATAAGGAACCAACATACCTTGGAGTAACATTTGATGGCAGGCTTACACGGAGAAAGCACATCAACAAAGCAGTAGCAAAAGCCAGAAGGAAAACAGCCATCCTGAGAAAGCTAAGTGGAACCACATGGGGAGCCAGTGGGAAAATACTTAGCAAAGTTTATCAACAGAGCATACGACCACACCTGGAATACGGGTCAACTGCGTGGTGTTCGGCATCAAAAACCACACTACAAGAGCTGGACAAAGTGCAAAATCAAGCACTTAGAGTCACCACAGGAGGGATGAGATCAACCCCTATAGTGGAAATGGAGAAGATGGGGAGGACACAAGCACTGAGTGAGCGCAGAGATACGAAAACGCTAATACAAGCAGAAAAGTTCCTCAGCTTGCCAGACCACCCTATGAAGAACAGATTTGAAAACCTAGCTATGGGGCGGTTGAAAAGAAGTAGTTTTATCCACCAGGCCAAACGACTCTGCAGAGAAACCACCGATCTGCCCACAGTTGGTATCCCCCTAACAACTATTCCAGAGCGAACTCCATGGAAAGATGAGCATAGACTATCATTACAAATCCAGACAAAAGTGAGAGGAATATTTGACAAGGAAGAACAGAACAGTGTGCAGCGCAGAACAGCCACTCTCAGCTTCCTTGATGAAGAATACCCACAGGACCTCTGGATCCGAGTCTACACAGATGGGTCAGCACAAAATGCTGTTTGAAATGGAGGAGCGGGAGTGTACATAGAATACCCAAATAATACCAGGGACACAGCTAGAGTACCGACAGGAAAGTACTGCCATAACTACGATGTCGTGGAATGCCGCCTTAACATCCCAGAATATTTTCTCGGTCTCCAAATTTGAGAGGCCAAATTGAGAAAGAATTAATTAATCATGCTACTCCACGGCTATCTAGTCGTGAGGTAAGATTATTCACAAAAAGCCTCTAGCCATGACGTAAGCTTGCCGATGGCAAGTAAAATGGACAGTGTAATTAAAACCGACCAGGCATGACACCTGATAAGCAGAGGTAGGAAATCGCCCAGGTGTGAACAACATTGACACAGGGGAAGATAATAGCCCCAGGGCTGTAAACAAGCCCCGTCCACTCTGACTGGCAGACTCAGGAATGTGTGAAAACAGATCTTATAAGGCAATTAACACTGGGCCTGTAGACTTTGTACCAGACAGAGAGGAGCAAGGTGTGATGGCCAGGTTGCAGTGATAATTGCAATTACCATCAGGGGAAGATAAGAAGAATTTATGAATGGAATTCCTGGGAGATAAGTGTCTACTGCTAGGCTAGGTATAAAAACCCACGATAGACCTGTTTCCTTTAGATTAAGTCTGACTTCAGAACAGGTAGGCAGCCAGCTCAATGTTTGTAGTCATATGTATGATTCTTATGTTGCTAGATTTCACAAGGAGAATTATTTCTTAGTAACTAGTCAGTCTATATCTGATCTAGGTTATCGCAAGAACTATCATTGTCGTAGGTTACTTGAGTGTTCTTTCTAAGTTCTGTGTTCAATAACATTGTGCTTCATATATTACTCTTCTGAGAAGGAGAAACTTGTGAAAGGCAGATCTTTTCTCGATATACTTGAGGTGTCGTAGCAGATGCTTGCCATTTCTTTTGAAACTAGACTAGTCTCTTTTTGGTGTGTGCATTTGTTGTACAGAATATAGTCAACTGACTATTTCTTTAATTCTTACCACAGCAGTAACTAAGTGGTGATTAAACCGGGCAGATCAGCAAATATGGCTGGTCTGTGTGGTCACTTCAATTAGACTTGTTGTATATCTCATTTTGTAGCTATACAATATTAGTACTCATTAATAATGCCTGATGCTATTATGTTGAGTATCATCAGATGTCCATCTTGAAATAATATAATGTTTACAGATATGTTGGATGTATGTATGTGTAATTTCATATGAATATACGATGCTAGTAATATGCTTCATACATATTCTTGTTGTGTATATACGTCTCATTCTGTATACATACAAACTAACTAGTGCATTATGCTATGATGTTAAAGTATCATAATATGTCTAGTTTAATCAATATGTTTATGTGTATTGGATGTTTGATATATTGATTTGTCATATGCAAACTTACCAATATGAAGTTTTATGCTATTGTCTGCGCATTGGCACATTGGCCAACGATTGTGTTGGAAGCAGAGGTGTAATGGTACAGATATTACCCACAATTGGTATAGGGTATATGGTGCTAAACTTTCTCAGTGTATTGTGGGCATGCGTTCACGGTAATGCATGGGAACCTGGCACAGCTACTGGTCATGGCTTGTAAGCCCGGATGACCCGGCATTATTATAATACCATTACCGATCCTGTGAGCTGCTAAACCAACTTTGGACGGAGCGGCTGTATGACACAGAATTTCTGTATTAGCGACATGGACGGGGGGCGGCTGTAACGGAGTGTTTCGGGTTCACCTTGGGTAGTGAGAGTGAACCACACCCGAGGTGTCTCTAGCACTCCCGTGTATTCTAGCCCCAGGGGTTGGACGAGCAGATACACTTTTTTTCTCTGTGGTTGATCTCAGGTTATTTAGTTACGTCTACACACCCCTCCAGATTCTAGACCCCTACTAACTACCTACACCTGTTGAACAATGAACATTTAGGCATCGTCCGAGACCACACTCAATCATTATACAAAGAGCAAGTCAACTTACATAAAGTTTATTCTACCCTTGAGAATATAGAACTGAAATGAACATCCTGATAGAAGAATCTATTTACACAAATAGAAGATAGAGTAGAGACAGAATTAGAGATGTAGGTGTCTTCATCGAGTTGAGAAGTAGATTGGATGCAGATGTCCCGTCCAGTCGGTCCGCCACTCACCCGGCTTCCTTCCAGTGAGATGACTAGAACCTTGGAGACCACTCCGTCTCCCGAACGTGGAACCACAACAATAGAGTCACTGCTGGACCACACTTCACGGGACCAACTGCATCTAGAACACTCCCACGGAGTCACTGGTAATACAGTTCTCGAACACTACCGGGTTGGAGACAATCTTCCTGGACTTGGCTCCAAGTATGGGTTACTTCGATGAACTACATAGTCACTGACCAACCGAATGGTCTGTCACTCCTAGCACAGTCCGACTGCAGAACCGATATGGCATTGACCAATTCAATGGTCTCTTACAGTCACACTTTGTAGGATCAGATATGGCTACTGAAAAGTTACTGAGTCCTTCTAGAACACAGTTGATAATCTGGATACGGAAACAGTACATGAATAGAATCAGACATCTATTTTACGGAAACAATTCAGGTTGGACTATAATCCATAGTCCCTTCCACCGGGTTACACTTGACACACGTCCATACTGGTGTAGTTCTTCTCAAGACCTGCCACTCGAGCTGTCCAAAGAACCATTCAAGTGTCTGAAGATTAGTTACTTCTGCGTTTAGGCAGAACCCCCGTCAAACCAGACGGACCGGTGTTCCCTGTCGAGCATGATTACTCAACATGCTGAAATGTTCCTGGCAAAAACAGAGTATCTTCTATTTTAAACGATCACAAACCATCATTTCCCACACGTGCACCTTCAGGGCAGTTGTATGTCTTGAAGCAACCTTCACGCATGGTGAATCACATTGGGTACCTGGTGTGATGGAGTCTGGCGTGATAAGTAAAGCACTGAACCCTTCGCTCTGTCACACGAAGTGGTTTTCTGCCAACAACAATTATAGTTGACTGGTTCCTCAACAGGCAAACTCCTGAAAAGGAAGAGCGACCGGTGAGAGTATACTGGCCCAAACATTAGTCCACATGCATCCTACCAATAACTACTCAACTCTCAGTCATGCTAGTTAGTTATCCATATAACCAAAGCATTATCTCTATATGGAGAGTAGTCAAGCATGGGTTCACAAATGTCAGCTGGCCTCACAGAACAGCCCGTCAAACAGAGCAAGAAATCAGAATGACGAGTCTGATCATTGGTCTCACCTATCCCTAATCATCTACCAGTTGTCGCTAACGTCAGTAATGATACAAGGCTGTTATTGTTCTAATTTAATCGAACTAAACAAATAGGTAAGGAGTCCCTAGACTCATTCCTAACATCATCAATGTACATTAAGAAACATAAACTTGATCAATATACCATCCCTCGGGATATAGGAATAGTACATGATCACATCCACTATGTACACAAGCCTGTTTGCTGGTGGGACCACCTGCCCACGCCACAGCAAACTCTTCTTATCAGACTCTGCCTTAGAGTCAAGAAGCCTTCTTGAGAATACATGTTCCCCCCCATGTTCCAAGGGTACTGTTCCAGTTCTGTCCTCCCAAGTGGTTTAGCCTTGGCCTGGACTGAACTTCATCGTTGGCTTGGTCTACCAACACATACTTTCATAACTTGCTTTCACATCCCCCATATTCGATATTTCCCCAGTCTCATACAGCCTCCTGCATCCTTCCATACTTCCAGCACCTTAGCATTCACTCGCACTAGCGCCAGTATGAAAGAAACAGGATAGCTTAGACAAGATTTCAGAACGCATATTTACATCGCGACGGCACGCTGTGTTATCACGCGTCGATCTATTCGGCGTTCGGAATTACCCCAGGAAGTATCACATGCCATGACCTACTATATATACACAATGTCACATCATATATATATATAGATATAGCACCAAAGCCACTTACCTTTCCACAGAAATCCGCTGTTCCACACAATGAATTCACTATTAAGTTACTACACAATAGTTACATCATTCCTGGTGGCACAGAACTAAGTTCTTCCTTTACTTAGTAACTGAGCACATTTTTGTCTGAATCTCCACCTACCAACTTACCTGGTTTTCTAACCGTTCTTCTGGCTTCAGCAACTGACTGACATAATCTAAGTTTCCATCCGGCACAAGTAACTAGGTTTTATTCTAACACAGCAACCTAATAGATGCAACGATTGGCAATATATAGTACATATATTTGGAACCCAAATCGCCCACATCACATTACGGCGTTCCTAACAGCTGATTCGCGAGCACACGGTAAACAAACACACGCTTAATTGTCACCGGCGTTATCGATCGGTTTGCTAATTAGTATGCGAGGGCATCCGCATAGGTAATGAGGTTAGAACAATGGCGTGTGGAACACACGTACAAAGTTAAATGATTTAAACAAATATCTACCTGGATGGTGAAACCAGCTCTCCAGTCAGCTTCCGAACTGTTCAAGGGCTTCTCAGCTGCCTTTTTATAACAGTCAGCCGAATCAGGTTTGAGGTGAGACGCAACACAAAAATGGCTCACATTCAGGCCAGCGTCTGTTCTCTTCGAACAAAAGTAAGTGAATGACTGCTGTAGCCAATTTCCCGCTTCGTGCCAACTCAATGCGCACTAGAAGCGAGTGCTTCTTGAGAAAAGATACTTTCTCGGGAAAACGTCATTCCCCGCCTAGAGTTTCTAGATCTCTCTGCACGGGAAGTTAGAGCGATACCCAGCATCACGGGTTACTCGAATTCCGGTGTTTCGAGACGATTCTAGATAATAAGTCCTCCATCGGCTTCCCTCAGTCTATTTTTAGCTGGGAAAGTCCCCGATGACGCGCCAAAATAGTGCGGTATCTTGACGACCCAAGACAGATAAACGCGTTTCGTCACATAGGCCCCCACTTTAAGAGGATCGACCCCGTCGTTCCACTTCTACGCAGAAGCTGTCTATGTCGTTCGTTCCTCCTTCTAAGAGACCGGATGGCGGGTGAGGAAGTCTAACCCGTCAATATTGTATAGAATACTTTTACCACATTCGGTGGGGTAACAAGCTATTCAGTATCACGGGTGATCAACGCCTACTCCGCTACTGCGATCGGGCATCTCGCAGTATCTTGCGGACCAGAGCTCCCGTCTCGACCTGATTTAACGATCGTTCCTGCCAGAGTTTACTGGACTTCTGCAATTCCAGCTTCCCCTTTCGAGGACCCAGCTGGACTGCAGTCGGTCGGATTGAGGGACCAATGGTCGGTGTCCGTTCCGACACAACCCACCTCTTCCGACCACGGTTCTCAGTGTAGCTAGCACTGCGGGTGTTCCTTTGGCCGGTCATGTTCCCCCGAGCACCGGGCTGAACCGAAGAAGGTACCTGCACATACATATAGGACTTCCTATGGTGTGACAGGCTTTCCGCTACCTGACCTGAACCCCGAACCGTTCTTTCAGCGAATCTCTGCGCCCTTGGGCTGGTGGACTTATCATCGGGCTTCCCCTCATAGCGCATGAGGAGACTGGAATGGAAAGTAGTAGACTTTCCCAGGATCACCACTCCATAGTGCTTGTGGAGCCCCACTTTATCCACTAGGAATGGGCCCTGCCACCCGATTTCGAATTCGTTCCCCTCGATTGGGAGGAGTACTAGAACTCGGTCTCCAACCTCTAAGGATATCTTCGTCTTCGTCCGTTTCTCAGGTGTGCATTTACGGCACTCCGGACAAGACCTAATATACCTGCGCACGTCGCCTGTCATTCCCGGCCACCAATAGTACCGGGATAGACATTTACTGGTTGTCCCTACAGTCAGATGTCGGGTTGGGGACCTGACATGTACCGTTCGCAGCAGATTAGCTCTGAAGCTCTCAGGAACCAACTTACGTCCCCTCTGCCTTTTCTCTGTTCCAGTCTGAATTAACTCTGACTGGTTATCAGAGTTGAACTTACCCTGAGTTAACGGGTTTTCATTGTTGGGCAACCATTCCGAACAAGGACACTCCGTCGCATCCTTGCTCCGAGCATGACTCATTCTATCCGGGTGAGGGTTTCGGAGACGTACCTTTTCGAGACCCTCTTCCTCTGTATCTCTGACCTGCCTAGACTTATGGATGCTAGGGTGTTCTGGTTCGCCCAGAAACACGTACTTCCGGCCTAGAATTAGGGGATAGAGAGGATCCGGTACGACTGCCGCCTGAATGCGTCCAGTAACGTACTTGCTCCGAATCTCCACATAGGCAATCGGGCAACGTAGCGCTACAGCACTCCTACTGGCTGGCTGTATCTCCGTCATTTCCCCGGTGAGTTGCTCTGGGCCTGTCAGGTGGGATGCAATTACAGCTGAAAATTGCAATCCCGTGTCGTAGAGGCACAACACCTGTCGCCCATTCACTTCTACTCTCTCAACCACTGGAGGTCGTCTAGTTTCTCCATTCCCCTCAACCGACTTCACTTTCCTGCAAGATCTATCCCTAACCTCTGCAAGACAAGCAAAGTGAAAGTCCTTGGGCTTACTCTTACACTCACGCGTATTGTGAGTGCTGGACTTGCAGAATTTGCACCATCGTTCACTCCACTTCCTCTTTGGAGAACTAGGTGGGCTATTCTTACCTTGGTTGACGTTAGAGATCTTCTCTAAAGAGCCTACCTGTTTCTTTGGTTCATCAGAACCTGTGGTCTTCTTTGACTTCTTCTTTGACTTACCTTGATCCGGATCTTTCGATCTCGGATCTGTTGGACTGGTGTCCCCAGTCTCGCCATAGACTTCAACGTATCTTTCGGCTAACTTGGTGACTATATCCAATCTCTCAGCCCCATTCTCACCTAAGAAGTTTCGCAAGGGTTTAGACATTTGCATTCGCATCTGATCTACAACCATCAACTCACGCAAACTTTCATACTCCTCCTTAAATCCGGCCAAGGCCATCCATTTAAGAAGGTATGAGTTCAATCTCACACTGTATGCTGAAAACAGTTCACCAGGTTCTCGCTTCGCCGTTCGAAACTTCCTTCGGTATGAGTGCGCTGTGATCTCGAATCTCTTCAAGAGAGCCGCTTTCAATGCCGGGTAATCATTCTGTAAACCCGGTGGTAAGCGTGCATACACCTCATAACCTTCGGCACGGAGTCCCTGGGAGAGTTTCAAACACCATTTCTGTTTGTCTAGACCCATTGCAATAGACATGGCTTCATACTTCTCTAAGTATTGGTCTATCCGTTCCTTCTCGGGTTCGAACGGCTGTAAAGGCCATTTCATAGCCTGGTAGTCACGTCTACTGGTTGACTCTGAGCCAGGAGGTACACCTCCTCCCATAGCTCCATCAGTTACACCTGTAGCAGGCACTTGTGCCTCAAGTAGCTTCATTCGATACTCATGGTCACGTTTTTCTTTCTCGGCTTCCAACTCAAGCCGTTTCATTTCAGTATCAGCCGCTATCCTCTTTTCCTCAAGAGCCACTTTACTGGCTTCCAGTTCTCTTTCTGCTCTCCTCCTCTCTCTTTCCTCTTGGCGAAAATTTCTTTCCACCTCTTGGACATAGGATTTCAAAGCATCTCCTTCAAGACCAGACTTACGTCCAGTTTCCTGAACTTTGTCCAAGTCTATCTCTTGGGTAGACATGTTGACTATGATAGGTGGGTACTCAAGTATGTGTGGGTGAAGCAATACAATGAATCAATAATCACTAGTACTAACTAATCACCACAACACAAATGTCCGTCAAACAGTTAGGAGATAGGTAGAAGTAGTAGAATCTTATGTAGACTGTAGTAGAGGATAAAGACAAAGTCCCTATCCCTATGTGAGAGGTCTACAACACACAAAGATCTTGGAATAATCCCGGACGAGCCCCCACTCTGTAACGGAGTGTTTCGGGTTCACCTTGGGTAGTGAGAGTGAACCACACCCGAGGTGTCTCTAGCACTCCCGTGTATTCTAGCCCCAGGGGTTGGACGAGCAGATACACTTTTTTTCTCTGTGGTTGATCTCAGGTTATTTAGTTACGTCTACACACCCCTCCAGATTCTAGACCCCTACTAACTACCTACACCTGTTGAACAATGAACATTTAGGCATCGTCCGAGACCACACTCAATCATTATACAAAGAGCAAGTCAACTTACATAAAGTTTATTCTACCCTTGAGAATATAGAACTGAAATGAACATCCTGATAGAAGAATCTATTTACACAAATAGAAGATAGAGTAGAGACAGAATTAGAGATGTAGGTGTCTTCATCGAGTTGAGAAGTAGATTGGATGCAGATGTCCCGTCCAGTCGGTCCGCCACTCACCCGGCTTCCTTCCAGTGAGATGACTAGAACCTTGGAGACCACTCCGTCTCCCGAACGTGGAACCACAACAATAGAGTCACTGCTGGACCACACTTCACTGGACCAACTGCATCTAGAACACTCCCACGGAGTCACTGGTAATACAGTTCTCGAACACTACCGGGTTGGAGACAATCTTCCTGGACTTGGCTCCAAGTATGGGTTACTTCGATGAACTACATAGTCACTGACCAACCGAATGGTCTGTCACTCCTAGCACAGTCCGACTGCAGAACCGATATGGCATTGACCAATTCAATGGTCTCTTACAGTCACACTTTGTAGGATCAGATATGGCTACTGAAAAGTTACTGAGTCCTTCTAGAACACAGTTGATAATCTGGATACGGAAACAGTACATGAATAGAATCAGACATCTATTTTACGGAAACAATTCAGGTTGGACTATAATCCATAGTCCCTTCCACCGGGTTACACTTGACACACGTCCATACTGGTGTAGTTCTTCTCAAGACCTGCCACTCGAGCTGTCCAAAGAACCATTCAAGTGTCTGAAGATTAGTTACTTCTGCGTTTAGGCAGAACCCCCGTCAAACCAGACGGACCGGTGTTCCCTGTCGAGCATGATTACTCAACATGCTGAAATGTTCCTGGCAAAAACAGAGTATCTTCTATTTTAAACGATCACAAACCATCATTTCCCACACGTGCACCTTCAGGGCAGTTGTATGTCTTGAAGCAACCTTCACGCATGGTGAATCACATTGGGTACCTGGTGTGATGGAGTCTGGCGTGATAAGTAAAGCACTGAACCCTTCGCTCTGTCACACGAAGTGGTTTTCTGCCAACAACAATTATAGTTGACTGGTTCCTCAACAGGCAAACTCCTGAAAAGGAAGAGCGACCGGTGAGAGTATACTGGCCCAAACATTAGTCCACATGCATCCTACCAATAACTACTCAACTCTCAGTCATGCTAGTTAGTTATCCATATAACCAAAGCATTATCTCTATATGGAGAGTAGTCAAGCATGGGTTCACAAATGTCAGCTGGCCTCACAGAACAGCCCGTCAAACAGAGCAAGAAATCAGAATGACGAGTCTGATCATTGGTCTCACCTATCCCTAATCATCTACCAGTCGTCGCTAACGTCAGTAATGATACAAGGCTGTTATTGTTCTAATTTAATCGAACTAAACAAATAGGTAAGGAGTCCCTAGACTCATTCCTAACATCATCAATGTACATTAAGAAACATAAACTTGATCAATATACCATCCCTCGGGATATAGGAATAGTACATGATCACATCCACTATGTACACAAGCCTGTTTGCTGGTGGGACCACCTGCCCACGCCACAGCAAACTCTTCTTATCAGACTCTGCCTTAGAGTCAAGAAGCCTTCTTGAGAATACATGTTCCCCCCCATGTTCCAAGGGTACTGTTCCAGTTCTGTCCTCCCAAGTGGTTTAGCCTTGGCCTGGACTGAACTTCATCGTTGGCTTGGTCTACCAACACATACTTTCATAACTTGCTTTCACATCCCCCATATTCGATATTTCCCCAGTCTCATACAGCCTCCTGCATCCTTCCATACTTCCAGCACCTTAGCATTCACTCGCACTAGCGCCAGTATGAAAGAAACAGGATAGCTTAGACAAGATTTCAGAACGCATATTTACATCGCGACGGCACGCTGTGTTATCACGCGTCGATCTATTCGGCGTTCGGAATTACCCCAGGAAGTATCACATGCCATGACCTACTATATATACACAATGTCACATCATATATATATATAGATATAGCACCAAAGCCACTTACCTTTCCACAGAAATCCGCTGTTCCACACAATGAATTCACTATTAAGTTACTACACAATAGTTACATCATTCCTGGTGGCACAGAACTAAGTTCTTCCTTTACTTAGTAACTAAGCACATTTTTGTCTGAATCTCCACCTACCAACTTACCTGGTTTTCTAACCGTTCTTCTGGCTTCAGCAACTGACTGACATAATCTAAGTTTCCATCCGGCACAAGTAACTAGGTTTTATTCTAACACAGCAACCTAATAGATGCAACGATTGGCAATATATAGTACATATATTTGGAACCCAAATCGCCCACATCACATTACGGCGTTCCTAACAGCTGATTCGCGAGCACACGGTAAACAAACACACGCTTAATTGTCACCGGCGTTATCGATCGGTTTGCTAATTAGTATGCGAGGGCATCCGCATAGGTAATGAGGTTAGAACAATGGCGTGTGGAACACACGTACAAAGTTAAATGATTTAAACAAATATCTACCTGGATGGTGAAACCAGCTCTCCAGTCAGCTTCCGAACTGTTCAAGGGCTTCTCAGCTGCCTTTTTATAACAGTCAGCCGAATCAGGGTTGAGGTGAGACGCAACACAAAAATGGCTCACATTCAGGCCAGCGTCTGTTCTCTTCGAACAAAAGTAAGTGAATGACTGCTGTAGCCAATTTCCCGCTTCGTGCCAACTCAATGCGCACTAGAAGCGAGTGCTTCTTGAGAAAAGATACTTTCTCGGGAAAACGTCATTCCCCGCCTAGAGTTTCTAGATCTCTCTGCACGGGAAGTTAGAGCGATACCCAGCATCACGGGTTACTCGAATTCCGGTGTTTCGAGACGATTCTAGATAATAAGTCCTCCATCGGCTTCCCTCAGTCTATTTTTAGCTGGGAAAGTCCCCGATGACGCGCCAAAATAGTGCGGTATCTTGACGACCCAAGACAGATAAACGCGTTTCGTCACAAGCCCGTCCCGACATGGACGGGGGGCGGCAGAAATGTAATCATTACAGGCGTGTGAGACAATTGAAAAGCCCGTCCCAGACTAAAGACGGTAGGGAGAAGGAGGATGGTGAACGCAGTAGAGCTGGAAGATAAACTTGGCCAGACTGGTCATTGTATATGTTTGTGTTATGATATGTTTTAATTAGGATTGCGCTGATGCAGAATTAGATATAACACATTCTCGACTTTCTTTCAAGCTCTCACAAGGAGCACCTATGTTACAGATCTCAAGAACGAGTGAA
This sequence comes from Cepaea hortensis, assembly GCA_963921405.1. NCBI lineage: Eukaryota > Metazoa > Mollusca > Gastropoda > Stylommatophora > Helicidae > Cepaea > Cepaea hortensis. Next base: position 52,599,018 of record OY992885.1, on the reverse strand, counting down.
GACTAGGTAGAGCTAGGACTGGCATGAGTCAGAATACCGGCAAGCTGTTTCTTTTTTGAGTCTACTGGAGAGTGGGGATCTGGACCACAGTTCCAGATAGATCAAGTAACAAGTAAAGTTACATAATGTTTCTCATCACAATATGTTATATGATTTCATCATCCCCATATTGAAAACCATCAGATGTCTATGATTAGTAAATAAATGTTGTAGTATTGTAACTCATAGTTCTGTCATTATATTTTTTCCAATTGTGCATACGTGTTGTTGTGTACATTGGTGGGGGTTCACTTAGACACCAAGGAAGGGAGCAGTCAGGGAGAAAAACCTGTACTGAGATAGTCGTCTATACTCATATATTTAGACTTAAACATCTATCTTAGCTAACCTTCTCTTTCCCATTCCTTGGCGAATATTCAGCACAGTTCATTTCATTTTGTAACGAGCCACTTGGAGCTGTACGTTGGATATTCAGGGCTTAATCTATAGTTCAGCCATATAGTTTTTGTCCCTAGTCAGTTTCTGACTATTTGGGGTTGCTCGCCAGTGAAAAATACTTTCATCTAGCCGGTGGGGCACCCCGACTTCTGACAGACGATGCTGAAATTGAGGCAATCAAGATAGCAACAGAGAAATTACTAAATACCAGCAATAGTACACAACCTGTGGTGCTATTGACAGATGCAAAATCAGTACTCGAGGCACTCCTGTCTGGGAAATTGCCAGTACTAAGGACACTACTTTCTGAACTTAGCAGTCAGCATAAGGTCACCATACAGTGGATACCATCCCACTGTGGAGTACCCGGAAACGACAGAGCTGATCAATTGGCTAAGGAAGGAGCCAAAGAAGAACAGCCTGATGTGCCCGTTACATACCACCAAAAGAAAAGAATGATCAAATCCATCAGAAAGCCACCAAAACCTGCTCAAGATGACTACCACATTATGGATAGACCAGAACAAGTCATTATTCTGCGCCTCAGAACAGGACACAATAGATTACGCAACCACATGTATACAAAATTCAAGATTGGTGAAACAGCCATGTGCACATGTGGATTGGCGTCGCAGACAGCAGAGCACATACTCCAAGACTGCCCAAAATATAACATATCTAGGCAAACCTTCTGGCCTAGAGAGACGACAGTGGAAGATAAACTCTATGGACCGCTGTGTGAACTGAAAAGACAGTTTAATTCATACAAGAGACAGCATTGCAGTAATAGACATATTTCAAGCGAACGAAAGAAGAAGAAGAAATGCACAGAGTGCTTATGAGTCCGTGTCAGAATGTAACTTACTCTGGTGTATTGGTTGTAAACCCTCTGAAAGACTCAAGTTGTAATTCTTATACCTGATGCATTGGCTTTCAGATTGAGTTATGATAAGGGCTTGCATTTATTGGACTGAAGATGGTAAACAGACTTTTCCCCTGTCCCAGTACAAAAGTACCATTTCCATGGGGACTCTCTAACCTCACAAACCAGAGTGGTGTGCAAGACTGGTACTAAAACTTCACATCTACAGAAAAGCTCATTAAGATGTGTAGCCAAGTCATTATTCAGCACAGCACAAGCGGACTGGCTGAGACTAGGCCTAGGTTGGTCATGTTTCCTCAACCGGCTCTGGATATTTTATTAGTATTTTATTAACTGATTCACTGCCAAGAGGCTCAATAGAACTACTCTAGCCTGCCAAAAGCCAATACATCAGCTTAGTGTTGACAGTGCGTTATTTGTTTCATTTCTCTTATTTTCCACAACTTTTAATGCCTAGTAAACGAAGATTTACACATTGAAAAGATATGCCTTTCAAACAATAACAGACAAGATGCACGGCTGAATCGATTTTTAAGAAACAACAGATTGTGAACGTGGTTTGTTTTTATTATTTTAGAAATGGCAACGCCTTCTGGTTCTCAACTTCACATATTTACATTAGATTATCATTTTAAACAATTTTAGATAATAGTTATTCTTATTTACAGGACTTTGTGAAAGATTCTAAACTGATAGCACGTGGTTAATGTTGTTATTCAGTTAAATTAAATTATTTAGCACATGGTCATAATGAACAACAAAACTAACAATGAAAGTTCATCATCATATGATGGCACATGTTGAATTATGCTTGCTCTAATGGGCCACACTTGTGCCTCTAAGTTTGCTTTGCCTATCACAAATAAGCTGAGGAGTATTTAAATAATTAAATTTAAAAGAATAATAATTATAACTAAATAAACAATATATATTGTAATGAGTACAAATCTGCATCGTGTTTTCCTGACTTTTTCAATTTTATGTGAAAATTATGTGCTTCAAAATATGATGTTTTATTTGTGGTCTGATGGTGTTCAGGTGAAGTTCTAGTGATACTGATGAAGAAAAGTGGTGTACTTATCATTATTCAGTAAAGTTAATTGGATTATCATCAAAGATCGAGAAGTAGTGCCTTGGTAAGTGAAAATTTTCAATAATTATTATCCCTGTCTTTACATTTTTTAAACAAAATGTAACTTTATTAATATTATTATTATGATATTTCTAACCTATAGCAATAGAAGCAATACTGGCGTGTTCTTTATGCAATCTTTAATTTGATATATAATACAATATAAATGCTACCGCTGTAACCATTTTTGCATCATTACTGTGACAAACCCCTACTTCCCATTTTGTGCCATCAATTTCTGTTTGGCAGTGAATCAGAAAATATTATTATCAACAAGCTTTAACCCAATGTCCAAAGGGGAGTATCTTACTCTAAAGTAAAACATTCTACTTACTTAGTTTATTAACATCTGAACTCTTAGTAAAAGGGATCTCAGAAGAAGACAGGGACAAGGCAAGACAATGCAAATTCAAATTTAATTGTTTCTATATCCTATGTTTATGACTGCTTAAATTTATTAAATGTTTACTGTTTTCTCTGCCAATCACAGAATCATGTATAATTGTATACATATATCATAATTTGGCAACTTACTGGCCCAAGACAGAAGAACAACGTAACAACTTTCAAGTTGAAGCTTTAATGTCAACAATGCAGAACCCAACAGTAACAGCCTGTCAGTATCCAGTATCGCTATACAATCATCACTAACTTGTGGAGGCTACTGAACTCAACTGAACTGTGTCACTGTCCGTCCTGTCACTCTGTACTGTTCACAACACGAACGACGTTCACATTTTTTTTTTCGAATATCACAGTTCCACATATAATAAACAAGATTTAAACGAGTGCATATTGGCGTGCTGGAGTTTAGTGTGTGAAGATAAGTGAATATGTATGTAGTGTTATAAACTGCTTGTCTACGTTTCAACAACTGTGGTGAGTGGGCTTAAAAAGTAGCCCTTAGAAACCAAAATGTCGGATCTTCTTATTGAATCGAAACAATATAAGAAATAAACTTTCAAGCATCTCGTTATCGTGGGTTCATTTCCTTCTACGCCCAGTAGACGGTACTAACTGCTTTCTGTCAACGCCGAATGTTGGGCGGCGCTTACCAAACCCGACACCCCACATTGTGCCAACGACTTCGGGCGGAAGAGCGCAATTGGGAGGGTACTAGCCTTATCCTGGTGCAAGGAAATGCAACCCAAAGACAAAATAAGTCATGGCAGGACAGACCAGGCCCTACGCCTTGGTTGGCAGCTGGTCTAGGATCGAAGCTCCGACGGGCGGACAGTTAGAGCATTGCTTTGCTGATCCGGCTGCTTCTGCAGCTTGACATGTTCCAGATGTATAGGTGTTAACTTTCCTCTGGAGTGAACTAGGCAGGCCGAGAGAGGGATCATGCTGCATGGACAACACATGGTTTCTTTATTTTAGCCCAGGCTTTGTGCTATGGAGAGGCAATAACTCCATCCCTGGTCTTAACCGGTCTCGGAATCAAAGCGAGAGGCAACTGTTACGGGTTATAAGTCCTTGTCAGTTGGCGTAGACATGGGGCGCCACGCGTTGCCTCTGACGGTGAGAGACACCTACAGGTGTCACTGATCAGCTACCTCAAGCTGGGCATCCCCCAGCCAATTGGGTGCTGATCCGCCACAGCCTGCCTGCTTCAATGAGTGCTTGGGGCTAGGACAAAATCTGAATCGCAGGCTGTAAAACCAATTCACCAGGTGCTAATAAAAAGAATAGAAACCTCAAGCTACGGCTTGCAACCTGGAACGTGAGAACCATGTGTCCAGGATTTTCCACTGACTTGACAAATATTGACGATGTGAGAAAAACGGCTGTGATTGATGCTGAACTCAGTCGTCTTAACATTGATATTGCTGGCCTGCAGGAGACTCGCCTCGCTGAGGAAGGGTCACTCAGGGAAAACAATTACACCTTTTTTTGGAAGGGAAGAGGGCAGGCAGAAAAAAGGCAACATGGTGTGGGCTTTGCAGTGAAGAATTCGCTACTGTGAATGATTGATATCCCAGCTGGAGGTAATGAAAGATTATTATCACTGCGCTTGGCAACCTCTTGTGGATTTGCCACCATTCTCACTGTATATGCACCGACACTCGCTTCCTCTGATGATTTGAAGGATACGTTCTATGAGCAGCTAGACTCTGCGATCAAAGCAGTTACAAAATCCGACTACATTTATATGCTCGGTGATTTCAATGCTCGTGTGGGCAAGGACTCGAGTTCATGGCCAGTGTGCCTTGGAAAATACAACATCGGTCGCATGAATGATAATGGGCAAAGGCTGCTGGAGCATTGCACTAGAAATAACCTATGTATTACAAACTCCTTTTTTAAAACAAAAGAGATGCATAAGGTCACATGGAAACATCCAAGATCCAGCCATTGGCATCAGCTGGACTTCATTATCACACGGAGACAACATCTGAACCATACATCATTAACTCGAAGTTACCACAGTGCTGACTGTGATACAGATCATTCTTTGGTTGTTGCAAGGGTTAGACTGAGACCAAAGAGAATCTACACAGCTAAACACAAGTCTAGCCCCAGGATTAATATTACTAACACTCACGATCATGGAAAGTGCTTTGAATTTCAACAGCAACTTGAAGACGCTTTCAATGATACATCAGAAAATTGTATAGTAAATGATAAATGGAGTAAACTTAGGGAAACTATTTATAAAACAGCGGTAGGGGTTTACGGCACTGTGGATCATAAGAGGCAGGACTGGTTTGCGGCAAACAGCCAGATACTGCAGCCCTTGATTGATAAAAAGAAGATAGCTCTCTTAAGAAACAAGGAAAGACCAACGCGTAACACTCTGAGTGAGCTAAGCAAGCGAGGAAGGATGTACAAAAGGCTGCCAGGCAGTGTGCGAATGACTATTGGATCAAGTTATGTGAGTCCATTCAAATCGCAAGTGATAAGGAATACATCAGAAGCATGTATGACGGGATAAAGAAAGCCTGTGGTCCAATGATCAAAAGAAGTGCACCGCTGAAAACCTTGACTGGAGAAATCATCACTGATAAGAAACAGCAGATGGATAGATGGGTCGAGCACTATTTAGAGCTTTACTCAAGTGAGACCAAACTAGCGGATGATGCCCTTAACGCCATAGAGGCCCTGCCAACTCTTGACCACCTGGACACACTTCCCAGTATAACAGAAGTTAAGTGTTCTATAAATGAGTTTGCATCTGGCAAGGCTCCAGGTACGGATGGGATTCCAATAGAGGTAATCAGGAGTTGGCAAGACACACTCGCTCTACAGATCCACCAGCTAATAGAGCTATGCTGGCGAGAAGGACAAGTCCCACAGGATTTCAAAGATTCAAACATCATAACGCTGTACAAGAACAAGGGAGATCGGAGTGACTGTAACAGCTATAGGGGTATCTCACTTCTGTGTATTGTTGGGAAAGTATTTGCCAGAATTGTCCTGCACAGACTTCAAGTCCTGGGAGATCAATTCTACCCCGAATCACAGTGCGGCTTCCGTCAGAACCGGTCTACCATTGATATGATATTCTCATTGCGACAGATGCAAGAAAAATGCCGGGAACAAAATCAGCCAATGTTTATTGCCTTCATCGACCTCACAAAGGCATTCGATTTGGTCACTCGTGAGGGTCTGTTCAAAGCACTAAAGAAGATTGGCTGCCCACCAATTCTTCTGTCCATTGTGGAATCGTTCCACACAGGCATGAAGGGTATAATCAAGTTTGATGGCTCAACTTCAGAAGAGTTTGAAATCAAGAGTGGAGTTAAGCAAGGTTGTGTACTATCCCCCACCCTCTTTGGGATATACTTTTCACTTCTACTGAAATATGCCTTTCGTGATCAGGATGACGGTATATACATTCACTCACGCTCAGATGGTGGCGTCTATAATGCTCAGAGATTGATGGCCAAGACCAAAATTAGCAGGGTACTAATCAGAGAGTTGCTTTTTGCGGATGATGCTGCGATTACGACCCACTCTGAGGAAGAATTACAACATCTACTATCTGCATTCTCCAATGCTTGTTCTGAATTTGGTTTAACAATTAACAAAATGAAGACACAGATTATGTCACAATGTGCACATGGTGTACCATCAATCTTTATTGACGACGCCGAACTGGAGATAGTAGACCATTTTACATATCTAGGATCAGCGGTAAATAGCAAATTATCCCTCGATCAGGAAATCAACATCAGGATTGGCAAGGCAGCAACAACAATGAACATGTTAGCAAAAAGAGTCTGGGAGAACAGGAAGCTTACTGCCAAAACAAAAGTCCTCATCTACCAAGCCTGTGTCCTTAGTACTCTTCTTTATGGCAGTGAAACCTGGACAACTTACTCACGCCAAGAGAAACGTTTAAACAGCTTTCATATGCGGTGTCTGCGAAGAATACTTGGTATTAAGTGGCAAGACAAAATCACAAATACTGAAGTATTGGAAAGATCAGGTTGTGTGACGGTGTATTCCATGCTCAGTCTTCGTAGACTTAGATGGATAGGACACGTTAGGAGGATGGATGATGGTAGAATACCAAAGGACATCTTTTTTGGTGAATTACAGACGGGTAGGGGATCTCAGGGTCGGCCTCTACTACGATACAAAGATGTGTGTAAGCGGGACATGATTGATACAGGCATTGATAATGCACATTGGGAGCAAGACGCCGCTGAGCGTGTTGCATGGAGGGCAACTATCAGAAATGGAATAAAGACAAAGGAGAAAATGATTGCAGATAAAGCACACACAGAGCGTGACAGACGTAAGATTGTGCAAAATGGTAGAAATGACCATGTTTTCACATGCACCTACTGTGGGCAAACATTTGCAGCAAGAATTGGCCTTACCAGCCACACTCGCCATCGCCATGGATCGTAGTTATTAAGCCTTTTTGAAGCACAATGTACCAAACTATCGTCTGTCAAGACGAAAAGGTGCCAATAACGCCCGTCAGTTAGACTGAGCCTAAAATTGTCTAGAAAATCAACCTGCAAGGTGTGGAATGCGCCTGGCCCTGCAGCCAGCAGGGTTAGGATCGGCTAGCCTCTCCTAGGAGGGGTGAAGAGCGAAAATTAGTAGCCTGCCGATGACCCGCAGACTACACAAGTCAACCCCCACCTCCGCGTGGTGCAGACCGGGCAACCATGACCGCGAGGTCATGGGCTAACGGGGCTATGGCTCGCCATAGGGAATGGACTCCCTGTGGTCAGATTAGTGTCCTAAACCTGCGACTGGCCTAGCAAGCCGGCAGGGGATCTTCATACTGCTCGTAGAAAAACTAAGAAGTACTATTCAACCATGTTTGGGTAGAGCAACAGACACCACGAGACTGGGGAAACGCCATAATTATCCCAATTTGGAAAAACAAAGGCAGCAAAAGAGACTGCACACAATACAGAGGCATTTCACTGTTGAGTCATACTGGGAAAATATTTTGCAAAATTCTAGAAAAAAGATTACGAACTACTTTAGAACCCCAGCTAAGCGAAACACAGCTTGGATTTAGGAAAAACAGGATGCACACTTGCCATTTTTGCTCTTAGACAACTTATAGAAAAGTCAATCGAATTCAATGAAACACTCTACTTAGCCTTTGTCGACCAAGAAAAGGCATTCGATAGAGTAGATAGAAACAAGCTGTGGGAAATCCTTAAACAATATGGAGTGAGTACACATCTAACAAACCTATGTAGAAGTTTATACAACAACAGTGAATGCATAGTGAGAGCAACTGGAGGACACTCAGAACCCTTCACCATAAGATCTGGAGTACGACAAGGTTGTGTCCTGTCCCCTCTCTTGTTCATAACATATATAGACAACATATGTAAGGAAACCAGCCAAGCAGAGACAGCAAGAATACCGCATGACGAGAACACAGAAGAAGAACCATCTGCAAATCTAACCATTAGAGAACTCCTGTTTGCGGATGACCAAGCACTAATAGCAAAATCAGAAGCTGAATTACAAGACCACATGGGACGCAGAGGTGTTTCCAAGGCACCAGGGCCGGGTTATATACTGGCCAAGACCTATTGACGCGTCCTCGCCGAGCGTCCTGGGCAACAGGTCCCTTCGGGGTCCTGGCTGAAGTCAATAGGATCGCCGATTCCTCCGAAGTCGGAGAGTGTCTGCCTGTATGGCGAGGAACCACCAGTCTGCACACCAATAAGCCGACATGGGACAACGGATACTCACGCAAACCTCAGGTCCTGTATGACATCACACTGATGTTGGACAACAGGATGCCTTCATCCGACATACAGGACTTTGCGTTGGAGCTCAAGCCAATGAACACAAGCAAGCAAGCAAGCACAAGACCACATGAATAGTCTAAACGAAATGTGTAGGGAACATAACATGAAAATTAGCACAAGCAAAACAGAGGTAATGACTATAACTAAAGAAGAACAAACAACAAAAATTCACCTAAACGAACATCCCTTGAAACAAGTAAAGAGTTTCAAGTACCTAGAAAGTATAATATCATCAAATGGCAGATCAGAAGACGAGATCGAAAATAGGTGCAATAAGGCACATCAACTCATTGGACAAATGGCACCAATACTAAAGAACAAACATGTATCAATAACTACTAAGAAAGCACTTTACAATACAATCTTCCTGCCAACTCTATGCTACCAATGCCAAACCTGGACAATGGCAGAAAAAGAGAAAAGAAAAATCACAACAATAGAAATGAGGTTCCTGAGAATAATACTCAACGTATCAAGAAGAGATAAGATCAGAAATGAAGAAATCAGGACTAAAGTGGGGGTTAATGCAGCACTAGATTTTATCAGAAAACAGCAAGTCAAATAGTTTGGCCATGCAAGTAGGTTACCAGTCAACAGCATACCACAACAAACAATGATGGACAGACCAGATGAAATCAGAGGAAGAGGCCGACCACGTAAACGTTGGATGGAGGGAATAGCAGAGTCCATGGGAATATCGATATATGAAGCCCATACTCGGGCACTCTCACGAAGTTTATACTTCACCTCGACACCGCAAGGTACAAGAGGAACATGATGAGATGAGATGAGATGAGATCAACCTGGGGCTGATCACAACGTCCCTTTGAGGGACATGCAACATTAAAACATTAAAATAGTTGGGGGGGGGGGGGGGGTTGTATACCGCGAACTTGAGATTTTTACCTGAATAAGATCGAGACGTCAATGTACAGGGTGGGCCAAAAAAAAGTGAGAACATCGCGTAAAAAATAATATAATTACATTAAAATGTGTTTAACTGTATCCATAATAGTAATAGCTTAAATTGTTTACTCATTTACTTACTTACCTATTTAGCTATACGATGTTTTTATTCGACACCGCAAGGTGTTTTACCTCGACACCGCAAGGTACAAGAGGAACATGATGAGATGAGATGAGATGAGATGAGATGAGATGAGATGAGATGAGATGAGATGTTTTAATTTCGAAAATACAAGTTCAGAATAGTCGACTTATACGAGAATGTGACCATTTCAGCCGCGGTATCATGGTATCAGTTGGTGTGTCTCGAATGGGGAAAACTAGTATTATGTTCGTTGAACCAGGCGCCAAAGTAAACAGTGAATGCTATTGTGAACATGTTCTGAGGCAAGGTTTGCTGCCTGTAATTCAAGCGACATGTGGTCGCCATAACTAGACATTACAGTACAGCAAGACGAAGCTCCATCTCACACAGCCAGAAATACGATCACCTTTCTTCATCAGGAGAATGTTAACTTCATCGAGCCAGACATGTGGCCACCGAACATTTCTGATTTAAACCCAGTAGATTATGCCATATTGAGTGCTTTGCAAGAAAATGTCTACCTTCGGCGAAAATTTACCACCGTTGAGCAGCTCAAGTTGGCAATAATTGAAGAATGGAGAAATCTGGGGCAGCGCTTGACAGTTGCAGAATGGTGTCGACGCTTAGAAAAACTCGTTGAGAAGCAAGGAGGACACATTGAACATGATTTCTAATTAGCTAAATACTTGGCAAACAAAATTACATGAAACAATATAATTAACTGAATTATATTTTTAAATAACTCGTATGCTACTAGATGTTCTCTCTTTTTTTTTTTTTTGGCCCACCCTGTATAGTACCAACAATTGACTACCAACTAGTACTAGTAGTTATACTATTCATAGTGAAAGATTAAGCTAATAGGCACATACAACACAAATCAGAAGACTGTATTTGATTTGTTATTCGTTTGTTCCATTATCTCTACCCCGTTCAACCTCAGAAGACAAGTTATAATTTGGGTCCATCCCAGGGCCCATCCCGGCATCAGATTAATAACCATGTGGCTGAATCAACCACATTTCGAATATATTGACGCATATTAACAACGCACCACTATTATATATACTGATGCCGAGAAGCTGGGGGTGGAGTGTGGGAACATATTTCCCCGTGTTTGTCAAACTCATTGGCCAAATGGCGCCAATGCTAAAGAACAAACACATATCGATAGTTACTAAGAAAGCACTTTACAACACAATCGTCTTACCAAATCTATGCTACCAATGCCAAACCTGGACAATGACAGAAAAAGAGAAAAGAAAAATCATAACAACAGAAATGAGATTATTGAGAATAATATTCAATGTATCGAGAAGGGAGAAAATCAGAAATAAAGAAATCAGGACTAAAGTAGGGGTTATAATAGCGCTAGATAGTATCAGAAGGCAGCAAGTTAAATGGTTTGGCCATATGACTAGATTACCAACTAGCAGTATATCACAACAAGCAATGATGTACAGATCAAATGGAAGCAAAAGAAGAAGCCAGCCACGTAAACGATGGGCAGAGGGAATGCAGAATCAGTGGGAATCTCGATACAAGAAGCCCATAAAATGACACTCTCCCACTGTTTATGCTTCACCTCGACACCGCAAGGTACAAGAAGAACAAGGTGAGATGTCATGAAGTAGAGAGCAAATGACTCCTGGAAAGGAAAGTGCATGATTCAACCCACGGTTTTGTGACTAGATTACATGAACACAATGAATGTTACACGTGCAACACGATTTCCAACAGCTATGACTCTGAAAATATGTAGCAGTTGTGGCAGTATACTCGGTATAAAAATGCCGTTGAGACAAACACCCAGCTCATCACCCATCACAGTCGACTCATCGCGCTATCGAGAACACGGAACCTGACACGTGCTAGAAAATGGCACGTGGCAAGAAAAACTCTACAAGACACCCGACGTTCAAAATGAGCAGCGTGGAAGCCGCCAAGACTATCAAGAAGATGGAAGAAGAAAACCTGCCTGCGAGCGCAGCACACCACCAGAACCTCAAGAAACATTAAAGGAAGCTACCACTTCTACACCAGATGAAGCCGCTCCCGTCGCTCAACCGACGCCAGAAACTGCAACTTTAACTGAAGCCAGCAGCAGCCTTGAAGTTTTCAACAGCACCAAAACAAAGCAGTTTACTCAAGACCTCCACATCGGAAGAAACCACAGCAACTGAGGACTTCACCGGCAAATTAGTGTTAAAACAAAGAAGCGTGGGAGAAGCCAAACAGACAAGTTAATCAGTCTGTTGGAAAACGAGCTGGGAAGAAACAGCATCTACCACCTGCGCAAGACACATGATGGAATAGTGGTCTCCATTTTAAAAAAAAAAACCTAAAGACCACAGCACTTATGCAGAAAATCGCACAATGAGAGAAGGCCGACATCAAGCTTCACCACGGAATCTTATTGGAAGCCACCCGGCACCACACAAGTAAACGATGGGTCATTAAACGAGCCAAGGCCCATCTCACCAACGACCAGATCAGGGAGATGCTGACGAGGGAGAACAAGAAACTCAAGATCACCAGTGCTGAGAGGATCATCGGAAAGAATAACATCCCCTCCACAGTCGTCATCGTAACATCGGAGGACCGAGTGATCCCTCAATTCATCAGATGGGACAAAACAGACCAAGTTCCAGAGCACTACATACCGAGAGTGCTGCAGTGCTCTAAGTGCCAGAAGTTTTGGCATACCCGTTCCGCCTGCAAGAGTGGGGTGGAGATATGCAGATTATGCTCTGGACCTCATCCATACAGTCAGTGCCAGCATGCAAAGATCGACAAGGACTTTAGGAGGCCTAACACTAACAGAAAATGCGCCAACTGCTTCGGCAACCACGGCGCCAGGTACCTAGGCTGCCCCTGCCACCAAGACAGCAAGGAAGCTATGAAGATCGCCATCAAAACTAACCTGCCCTATAAAGAGACTAAGAGGCAGTACGGGGCCATCAATCGATTACAAAAAGCGACAAGGCGCAACTGAAAGGCCAACTGAAGGACCTTAGATCAAAGTTCAAAAGCATGAAGAAAGAAAAAGACAAGACGCAAGAGACACAGACAACAACTGCTCAGCGCATCCTGGACGAAACAGAGCAAGTTCAGAAGAAGATTGAGCAGGATGTCGCCCGAATGGCTGCTATACAGGCTGAGACAGAAGAAAGGCTATCAAGCATGGAGGAAGAACAAGACAAGACGCAAGAAACACAGAAAACGGCCGTTGCTGCTATAGAGACTGAAGAATGGCTATCAAAAATACACCAAACGAGAGACAAGATAGAGGGAACTCTACAAACGTTAATAGATAATAGACCTGCTCAAGACCGAGCCAGAAGCATCCGAACCAGAAGATGCAAGGGCACAGACTGAAGAAGAAGCAACAGATGGAGAAGGCTACCTAGACCAAGACCAAGTGGGTGGGAAGGCCATAGAACGATATAGCTCCCCGCCAAGATCGAACTGGCAAACACCGAGAAGATTTGAAGGCAACCCAAGACGGGGAAATAGGAGGAACACCAGACGAGACGACAACTGGTAAAGCTTCCTGAATGAAACAGGACCATATGAAGGAGTGGGCACGCAATTACTCCAGCTGTAATTGCTCTTCAGTATTGAGACAGCTGACTTTGCATCTGTAAAGATAGCTATTTGCGTCTCTTTATTTTCCTCCATCAAGAGCATTTCTGCTGCAGTTTTCAGAGCCTCTACCTCCGCTTTGAAGTTACTTGAAAACTTTCCAGTTGCCATTGAATGTGTTTTTTTCACTCCATTTTTTAAATTTAGGAGAATTCCTCCTCCTCCATTCTCTATTGAATTTTTGGCTGATCCATCTGTATATGCATGGGTCCAATTGCTGCTTGGGTAATGTTCTTTTATGTAGTTTAGGGTTATTTCTCTTCTTTCGGTTTCATGCTGAGTGTTCTTTTTCTCAATACCAGGAATGTTTTCTATCATCTCAGGCAGTTGCTGCTGTCTCCAAGCTGGGAACTTGTGTGCATTGTAAATGGGTTTGACTGTTGATATGTTAAGTATAGGATCTGCCCTAATCTTTCGTTTTGCAGTTTCTACAAAGTTGCTACGCTTCAGTTTTCCCTTTCCAAAACCACTAAACCTTTTATACATAGGGTGGTCTGTCAATCTTCTAAATTTTTCTGCTTGTTGCTGGGCTCTGCTATCTCTTCTATCCTGCATTAGTTATAAACAAGTGATCTTTTCTAGTTCATTAATAGGCGTTGTCTTCAGGCTTCCAGTTATGATTCGCATTCCTTGGTTTTGGACTCTACTTATTTTGTTAAAGTTTGACTTAGCTGCTGTTGCCCAAGCTGCAATGCCATATTCCAGTACTGGCCTCACCCGTCCAGTATATAACTTCTTGAGAACTTTCTCATCTGCTCCCCACGTTGTACCAGCAAGCTTTTTCATGATTGCCATTCTCTGCCTTGCTCTTGTTCGATTTTTCTCAACCTGTGTCTTCCATGTCAGGCGACGATCAAAGGTGACTCCTAGATAGTTTGGATTTTCTTCATGGCGCAATATTTTTCCATTCAATACCAGCTTAGGTTGCTGAGTTTTATTTGAGAGGGAGAACACTGTGCATGCTGTTTTCTCCTCACTTATCTTCACTAGCCATGATTTTGACCAGTCCTCTAGCGCTAATAAGGCTTGCTGTATTCTGCTGTTAGCTGTACTAATATATTCTTCAGATGTCCATATGGCTAGGTCATCTGCAAAGGAGGATGTGTGTACTCTGGCTGGAAAATTTTCCGTGATGTCATTTATATATGCTAGGAATAATGTTGGTGAAAGAACTCCTCCTTGGGGGACACCTTGCTCCAACAGCATCATTTTGCTTGTTTGTCCTTGTACTTTTGTCCTGGCAGTTCTGTTCTCAAGGTAGTGGCTGATCCATTTATACATTTTTCCACAAACATGCATTTTTTGCAGTTTTACTTTCAGTCCTTCCTTCCATACTTTATCAAATGCTTTTTCTAAATCTATCCAGACTGCTAGTGTGTGCTTTTTCTCTTGGAAGGCATCCTCTATTTCCTGAGCTATATAGGTTATTTGATCTTCAGTGGATCTGTACTTTCTGAATCCTGCTTGGTGTGGTGTTAAGAGTTTGTTTTCTTCCAGATGCCATGTTAGCCTGCCATTGATAATGCGTTCCATTAATTTTCCTACACAGCTAAGTAGACTGATAGGTCGATAGCCATTTGGTTCTTCCAGGTCTTTTCCTTTCTTTAGGATTGGTATTAGTATAGCTTCTTTCCATGCCTGTGGGACTATTCCCCTCTTCCAGCTGTAATTTAGGACTGCTAGTAGTTTCTTTTTTGCCTTAGTGCCTAGTCCTATTAGCATTTCATTTGTGATTCCATCCTTTCCTGGTGATTTCTTCTTTTTTAGGGTATTCATTGCCTGTTCCATTTCTTCCATTGTTAGATTTGCCATCATATATTCTGCTGCTGTCTCTGTATTTGTATGATGTATCTGTTTATCTTTGATTGCTTTCTTCTGTTCGGTTGTAATATCAATGTGGTTTGCATTTGCATAGTGTTCCATTAGTGCATTTGCAGCCTTTTTTCCTGTAAGCAAGGCATTTCCTTGTTTAATTGTTATTTGTTTGTTGCTAGGTCCTTCATTGTTCATGGCTTTCACTAGTTTCCATAGTTTGTTTCCATCCCTGTCAAAATTCAGGTTTTCTGTTTTTTCCCTCCAACAATCTCTTGTTGTTTGATTTACTGTTCTTTTATATTTTGCTGAGATGGCTTTGAGAGAGATGTTCGCTTCAATTGTTTGTTCTCTCTCTGCTGTCTTCCTGGCACCTTCAACTTTGTCCTCCAAAGTTTGTAGTTCTTCAGTCCAGTATGGTTTGTAATTTTTCCTCGCTCCTCTTGGAATGGACTCAGTGGCTGCCTGTATTATCGCTCTGTTTAGACTTTCCACCATTTGCTTTATGTTGCCATATCGTGTATTTATGTTTTCACAATATTTGTCTGTTAGTATGGCAAATCTTTCCCAATCTGCTCGTTTGTAATTCCAGCGGGGCAAGGGCTTTTGCTCCTGTGGAACATACTCCATATTCATTACAAGCTTGATTGGTCTGTGGTCACTACCTGCTAATTGGTCCAGCACATGGCGATCGATTTTGTGGAGGATGTCTCCTGTGCAGAAAGCTAAGTCTGGAGTAGAAGTGGTAAGCCATCTTCTAGAGTAGAAGCTCGGTGTGTCATCCGCTTTGTTGAGTAGATGGAGATTTGAGTCTATTTCCCAGTCCTCCAATTCTTCTCCTCTTTTGTCAGTATCTGGGTATCCCCATCTTTCTGAACGGCTATTAAAGTCTCCGACAATAATGCAGTTTGTGTCAGTTATTTTCATGTTTGAGAGTGTAAGGTCCTTATCTGCTGGGCTATACAGATTGTAGATTCTTATTTTCACGTCCTTTATCATTATATCAACACCTATAATTTCCGTTTGGTTGTCAGAGATCACAGATACTTCGCTGCAAGGTATTGTATTTCGTGTAAGTATTAGAACTCCTCCTTTGTGTCCTTCGCGGTCGAAACGTGTGGCCTGATATCCTCTGACTGAGAATTTGTGATTGGCGTTGAGGTGTGTCTCTTGAATGCATGCCACATCTACTCTATCTTTATGAAGACGCTGTGTTAGGGAGTCTTTCTTCTTGTAAACTCCTTCGGCATTCCACTGTAGTATGTTGAGTGTCCGGGGTATTTGGTCAATAGCTCTTAACCTACTCCTCTGTGCCTTGACTCCACAGCACAGGGGAAGGTGACCACCAGTAGTCATGGGTGGACCCCCTCGAGGCAGGGGGCCCGGCACTATCGCCGCCTGATGGGACTTCACGGGATTAGCACCATAACGATTAATTTTGATTTGTGACATCATGAATTAAGTTACGTTGCACTGCTTTGTCAAGCCTGTGGCTCAGTACATCCGATTTCGACAAGCATTTATTCGGGATGCTTTCCCTAGCCTTTGACTGTCCCCAGTCTACCTACAAGGCAGCAGGTTTTACGTTGCACTGCTTTGTCAAGCCTGTGGCTCAGTACATCCGATTTCGACAAGCATTTATTCGGGATGCTTTCCCTAGCCTTTGACTGTCCCCAGTCTACCTACAAGGCAGCAGGTTTTACGTTGCACTGCTTTGTCAAGCCTGTGGCTCAGTACATCCGATTTCGACAAGCATTTATTCGGGATGCTTTCCCTAGCCTTTGACTGTCCCCAGTCTACCTACAAGGCAGCAGGTTTGTGTGTCTCTTCGTCTGGTCCCTCTCCCTTGACCTGTCCGACATGGGTGGCCCTACCAGTAGCTGTGCTACTGTTGGCATAGCTCTTGGGGTCATTGGGACGCACAAGCCCCTCTACCTCGTCACGGTGGACACACAGCAGAGGGGTAACCTGGTTCTATTGAGCACAAATGAACATGCATCAGTGGCCACCAGATTGCTACAAAGAGCTGTAGATACATTTGTTGCATGGGCAAATAGATTGTGTGTCAGCATAAACACTGACAAGTGCAGCACCACCCTATTTACCCTCTCTCCAAAACAAAAGGCAGGGACCATCCAGATAAATGGAACACCCCTAAGAGAAGATAAAAAAAAACAACATACCTTGGAGTAACATTTTATGGCAGGCTGACATGGAGAAAGCACATCAACAAAGCAGTAGCAAAAGCCAGAAGGAAAATAGCCATCCTGAGAAAGCTAAGTGGAACCACATAGGGAGCCAGTGGGAAAATACTTAGCAAAGTTTATCAACAAAGCATACGACCACACCTGGAATACGGGTCAACTGCGTGGTGTTCGGCATCAAAAACCACACTACAAGAGCTGGACAAAGTGCAAAATCAAGCACTTAGAGTCACCACAGGAGGGATGAGATCAACCCCTATAGTGGAAATGGAGAAGATGCGGAGGACACAAGCACTGAGTGAGCGCAGAGATACGAAAACGCTAATACAAGCAGAAAGTTCCTCAGCTTGCCAGGCCACCCTATGAAGAACAGATTTGAAAACCTAGCTATGGGGCGGTTGAAAAGAAGTAGTTTTATCCACCAGGCCAAACGATTCTGCAGAAAAACCACCGATCTGCCCACAGTTGGTATCCCCCTAACAACTATTCCAGAGCGAACTCCGTGGAAAGATGAGCATAGACTATCATTACAAATCCAGACAAAAATGAGAGGAATATTTGACAAGGAAGCACAGAACAGTGTGCAGCGCAGAACAGCCACTCTCAGCTTCCTTGATGAAGAATACCCACAGGACCTCTGGATCCGAGTCTACACAGATGGGTCAGCACAAAATGCTGTTCGAAATGGAGGAGCGGGAGTGTACATAGAATACCCAAATAATACTAGGGACACAGCTAGAGTACCGACAGGAAAGTACTGCCATAACTACGATGCTGAAATTGAGGCAATCAAGATAGCAACAGAGAAATTACTAAATACCAGCAATGGTACACAACTTGTGGTGCTATTGACAGATGCAAAATCAGTACTCGAGGCACTCCTGTCTGGGAAATTGCCAGTACTAAGGACACTACTTTCTAAACTTAGCAGTCAGCATAAGGTCACCATACAGTGGATACCATCCTACTGTGGAGTACCCGGAAACGACAGAGCTGATCAATTGGCTAAGGAAGGAGCCAAAGAAGAACTGACTGATGTGCCCGTTACATGCCACCAAAAGGAAAGAATGATCAAATCAGTCAGAAAGCCACCAAAACCTGCTCAAGATGACTACCACGTTATGGACAGACCAGAACAAGTCATTATTCTGCGCCTCAGAACAGGACACAATAGATTACGCAACCACATGTATACAAAATTCAAGATTGGTGAAACAGCCATGTGCACATGTGGATTGGCGTCGCAGACAGCATAGCACAAACTCCAAGACTGCTCAAAATATAACATATCTAGGCAAACCTTCTGGCCTAGAGAGACGACAGTGGAAGATAAACTCTATGGACCGCTGTGTGAACTGAAAAAGACAGTTCAATCCATACAAGAGACAGCATTGCAGTTATAGACATATTTCAAGCGAACGAAATAAGAAGAAGAAGACATGTGAAAGAAATATACCAAAAAGCAGCAGCTAACTAACCACTCATTATAATCTTTCTGAAGGTTGAACAAGTAACCTGATAGGTTGGTCTTCATATGTGGTTTTCGGTGCAGTCTTGGAGAACGATATCTGCTGTATGGGGCGCAAATCCACTCTTGTATCAATTACCAATAAGGATTTCTTGAAGCTCTTAGGAACAGGTATCCATTCTTCACCAGGTGTAACATTTTCCATAACACACTCACCCCTGACAATATTCTCAGCTGCCACCAACCAAGATTTTCAAGCTTGAGTTTTATCCCCCTCCTCCTTTTTAATTCCCCCCCCCACCCCACTCCCCCGTACACTCGCAGTTTGTTATTGGAGGGGTGGGTAATATGCCGGCTTAGTTTTTAATAGATGCATCTTATTCCTTTCCCCTTTATTCCCCATTAAGGCATAGACACATAACCATCTCACACCCCTCGGCCTTATCTTTTAATGTTTCCTGTAGCCCCATCCATGCTCTCCCCCATACAACTCATCAGTTTTTAAATCTCCTCTCGGTGTGTTCTTGGGTCTAAAATTATTCCGTTCTCCCCGTCAGTTGAAGACTATGCAAATCTTATATTTTATTGTTTTATACGACTTGTACTGTCTTCCTTAGCTCATACATAGTTTTGACGTTCTAGGTGACATTTCTGGCGACTTCTCTGGGTAAAAAGAAGTTAATCAGCATTCCAGACTTCTTGTGGTTTTCTCTGCATCGAGTAATAGCTCTTCTAGTTCAGTTTCCATTCCTCTTGGGTGGTCTCATGTTTGGTTTCTTTTTTTTCCCCATTAAATTATTTGTTCATGGTCGGTTGGATTTTGCGGCTGAAGTTTTCTACGTTTTCTACGGGCTGTGGTAGTCTGCCTTAAGTCCAACCCTTCTTAATCTCCTCTTACGATACGCTTGATAGGTTGTAGTGTTTATATTATATTCTTTAGATCCCTTACTGGGCGGATAACACACGTGCGAAATAGACACATGCGCGACTTAAATCAATACCGTTGGTCATTAAAAGGAGGAGGAGCAAAAATCTAATTTCTGTACAGGAAGGTCTCTAGTTGCGTCCTATAATAAATACACATGGCTTCGCTGCGCACCTTGTTCAATCTTGGTATACGCGTATCGCTGAGTGTAAGAACTGGTTGTGCCTATTCAAACATAGGCAGACCTAGTCCCTACTGTGGTATAAAGAGGAGTGGTTCAGTCTGCTGCTGTCATATGGCACATCCGTTATTGCAGTCTCTTACAAGACTTAACCAAGAAGTGGCTGACATGCTCCGTGAAACCCAAAAATCGGTCAAACCTAAAGTACAGCATTAAACATATTCTTTAAATAATATCGCGAAAAGACATGACAGTTGAAGTAAGTGTACAGATGATGTGATATTTTAGAAACAAAAACATCACCCCATTTTCACTTTATCTGGGCTGAACATTTCTTCATATAAAAAAAACTCGTAGCTAACTTTGATTGTTTCCAAAGGGGAAGGCCATTTCTTAACCACAAGACACATTTAAAGCGTGGCTAGGAAATATGTCCTCAAAAGTCCTCATTTTCTAGATTGTAGAGGTCCATCCATCCATCCATCATGTGCCATGCCGATAAGCGTGGGCGGTTATGTTCTACCATCTCACTCGATCACCAGAGTCGTGGATCAGCTCCGTGTTCCTGTCTCGACCATGCCACGTGGCCCAGCCATCCAGGTATTTACTTCTCGGTCTTCCCCTTGGTCTCTTCCCTTCGATCTTGCCAGTCGTCACCAAATTCTCCAGTTCATTCCTTCTCATAACATGCCCAAACAATTTTGACTGTCTACGTCTAATGACGCTAATCAGTTTACGATCTTCATTTGTTTCTTGAAGGACTTGTTCATTGGTTTTTCTGTCTGTCCATGGTATTCTTTGCATTTCCACAGCCATCAGCTGTTTTTCAGCTTGACTGCTCATTGTCCACGCTTCGCATCCATACACAAGTACAGGTTCTATGTAGCACTTCAACACTATTTTTCTCGTTTCAATTGATATCATTTTATTGGTCAGTATGTTTTTCATCTTGCAAAAGACTACCTTCGCAATGGCAATTCTGTTGTTTCTAATATATGTCTTTCACAAGTCTAAGGTCTTTTCCATCAATTTGTAGATCTTCAAGCATCCTTATCATGTCGACATGTCTCACGTTATCGACAGCCTTTGTGTAGTTAATAAAACAAAGATGCCGCACTGAGTTTGAAGTGCAACAGCTGATCCAGAGCAACACACATCAAGGTGACATAGTCATCTACACCGATGGGTCAGTGGTGAGAAACAGACGTAGTGGCTGGGGCTTTATTGCAAAGGCTAATGGGCGAGTCTTGAAAAAGGAGAGTCTGGCATATGAGACTACGACCTCCAGCATGAGAATGGAGTGGAGGCAGTAACAGCGGCATTCCGGTGGCTAGAGGAGACTACTGCAACACACGTTGTATTCATTACGGATTCAAATAGTATGCTAAGCAAGGTGGAGAAAGGAATGTTTCGTGTGGAATGGCTCTCGTCGCTTCAGATGTCACAGATCGTGAGAACTGTATGGATATTTTGCCCTGGCCATGCGGGTTTACGGGAGAATGAACAGGCTGATAGACCAGCAGGGAATGCACCTCTTGATGGTATTTTGCCTATGGATAAGGGGGAGGTGGTCGTGCGCTTGTGGGACCAGGTGGAGAAGGCGGAGGAACAGATTGAGAACCCATATGTGGAAAGAATGAGATTGCAGGGGTTCTGGAAGAATATCAAAACTGAGAGGGAAGACGAGGAGAACTTTTAATCAGATAGCGGTGGGAACGATAAGTAGTATGACTCTTCGCTGGCTGTTGAACGAGGGGACGGAGCACGTATGGGAATGTCCTGAGTGCAGTGATGTAGGTTCTTAACTCAACTCAACTCAACTAAAGCAAAGATATAGATCTTTGTTTACTTCTATAGAACGTCCAATTACTGCTCTCAGTATATACACAGCATTTAATGTGCCCTTGCTTTCTAAAAACCCACACTTCTTCTCCTATTTTGGGTTGTATTTTCTTCCTAACTCTTTGCATGATAATTATCAGCAGAATCTTCGTGATGTGGCTCATTATACTAATTGTTCGATGTTGATCGCATTCCAATGTTCCCGATTTCTTCGGGATTGCAATAAATATAGAATTACATATTTCAGGAGGTATATCTCCAGTATCATATATTGCGCTCAACAGTCTGGTGACTTGGTCTATTCCATATTCTTCTAAGGCATTGATCATTTCTACTGTGATGTTATCTGTACCCGGTGTCTTGCCAGTTTTCATATGGATAAGAGCTTTCTGAACTTCCATCTTCAAAATTGATGGTCCTTCATTATTATTCCGATTGTCAAGGTGTTGAGGAGGTACGTGCAGGACATAGAGAGGACAAGAGACAAAATAGAGGTAATGACATATAGGACATAGATAAGGACTTCTACAGGGTAGTAGATAGAGTAGAGACAGAACACAAGCTAGGACTTAGAATGGTCATAAGACAGGACATCTACAGGACAGTAGATAAACGGGAGACAGGACTTAGGTGGGGACACAGACGTGTCATAACCAGGACACCGGCAGGACCAACCCAGAGGATAGAAGGGGACGCCAGTTCACGGGATACCACCCTGAACAGACCAGACGGTAGTACAACCCAGCTTAGCACGGACGGACTACGAGTATGATAGGACCGCACGGGGTTTGACAGACAGCACGGGACTTTACGGACAGCACGGAATCTAGGACGACAAAGCCAGCCGACGTATTGGAAAACGTTAGACGGGACGCGACAGTTTTCAAGAGAGGACACTTGTGTATTTCTGAGTGCAAATGCTTAGTTTGCAAGGGCGCTAGTTGAAGATAGCGAGTGTGGAGTTTGAATAAGTGATTGTGTATGATTATTGTAGAGAAGGCGGCATTTGTATATTTGTTCAGGCAACCACCGCCTGGGTATAATGTGTAACTAGCTCAGGTTCGCCTGAAATAAAAGACGTGATGTACCATCCACACAACGGATGTTTCTTTGGGTGTGGATGAAGAAGTGAGAGTGCCTGTGTGTGATACAAGATGTTGACAGACAGCTTTCCATCTTCAAAATTGATGGTCATTTATTATTATTCTGATGATCATATTGTTCTTCTCTTGTATCATCATAAAGGTCTTTCACATAATCTGACCACGGATGTAAAATCAGATCTTTTTCTATTATGATTTTGCCATCTTTGGTTTTTAGGCAACCCGTTGATGTGTGTGCTCTTTTATTAGTGATGTCATTAATTCTTTTGTGCATTAATTTGGTATTCCGGGTGTTGTGTTGGTTTTCAATTTCCTTGCAATTTTCCGCAAACCATGTTTCATTTTGCCTCTTTGCATAGCTTCCTAATTTTCCCGTGAATCTCTTAATATTTTTCCTTGTTATTTTTGGTATTTCTTCTTACTTCCATGAGTTTTAAGATGTCTTCCGTCACCCATTTCTTGCGTCCTATTATCTTTATTTTTGGAATGGTTGTTTCTGCAGTTGGTTGATTGATTTCTTCAATATTTCATATTGCTCACTAACGTCTTGAAATAATATTTCCATATCTGACAATGCATCGAATCTGTTTTTTACCTCTGCGTTTAATTTATCTTTTATGTCCTCGCTCTTTAGTGCCTGTAGATCAAATTTTGTGTTTCTTGGTGAATATTTGACTTTATTTAATTGTATATGTAAATTGCTTAAGATTAATCTATGGTCGCTGTAGCAGTCTGCGCTTGGTATAGTTTTTGCGAATTTTAAGGCATTTCGAAATCTTTTGTTGATGAGAATGTAAACAATCTGATTTCTGATCTTATGATCAGGACTCCTCCATGTCCATAATCTCCTTGGGTGCTGTTGATACCAGGTGTTTCCAATAATCAAATCATGCTCTTTTGCCCACTGTACAAGTCTGCAACCTCTTTTATTCTGTTTCCCTAGTCCATACTTGCCTGTTAAGCATCCGTCCTGTTGATTTCCAACTGTGGCATTCAAGTTACCCATTATGATATTTACTTCAGAATTCTTGCATTTCTTGAAGGATTTCTCTAAATCATTATAAAATTCATCAATGCTGTCATCACTACTGTCTGCTGTCGGTGCATAAACTAGTATGACGTTGATATCAAAAGGTATTCCACTCAACTTCACCAGTAACACTCTGTCTGATACAGTCCAATATCCTTTGATCGATTTTGATCTCTCTGTATCAATTATAATTGCTACTCCTCGCTGTTGTTTCTCTCCACCAGAATAGATTATTCTATATTCATCAGAGATCACAGTGTAATAAATGTGACTGTGTTAGTAATCAAGCCTGAAGTTAGAAACAGGCTGGTTTCCTAGTCGTTGTTAGATTTGCTTGTTTTATTACGACTACGTGGGTCTGTGTCGAGTTTTACATATAAGAAGGGCGTATGTATAAAATATTCGAAACCTTTAAATAACTTGCTCACAGAGAAATCGGGCGCTGCGGTAGCTTTGTGGCTAGACGCTCGACAGCATCGTGTGGTTTGGAATCCACATGGAGCGGGTTTGTTAAATTAATGTGCTTAAACTGGGTACAAGAAAATCTCTTGAGAAAAAGGTTTGATATTTCCCACATCATCCATATCGGAGATGCAAGTAACTTTAATTTGTCTTTGTTGCAGATGTTGTGCTTCTAGCTGTGCTTTTGGGGGGTACGGGGTGTCAGCCATTGGTAGTACCTTTGGTAAGTATGACTCTCATGTCATCTTCAGGCCCGATCCCCAAATGGTCCAAGCCTGACACCCAGCTCACGCCTGTGGCTCCTAGTAGCTGTCAGCATGCGACAGCGGCCACCCCCCCCCCCCCCGGGCAACAGCTGTGAGAGGCTGGCTAAACCAGGCGTGGGTAGCCGATTTGGTGTCAAACCAAGCGGTGAACTAGGGTATGCCTACCCAGCAGACTGCGCGGATGAAACACTGATGATTCAACGGGCAAGACGGCCTTTACCTGCAAAGCGTGGTGGAACGTAATGAGCACGGCAAGGCACGTAGAGCGTCCTGGTCATCCACTGCACCTGTATTCGTCTCCAGTCGTCTTGACTTGTCTTCCACTTGATTCAGATGGACTCAGTCGAGAGAGTGAGGTCAACGAATTGCGCAACTCTTCCTCACTTTAATCCAGTTCATTGCGCAAGTCATTCTTCATCCAACTTCATATATCACATTAATGCCCTGTGGCGATGGGCGAGCGGCAGGCGTGGGTACGCTGGCAGTCGTAGTCGCAGACCTGCACACAGGCGGCTCAGGCCATATGGTCGTCTTCTACGGACCGGGGCAGCAGTGGGATTCGGCAGCCCCCTGAGTGACTGAGCAGCCCTCTATAGGAAAGCACTGCTCACCTCCATACCATGAGGAAGGGGCTAGAAAAGATGCCTAAACATTGTCTGCTCCATCATTACCTAACTAGCTAGACACAGTTGGTGGGTACCCTATACTGCGGTCGACATACAAACAAAGTAAAAACAGGTAAAGCTAAAAGAGCTAACCATATTCCCTTGACAATCGGAACTTCAATGTACGCACCCTACTTGATAGAGACGGCGTGTCGGGCCCAGAGAGACGAACAGCACTGATTGGGAGAGAGCTGGGCAGTTACAACATCGACATTGCAGCCTTGAGCGAGACACGACTTGCAGAAGAAGGCCAAATCTGTGAAGTAGGTGCCGGCTACACATTTTTCTGGAGTGGAAGGGAAAGCGAGGAAAGACGCCAATCCGGTGTGGGAGTTGCCATTAATTCGGCCCTGGTTGGCAAACTAGCTGAATTTCCGAAGGCTATAAATGACAGTCTTATGACTATTAAGTTACCACTGCTGAAAGGAAAGAAGCATACAACCATCGTGTCTACGCACCAACCATGACAAATGAAGATGACGTCAAAAACAAGTTTTATGAAGACATGCACAGCGTATTAACATCTGTTCCCAAAGAAGACAAACTTATACTCCTTGGGGACTTCAATGCCAGAGTAGGCAAGGACACCACATCTTGAAGTGGCATCATTGGAAAGTACGGAGTCGGAAATTGTAATAGCAATGGGGTCCTCCTCCTTCAGACCTGTGCCGAACACGATCTCCTGATCACCAACACAATTTTCCGTCTTCCAACGAGAAATAGAACATCATGGATGTACCCTCGCTCGAAACACTGACACCTCATTGACTATGTCATCGTCAGGCGGAGTGACAGACAAGACGTTCGAGTGACAAAATCCATGTGTGGTGCCGAATGTTGGACAAACCATCGTCTCATTATTTCGAAAATAAACATACACATCAAACCACCACGGCGTCCTCAGGGGGTAAAAATGCAACAACAACAACAAATCAAAAAAACTAAATATCACCCGCCTAAACAGCAAAAAAAAAAAAAATGCAGCTGTCGTTTTAAAACATGCTGGAAGACCGCCTCAAGCCCAATGCTGCAGCTAAACAGGATGCGGAAACAGAGTGGAGAGCCCTAAAGGGCAATTTACAACACTGCTATGGAAATCCTGAGTCGAGGCCACCCCCCCCCCCCCCCCGAAACCATAAAGACTGGTTTGATTAAAATTCTGAAGACATCAACCAATTCCTGGCCGAGAAACATCTTCTCCTTATGGCACATTTGAATGACCCGAAGTTAACATTAAAAAAAAAAGATGCCTTCAATAACATTCGTAAAATATTGCGGGACTCCTGGCTAAGCAACAAAGCTGATGAAATTCAAGGCTCTGCTAACAGACATGACATGAACAACTTCAACGACTCACTGAAAGCGGTCTACGGTCCTCCATCACCAGGCATAGTTCCCCTCCTCAGTGCAGATGGGGGAACATTGGTCACCGATAAGAAATAAATCCTTCAACGCTGGGCAAAGCATTTCAGCAATATCTTAAATGCAACTTCCTTCTTCGATGATGAAACCATCAATTGCCTTCCACTAATGATACACTTGATGACCTGCCAACCATAGTGGAACTAAACAAAGCCATCCAGCAACTTTCCAGTGGAAAGGCGCCTGGTCCTGACTTTATCCCAGCAGAGATATACAAGGCAGGTGGGCCGGTCCTAATAGAACAGTTTCACCAAGTCTTTACAAATATATGGGTGAACGAGACCATGCCACAAGATTTCAAGGACGCGTCAATAGTCCACCTTTACAAACGTAAAGGAAACTGCCAATCCTGTGACAACCACCGAGGCATCTTCTTGCTCTCAGTCGTAGGGAAGATACTCGCCAGAATTCTTCTCAGTTACCTCACGGACCATCTCGATCAAGGTCTTCTTCCTGAGAGTCAATGTGGCTTCAGAAAGGAATGAGGAACTGTTGACATGATTTTCGCTGCCAAGCAGCTGCAAGAGAAATGTCAGGAACAGAACTCTGAAATGTTCTCCACTTTCATTGACCTTACCGAGGATTTTGATACAGTCAGCAGAGAAGGACTTTGGAAGATTATGGCGAAATATGGCTGTCCACAAAAGTTTGTCCAAATAGTGCGGCTATTTCAAGATGATATGCAGGCAAGAGTACAGGAAAATTAACTGTCTGAGCCCTTTCCTGTCACCAATGAAGTGAAGTAGGGATGTGTCCTGGCACCAACACTGTTCAGCCTCATGTTTTCAGCTATGCTGACGAATGCCTTCGAGAACAATGTCATTAGAATAGACATCAACTACCGCATGGATGGAAAGTTGTTCAATCTCAGAAGGCTGAAAGCCAAAACTAAAACTAACAGCGACACCGTCAGAGAACTGCTGTTTGCTGATGATTGCGCACTATATGCCAACTCAGAGGCAGACATGCAACACAAAGTTTCGGCTTTCTCATATACCTGTGCCAACTTGCGGCTCAATATCAACTTGGAGAAGACTGTAGTTATATACCAGACAGCTCCAGGAAATAATCACACCGTGCCAAATATCAAGATGAACGGTCATAGACTAAGTGTTGTGGACAAATTCACCTATCTTGGCAGCACTGTGTCACAAGCTGACACAATTGATGACGAAGTGAATGCAAGAATCTCCAAGGCCAGCGCGGCCTTTGGCAGACTGTACAAGAATGTATGGGACAGAAATGGAATAAGCCTGCAAACAAAGCTGAAAGTCTATAAGGTAGTTGTATTATCCACACTTCTATATGCTTGTGAAACATGGACTGTTTATCAGCGACACGCTAGGAAATTAAACCACTTCCACACAGTCTGCCTTAGGAAGCTATTGAAGATTAAATGGCAAGACAAGATCTCAGATACTGAAGTTCTAGAAATAGCGTCCATGCCCTGTATCCACAGTCTACTAGTAAAAAATCAGATTCACTGGGCTGGTCACTTCACTCATATGCCAGATCACAGGCTTCATAACTGGCTGGCTCTGCACCCCCTGTAGATGGACAGCCCATGGATCGTGCCGATGTTATTAACGTCCTTATAGATATGTCGAGACCAGAGGACTTTGACGTCAGTGAATCCACATCGCTGTCCAGGATGAAAGACTTGGGGGTAAGAAATGGCACGGCCAGACGCGAGAGGTACATCGGGAAAACGAGTTGCCTCGTCAACGAACACAGAACTGGCACTATTAGCCACCGGACGCTGATGCATATGCTGGGGAGGGGGGGGGTGGGAATCTGAGCAACTATGGACCTGTCCGGAGTGCAATGAAGATACCCCAACTGATAACTGATAACAGGCTCCATAAACAAATTTTTTAAGGCGAGCTGCGTTGTGGTAAACGCTCCCAATGCGTCCAGAGGAAACGCTTTAAAGACACTGAAAATCTCACTGAAAGCTTTTGGAACTCATCTTGGCACCTGGAAGACTGCTGCTAAAGACCGTAATTCGTGGCGTACATCATTACACAAGGGTGCAGTCACTTGTGAAGCAACCAGGACTGCAAGAGCTGTGAAGAAAAGGCTGGACAGAAAAACCACTGCAGGATATCCTCCTCCTGGAACGGCAAGCATTTTTTGCCCACATTGTCAAAGAACATTTCAAATCACGGCTCCATACTTTCAACCCCACTGGAAGAAATGAATGGTCATCATCATTCTTGATGGACAAACATTAGTGCTTCTAGCTATATATGTTAAAACGCGTTGCCCACATTATTAATAACAACGCTATGTGCGTGCAAGAATATTCTGGTAAAAGGCGGTGCGACAAGCTATATATGTTAAAACACTTGGCCCACGTTATTAATAACAACGCTATTTTAGTATTTGCGTATTTAAAAAACTACTGGTAAAAGACCTTGCTACAAGCTATAGTGTATAATTGAGCTCACATTATTAATAACAACGCTATATTTACGTGTAAAAAAATCCGGCTAAAAGACGCTGCTATGAGATATATATGTTAAAACACTTGGCCAACATTATTAATAACGACGCTATTTACATGTAAAAATATTCCTTAAAGTTAACACAAAAAAAGAAAAAAAACATCATTATTCCCCAAAATATGTTTTAAAAAAGCTTACGCTGTTTTTGTCTAGGGACTCCATTGTCATCCGTCGGAACTGCTCAGTGCCCGCGTCTCGCACACGGAGACTATCACTTTACATATATGTATTGCCTGGTGTATTCTCCATCTGTAAAACAATGAGTGCCAATATGAAAATATTTCTTACGTTTGTTAACGGCCCTGGGGACTCCAAACGATTAACACAAGTATGTGATGTTTATTTAGACATGGGATAGGCTCGCCACGCGACAACCTACCTGTGAACAATGTCAGATAACGTGAAACACAGGTGTCTGATTGCGAGCGTCGTCTTTTCTTCCTAGCTTATGTAGGCTACGTTTACACAAGGTTATGATTTTATGATTGAAACACACTCCTTTATCGTCGCAAATCGGATGCAGAAGTAGTTTGCATCGTGTTTACTTTATTAAGAAAGCCCTCTCTCTCTCTCTCTCTCTCTCTCTCTCTCTCTCTCTCTCTCTCTCTCTCTCTCTCTCTCTCTCTCTCTCTCTCTCTCTCTCTCTCTCTCTCTCTCTCTCTCTCTCTCTCTCTTCGCTTTCTCTTTGTCCACCCGTCACAATAAAGATTGCGGCAAAGATGTCTCGCTGACAATACAATCCTTTAGAATTATATTCCCCGGAATAATAGCATATCTGCCCAGGGAGGGTGTTGAATCGGGCGAATGTATGCGTGCAGGATATTGTGCAAACGAGAGATGAACAATGTACGATAATCACCCACTAGACAAGCGTTGGGCCATGTACCTACCTACGCGACACTACTGATGTACTTTCAGTTCTTCCTCTTCTGTTGCTTCTTATCTTCCAAAGGAGCATGGGCTGTCAATTAACTCACGCCAACCCCTTTGTAGAGTCTTTCAATATTAGTTGGATTTTCAGCTAAAGTTATTTCTAGGCGTTGAGGTGGCCAGTCACATGTCAACCCTCAAAAGCTGACTCTTACACTATGCATGTTAGGTTGCAGTGTTACTATTATTATTATTTCCTTTTACAATGACCCTGGTAACATACGACGACGCTGTCAGTTGGGTCGCACTCATGAAAAGTTATTTACTTGTCCTTTACAGCACGTTGCAATCAACACCAGCATATTTTGGCTGTAGTCAACTTTTACGTTGAGTAGTTTGACATTGGACGACCGACGCCTCGTGCCATCAAAATCAAAGCAAAAAGTCTGCTTCCAAATTTCCCGCAGCTGATTTCGAACTCTCGACTCTGTATATCGGGGTATTGTGAAATGCGTTTACTAGACCTGAGCAACAGCACCAGCAGAACTTACTGATACTAAAATATTATTGTTACTTTATGAGAGAAAAAATAAAGAAAGAGAGTGAGAGCGAGAGAAAACTGGGAATTCCTCAAGACATTTTGAATGGCGTGTGTATACGACTAAATATGTCAGTGTATCCACTGTGTTGTTCTAACCTCGTGAATTTAGTTGGTGGCCCTTAAGCGACATTAAACATTTCGACAGTACAGAGGTATGTATGAATTGGCAAAGACAGCACAAAACGTAGGGTTATTGAAATATAATATTAATATTTTGGGATTGTCTTCTTCTTCTTCTTCTTCTTCTTCTTCTTCTTCTTCTTCTTCTTCTTCTTCTTCTTCTTCTTCTTCTTCTGCGTTCATCAGGAGAGTTTTTTTCTTTTTCGGGCCTGATTGCGTTGTGCCTGTTTACAGCAGAGCTGCGTTCTTGCGCCGTTAGGACGACATATTCGATTTCTGCGGGCATTTGTTGACCGGGTTAACCTTCCCGAGTATTTCGTATTACATTTGCCTCGCACTGTTGTTTTGTTATAACCCATCCCAGCTGGCCAATTTAGAACAGCCGAAGACTCCCGGTCAGTCCTCAGGGGAAGGCAAAACATGGGATTCTCCGCCATCCAAGAAGGCTTCCATAATTGCAGAGCCGACACATAGCGCTCTGGTACTAGGCTCACCCAAGGAATCGTCACGTCCTGCACATGGCTGCCTAGTCTCACTTCCGTATATTGGGCCTTTCGTTCACCACAGGCTGTTCCTCCGGAAACCAGAAAGATGCAGTCTGCAGATGACATCCACACCGTGAGCTTCCGATTTGGACTCTCCACATAATAGATTTGCTATCCAAGCAATATTCCATTTCGGGCCACTAAGACACTTTTTCAACCTTTGATGACACCCACACAATGAGCTTTCGATTCGGACTTTCCATTTAATGGATTTGCTATCCAAGCAATATTCCATTTCGTGCCACTGATACGCTTTTTTCCACTATTGATGATGCCCACACGACAATGAGCTTTTGATTCGAACTTTACACGTAATGGATTTGCTAGCCAAGCAATATTCCATTTCATGCCTCTGGGACGCTACGACATACCTGTCGAATGAAGTGTGGCAGTTTAAGTAATTCTTCATGCACCTTTAGATGTCAACCTGAATGTAGTTAAAGTAAGCTCCAGTCAACTTGAGCTTGTTGATATCTCCATAGAGCTTGCCCTCAAATGAAGTAGGTGTAGGCCAAAATATCTTTCTCTGTTCTGCATATATTGGGCACTCTTGCAGCAAATGTTTAGCTGTCATTTTACCAGTTCCACAATTACATTCATCGGTATCTCCTATCTTTAGTTTACTGAACAAGTGGTATTTCAGCCTGTTATGTCCTGTGCCGAGTCTGAAGATTGCTACTTGTTCTCTTCGGTCGAGTCCCATTTGGCTCTATAGGTGCTTTTTATAAACCTCTTTGCCTCATTATAGGTTATGTCTATATCAGGCTGTGGTAGTCGTCCACCCTCTTTTGCTAGTCTGTCAGCTTCTTCATTTCCAGGAATACTGCAATGTGATGGGATCCACTGTATTACAACTTTTTTTGGATTTCTGGCATAGACCATGGAGTGCTGCTCTTAGGTCAGCTAGTTCTGTGCTGTTTTTCCTCTTCAGTATTGAGACAGCTGACTTTGTATCTGTAAAGATAGCTATTTGCTTCCCTTTATTTTCCTCCATCAAGAGCATTTCTGCTGCAGTTTTCAAAACCTCTACCTCCGCTTTGAAGTTACTTGAAAATTTTCCAGTTGCCACTGACTGTTTTTTTCACTCCATTTTTTAAATTTAGGAGAATTTTTGGTTGATCCATCTGTATATGCATGGGTCCAATTGCTGCTTGGGTAATGTTCTCTTATGTACTTTATGGTTATTTTTCTTCTTTCGGTTTCATTCTGAGTGTTCTTTTTCTCAATACCAGGAATGTTTTCTATCATCTCAGGCAGTTGCTGCTGTCTCCAAACTGGGAACTTGTGTGCATTGTAAATGGGTTTGACTGTTGATATGTTAAGTATGGGATCTGCCCTAATCTTTCGTTTTGCAGTTCCTACAAAGTTGCTACGCTTCAGTCTTCCCTTTCCAAAACCATTAAACCTGTTGTACATAGGGTGGTCTGTGAAATGTTGCCATAACGTGTATTTATGTTTTCACAATATTTGTCTGTTAGTATGGCAAATCTGTCCCAATCTGCTCGTTTGTAATTCCATCGGGGCAAAGGCTTTTGCTCCTGTGGAACATACTCCATATTCATTACAAGCTTGATTGGTCAGTGGTCACTACCTGCTAATTGGTCAAGCACATGGCGATCGATTTTATGGAGGATGTCTCCTGTGCAGAAAGCTAAATCTGGAGTAGAAGTGGTAAACCATCTTCTGGAGTAGAAGCTCGGTGTGTCATCCGCTTTGTTGAGTAGATGGAGATTTGAGTCTATTTCCCAGTCCTCCATTTCATCTCCTCTTTTGTCAGTATCTGGGTATCCCCATCTTTCTGAACGGCTATTAAAGTCTCCGATAATAATGCAGTTTATGTCGGTTATTTTCATGTTTGAGAGTGTAAGGTCCTTATCTGCCGAGCTATACAGATTGTAAATTCTTATTTTCACGTCCTTTGTCATTATATCAACACCTATAATTTCCGTTTGGTTGTCAGATATCACAGATACTTCGCTGCAAAGTATTGTATTTCGTGTAAGTATTAGAACTCCTCCTTTGTGTCCTTCGTGGTCGAAACGTGTCCTCTGACTGAGAATTTGCGATTGGCATTGAGGTGTGTCTCTTGAATGCATGCCACATCTATTATATCTTTATGAAGACGCTTTGTTAGGGAGACTTTCATGTTATAAACGCCTTCGGCATTCCACTGTAGTATGATGAGTGTCCGGGATATTTGGTCAATGGCTCTTAACCTACTCCTCTGTGCCTTGACTCCACAGCACAGGGGAAGGTGACCACCAGTAGTCATGGGTGGACCCCCTCGAGGCAGGGGGTCCTGCACTATCACCGCCTGATGGGACTTCGCGAGATTAGCACCGTAAAGATTAATTTTAATTTGTGACATCATGAATTAAGTTACGTTGCACTGCTTTGTCAAGCCTGTGGCTCAGTACATTCGATTTCGACAAGCACTTTTTTGGGGTGCTTTCCCTAGCCTTTGACTGTCCCCAGTCTACCTACAAGGCAGCAGGTTTGTGTGTCACTTGGTCTGGTCCCTCTCCCTTGACCTGTCCGACATGGGTGACCCTACCAGTAGCTGTGCTACCGTCGGCATAGCTTGTGGGGTCATTGGAACCCGCAAGCCCCTCTACCTCGTCACGGTGGACACACGGCAGAGGGGGCTCCGATTCTAAATATCCGTTGTTTGTAATGCCGAGGTAGATGGCTCAAGCCCTACACCGATCTGTTGGACTAACATGTTGACTCGTCCATGACTTGTGGACGTAAATTACAAGTATCTCTGAAGTCGGAGAGGGTTCGCCTAATGGCGAGGGACACTGGTAATATGGAAAGCAAATGCACAAGCAAATATCAGTCCTTCTTCTTCTTCTGCGTTCATCCGGAGAGTTTTTTCGGTCGTGATTGCGTTGTGTCTGTTTACAGCAGAGCTGCCTTCTTGTGTCGTTAGGCCGACACATCCATCTTCATCGGGCATTTGTTGACCGGGTTAGCCTTCCCGGGTAAATATCAGTCCCATGCACTAGTAGTAGTCGCGCGTGTATGGACTACGCTTGAGTTCAAAGCGAGAGAACAAAACAACAGCAAACATGACAGGGCGTCGGTGAGATAATAATAATCTGTATCCATCAACATCGTGCAGCATCACACGACATCGTGTAGTATCACACAACATCGTGCAGCATCATACAATATCGTGTAGCATCATGCAATATCGTGTAGTATCACACAACATCGTGTAGTATCACACAACATCGTGTAGCATCACACAACATCGTGTAGCATCACACAACCGAGAACATCTATACCCTAACTACTATTTCTACATATAAGATATCGAAGCAAGACCTCCAGACTCACGGGGACGCTATATCATAGGTCTGCAGGCTGGACCTTGACATGACGAGACACCTGGTCGCAACGCCTGGTCCACTAATGCTCAGGAGCTCACTGTTTCTTCTTCTTCTTCTTCATCTTCTTTCGTTCGTTCGTTCGACCGGTATGTTGTTTTAGACGTAATTGCGTTGTTCCTGTTTACAGAAATACTTGAACCTTTCGGCTGACACATCCGACTTCTTCGGGGATTTCTTGGCCGGGTTACCTTCCCGGACTCACTTATTGATTCGGCTCATGGCATTAGCGTCATGCAGTTAATTTGTTTTACACGACACATACAATGTACGTTTTGTCTTGGATTATACTCCTACTCTGTCAGTGAAAAACCCTATTCATAACTGGATCCTGATCTTTACCACCTCCTAAACTAACACAGTGGGGGTGACACCCATGCAGTATGAAATAACGTACACATAACTAATGGTCTATTATAATCAATAATTGACTGTCATTTATATATTAATTTATATTATTAAATTAATATACTTTAATAACAACTGTTTTATATTTACCTATACTTTCACAGTGACAATATATATATATATATTTTTTTTTTTTTTTTTCGCATATCCTTTACAGGACTTAGCTGTCAACACCAGCATCTTTCAGCTGTGTGTTGATCTCTTGGCAAGATTACGCTCAGTAGTTTGCCATTGCTTTCTGAGCGGCCGGCTCAGTATCCCGCAAGTCACGAGCGGAGGTCGAACCACCTCAGTTCTCGCTCCGCTACGAGACTCTGCGTGATAAACGGGATTACAGAGAGAAAGTGTTGTAGCCCCTCAGCCAGAGAGACCGGCCATATATATATATATATATATATATATATATATATATATATATATATATATATATATATATATATATATATATATATATATATATATATATGTTGGTCACAACACCACTCTTGTTCAGATAAATGCAGTTATGCATCACATTATAACCATCCACTAGATCAGTGCTAATGACATCGCCTAAGTTTGCCACTCCGAGAACTTGCTTGCATCTACAACAGAGTTGTTACATTATTGCTTTCATGTCTTCAGCAAATGCAGAAACATAAATGCTGACTGCCAGAGTTGCAAAGAAATAATTTCACAATTAACCCGCTACATTTTCTTTCCCATAAAACTTGCAAATAGGGGCAGCCATGGCTGAGAGGTATGGTATCTGTCTCAGGCGCAGATGGTACTGGGTTCAAACTCTATATGAGACTGGAAATTTGTCCTCGAAGAACAACTGGTATTTAATGGTATCACATGTCCCCCTGAAAAGACAAAATAAAATGGCATCTAATGGTGCCACACGTACCCCTGATTTCTTGGGAAGTGAGCCTTCCGAAATAACGGCACGTTAAAAATCCCACAGAGCTTGAAATCTCAAACAGTATACTGTAAGGACACTGCCATGGTTTTAAAAAAATTTTAAGGGGGGGGGGGGGGGGGTCGTCGTCTATCCATGGGTAGAGAGAGTCCAATACCTTGGATGGAATCTGTCAAAAGCAAGCAAACCTTACCAAATGCATGCCAACCCCAGACACTGATGTTTGAGGTGCATAGCTGGGTGTGTCGCACACAACTAAAAAGATGGACAAAGAAAAAGAAGAAAATATGCAAACTACAATAGAATGGTGATATGTCTAGATCACCTAGGCTGTCCAAACACTAGACTTACTGAAATGGTTGTAGAAAACAAGACAAAATAAAAGATGCTAAATTGTGCTAGACCAGGGGTGGGCAAACTTTTTGTGCATAGGGCCACATTGACAAATGTAAAGCTATTGGGGGGACGCATATATATCATGTCCACTTTGTTTACAGCAACCTAACATATAAGTAATTATGAATTATTTATAGGTTATTAAACAGTATAAATAACGAATTTTCGTAATTTTATTTTACTTATACGCTTATGCATTATATTTTACAATATGAAAAAAAAGTTTTACTAATTTGTTAACAAGATTTAAAAAAAATTTTTATTATAATAAATTTTTTTTTTTATTATTTGGCTTTAATTTAGACACAAACTGACTACACTGTCACTACATATATATATATATATATATATATATATATATATATATATATATATATATATATATATATATATTGCCACTGTGAAAGTATAAGTAAATATAAAACAGTTGTTATTAAAGTATATTAATTTAATAATATAAATTAATATATAAATGACAGTCAATTATTGATTATAATAGACCATTAGTTATGTGTACGTTATTTCATACTGCATGGGTGTCACCCCCACTGTGTTAGTTTAGGAGATGGTAAAGATCAGGATCCAGTTATGAATAGGGTTTGTCACTGACAGAGTAGGAGTATAATCCAAGACAAAACGTACATTGTATGTGTCGTGTAAAACAAATTAACTGCATGACGCTAATGCCTAGACCCTGATGGGGAGCATCTCATTTAATTCATATAAGTAGTCATATAAGCTCCCGTTCCCGACTATCTATATGTCTGTCTGTCTATCTGTCTGTCTGTCTGACCCGGCCCGACTTCGCCTAGACCCTGATGGGGAGCATCTCATTTAATTCATATAAGTAGTCATATAAGTTCCCGTTCGACTATCTGTCTGTCTGTCTGTCTGTCTGTCTGTCTGTCTGTCTGTCTGTCTGTCTGTCTGACCCGGCCCGGCTTCACCCAGCCCCTGGTGGGGAGCATCTCATTTAATTCATATAAGTAGTCATATAAGCTCCCGTTCCCGTTCCCGACTATCTACTGTCTGTCTGTTTGTCTGTCTATTATTAAAAAGAGCACTTGAAAGATCTTTACATCTTCCCCCAACAATTAACTTGGGTAAATGGAGCGTCTTATTTAATTCATATTCGGCCCCTGCTCCCGTTCCCGTTCCCAAAAAAGACGACCCGGCCCGGCTTCGCCCAGTCCCTGGTGGGGAGCATATTATTTAATTCATATTCGGCGGAGGGAGGAGGAGGAGGGAGCAGGAGGGAAGAGGAGGAGACAGGAGGAGGAGGAAGGAGTAGGAGGGAGGAGGAGGGATTAGGAGGGAGAGGGAGGAGGATGAGGGAGGAGGAGGGAGGAGGTGGGAGGAGGGAGGAGGAGGAAGAGGGAGGAGGGAGGAGGAGGAGGAGGGAGGAGAGAGGAGGAGGAGGGAGGAAGAGGGAGAAGGAGGAAGAGCTAGGAGGAGGGAGGAGGAGGGAGGAGGAGGAGGGAGGAGGAGGGAGGAGGAAGAGGGAGAAGGAGGGAGAAGGAGGAGGATGAAGAGGGAGGAGGAGGGAGAAGGAGGGAGAAGGAGGGGAGAGGATGAGGAGGGATGAGGGAGGAGGAGAAGGGGAGGAGGAGGGAGAGGGAGGAGGGAGGAGGAGGAGGGAGGAGGAGGGAGGAGGCGGAGGGAGAAGGATGAAGGAGGAGGAGGGAGGATGAGGGAGAAGGAGGAGGGAGAAGAAGGAGGGAGGAGGAGGGAAGATGAAGAGGGGGAGGAGAGAGAGGGAGGAGGAAGAGGAGGAGGAGGAGGAGGAGGGAGGAGGTAGAAGGAGGAGGGAGGAGGAGAGGGGAGGAGGAGGGAGGAGGAGAAGGGAGGAGGAAGAGGGAGGAGGAGAGGTTGGAGGAGGGGGAGAAGGGAAGAGGAGGGAGGAGGAGGAGGGAGGAGGAGGGATGAGGGGGGATGAGGGGGAGGAGAAGGAGGAGGTGAGGAGGAGGAGGGGAGGAG
The DNA here is from genome assembly GCA_963921405.1 of Cepaea hortensis. Lineage (NCBI taxonomy): Eukaryota > Metazoa > Mollusca > Gastropoda > Stylommatophora > Helicidae > Cepaea > Cepaea hortensis. The sequence goes on along the minus strand of OY992885.1, from coordinate 52,560,533 downwards.
AGAGGAGGAGAGGAGGAGAGAGGAGGAGGCGGCGGAGGAGGATGGAGGAGGAGGGATTAGGAGGAGGAGGGAGGAGGAGGAGGGAGGAGGAGAGCGAGGAGGGGGAGGAGGTAGGAGAAGGGAGGAAGAGGGAGGAGAAGGGAGGAGGAGAGAGTAGGAGGAGGAGGAAGAGGGAGGATGGAGGAGGAAGAGGGGGAGGAGGAGGGTAGGAGGAGGAGTAGGAGGGGAGAGGAGGATGAGGAGGAGGGGGAAGAGGATTATAACGCATATGCCTGTAGATAACTGCAGCGAAAATGTCCACCTATTTGAGAAATATGCAACAATTTTACATATACAGCAATTCTATTAGAAGTTATGTCCCCTCGCTATATATACATTATAATGTAAAATTAAAATATTAAATAATATTAATTATATATGTTTTTACACTAAAAAAATGACAGCTGGCAGCACGGTAATGAGAAGAAGACGTGTAGAAAATTCCATCTCAATCGGATGGACCGTTCGCGAACGCATAAAGGACATACATACATACAGACGGAGATTCTCTTTTATATATATAGATATTCCCTTCATCTTTACACTGAGAGACGGTCTTGTGACGTTATACTGTATCAAGCATCAAATACACAGCATAAAAGGACAATTAGACTTCTTTTTTATGGTTTATGCCGTGTTGCGTGATCATTATGTCCACTGCCGCCTGTCACTTGTGCTACCAATCATTTCTGATAGCGACGTTCTTACATGCCATGATATCAGACTGCCTAGCATCTTTTCTCTTGGTATTTCCTTGTCTCTTCCTTCCTCCAACTTTCCTGTGACGACGGTGTTCAACTTTCCCTTTCTCATGACATACTCAAAGAATGCGGGCTGTGTTCTTCTGATGCGAGTAACCAGATCTTTTTGTGAGTTAACTCCTTTCAATTGTTATTTCTATCCGTCCACACCTCCGCAGCTTCCATATAATTCCGTATCATAGCCGTTATTTAAGTATCACGGTCAATTCCTATAACATATGTATTACTTTTCACATCTGATATTATCTCATTTTTTCACTCGGGTATAGTAAAATTAATTATTTTTCATTCTTTTGGTGTATAGATGTCATCACACGTCCCCCAATCCACACACACACAAAAAAAGAACAGAAGTGGAACTTAACACATCAATAGAGATTGGCCAACTAGCACACCTGTGAAACAAGTTTTAAAATTTACATATCTTTGAAGTATGATCACATAAGATGACAGATAAATCGAAATCAGGTGTCAAAACGCAAGTGTGCCTATATATAAACTATTACACACACTGTAACCTCCAAATATACCCATGTTCGCAAAACGGCAGATAATAAATTGCATTTTCACACCAACTCTATGATACCAATGTCAAACTTGGACATTATCCAAATCACACTTACGCAAAATCAACCCTGTGAGATGAGATGCTTTAGGTGAGCTGCCAACCTAACCGAATAAGAAATGATGTTATCAGAGGGACAGTGGTATCAACACCTTGTGCCACATATAACGAAGATCAAATAGACAGAAGATCAAATAGTTTGGCCATCTCGATAGAATGCAACACCATCAACTACCAGCACTGGCCCTACATCAAAGAACATCTGCAAAAAAGCAAGAGGACGCCCGAGAAGAAAATGGATTAACACATCAAAGACATTCTACAATCACACGGAGTGACACCATCCATTGTCCCCATTGGGCTGGAGCGCCAACTATTCTTTCCAACGATGCTTGGTGACAAATAAGGAAGGTGATGATGATGATGATGATGATGATGATGATGATGATGATGATGATGACAGTTTATAAAGTTAAAGTTCTGTTTCCATATACGTACTCGAGATTTTCTTTTTGTTTTGTTTTTTGTTCACTCGCTTTGAACCCAAGCGGTGCCCCAGTGACCCCAATTGCTATGCCGACGGAAGCACAACTACACGTCGGACCGCTCTTGGGGTAGGAGCCAGACTAAGCGAGACACAACCTGCTGCTCTGCAGGTAGACTGAGGATAGCAGTCAAAATCTAAATCAGGCGCACGACGCCGATAATTCTTGGTCCGGACACATACTCTAAGGCTCCCAGCCGAGGGATATGGCTGAACGCCTCTAAGCCATAAACCGTCGGATGTGAGAGCCGGGCCGATACCCACCTACCGAAAATGGAGGTGAGATGCTGAGCACGCTACATGCTTAGTTCAGATACTTGTTCGAAGGCTCACTGCTGGAGGAGTTGAGGGATCCCCGGATATGAGGGCCTGGCCGTTTCTCGCTCACTGATGCACGGAGGTAAGGTGCTGAGCCGGCAGCACATGTAGCCTACCTCGTGAGCGAGTACTAAAGGTAGAAAAAGTGCCCCAGTCGCACGAAATGGTTAAGAAAAATGTCTGTATCTATACTCATAGAGAGTGTAATCAAAGGTGGAAACGCGTCTCATTAACATGAAATGGAACGCTTGGCTAGCGAATCCAATGCGTGGCCCGAAGTACGAAGCGAAAGCTTACCTAGTGGATATCGTCCGCAGACTGACTGTTCCTGGTTTGTGCTAGAGCGACCAGTGGCAAGCGAGATGCCCAATACACGGAAGTAAGGAATTAAAGCAGCCATGAGCAGGACGTGGCAACTCCTCTGGTGAGCCCAGTCTCAGAGCAATGTGTGCCGGCTCTGCAGTTATGAAAGCCTCCTTGGATAACGAGGAATGATCATGGTCTGCCCCTGACTTCCCTTGAGGGTTGACCGTAATATCTTTGACCGTTCTACCTTGACCAGCTGAGATGAGGGCGACACCACAACAGTAAGAGTCTAACGTGTCTCGAAACTCGAGGAAGGCTAACCTCATTTAAAAAAATGCCCGCCGAAGTCGGAAGTGCCGGCCTACGGGTGGCAAAATAAAAACTGGCACTACGCAATTACGTCCGAGTGAAATGTCTATCGTGCTTTCCAAATGTCCCTCGTGCTAGAAACAGCTCTGACTATCTAGATTTCCGTGTCCGGAACAGCTCTGACTAGTTTTCTGAATGTCCGTTGTGCTCGCTTAAAAAGTAGCTTAAAAGTCTACAAGGTCGACTTCATTGCACTGGGTGTTATCCCATATGGCTCGGTCTCTTTCCGCAGCGCGGAAAGCGTCGCACAAAGCACGAACTCCGTAGCTCTAGCGACGACCACAGGAGTCTCCGAAAAATTTAACTCGTGAACCGAAGGACGCGGCCCGGAATCGAACCTACAACCTTCGGAGCCCGAGTTAACGGCTTGACCACTTCGCCACAAAGACTCCCGTTGTGCTCGGAACAGCTCTAACCGGGCACAGCAACAAGCACATGTCCGAATCGAAAGCTCGCTGAGTGGATACCATCTACAGTCCGACCGTCCTTGGTCTGTGCGGAGAGCGATCTGTAGCGAACGAAAGGCCCAATACATTGAAGTGAGGAATTGAAGCAGCCATGAGCAGGACGTGGCGATTTCCAAGGTGAGCCAAGCACCAGAGCGCTGTGTGTCGGCCCTGCAACTATAGAAGCTTCCCTGGGTGGTGGATAATGCCCATGGACTGTTCGTGCCTTCCATTGAGGGCTGATCGTCAAGTATTCGACCGTTCTAACTTGACCAGCTGGGATATATATATACACACACACACACACGCAGCTAGCTCTTATACCTGTTCAGTTCTGTTCTTCTTCTTCTTCGTTCATCCGGAGTTTTTTTTCGGACGTGATTGCGTTGTGCCTGTCCACAGCAGAGCTGCGTTCTTGCGCCGTTAGGCCGACACATCCGACTTCTGCGGGCATTTGTTGACCGGGTTAACCTTCCCGGGTTCAGTTCTGTTCTATCTCCTTCTTTCCCCAAATCTTTTCACTTTATATTTTCTCCCATTTTAATTCCGTTATCTGAGCATTGTTTTGTAAGAAGAGATCCACTCCAGTTGCCGTCACCTACAGAACTAAACCAGCCACCTATGCGTCGATTAATTAAGAAACAATGTAGTGTATAATTTTATTACTTCTTGCATTTGTTATGGTGACCCAATACCTGCATTGCTTTCTGCACAGGGTTGAAATTCCATACTCATCTTGTACTACTTAACTCCAGCTTAATTAGGTTTTCTCAATCTGATAATGTATGAGAAAGTTTGATCTACAGCAGTGGTTTTCAACCGATGGGGAATTCTCCCCTCCCCCCGGGGGGAATTTAGGGTTTCCGGGGGGTGGGGGGGGGGGAGTTAAGATTATGTCAAGATAGCGTTACTACAAGAACCGATTACTTGATATTGTTTTTCCCTTCATACTTTACAGTTCTGTACGTCTTACCCTTCTAATATTCATTTTATAAAGTAGACGCGCAAATCACGTTTTATGTGGACGTCTAGACTTGTTTTAGTATGTGCTATTAAATTTAGCTTCCTTTATTACGTATACTGCGTAGGGGAGGGGGATTTTTAGGTAGGAAATATGATAGGGGGGGGGGTGACGTTCTGAAAATATGGTGATGGGGGGGGGGGGGCACGGGCCAAATCTTTAGGTAGGAAATATGAAAGGGGGGGGGGGATGACGTTCTGAAAATATGGTGAAGGGAGGCACGAGCCAAAAAAGGTTGAGAACCACTGACCTACAGTATTGTTGGATCTATTCTGTAGTAAATGTCCTAGAGAATTGTGGCAAACAAGATACCAGATACAGAAATAAGAGGGTTACTGATGCAAAGCTCTCTAAAATTACTGGAAATCAATGTCTAGTTGGTCATGTTTCGAAGTACACCTGCAATGAGGCGCTGTCATTTTGGAGGTGACAGGTTCGAATCCCGGTCAGTAACCATAGCTTTTCATTTTTATGTTTTCTAGTGTGTCCTCTAGTCTCTACTTCCTTCTTCTCCTCACTTCTAAATTTACTAGAATTTTGGCCATTAATTCTAGGAAGTGAGCAACTCAGTAGGGCAGAGGACCCACTTGTCCTGACAGTCGAAAATGGCTGACAAAGGCAGAGACAAAAGACGCCCATGTGAATGTGGAAAGTAAGGGGAAATCACCAGGTTGGCTTCCCAGGAATTCGTGAGTTTCCGCAAATCAAAGCCAGCTGCTTACGGCCTTACGGTAGGGACAATCTTGAATCACAGGTGACAGCAGACTGTCATCAAGCTATTGTTGGCAAAACTAAAACGAAAAACGTTTAATAGGAACGTGAAATGTTGGGACATTAGCTGAGTTAGGAAAGTTAGATAATGTAATAAAAGAACTAGCAAATATGAAAATTAATATCCAGGCATAATTGAGATGGGGTGGAAGGAATCTGGTAAAATTACAGCAAGGGGAGTAGAACTGCTTCTTGATAAACAAGCAGCTAAATCAAACGTTATATGTATATTTCAGATGAGTTATAATCACAATTAAACATAATCCCAGGAAGCTTAACCCGGTCAACAAATGCCCGCAGAAGTTGGATGTGTCGGCCTAAAGGCACAATATCCCAGCTCTGTTGTAAAAAGACAACGTAGTCACGTTCGAAAAGAAAAAACTCCGGATGAACGAAGAAGAAGAAGAAGAAGCAGCAGCATATAAATAGTATACAAGCATATAAATAGTATACAAACCAACAACAAACTGTAGTGGTGAAGAAATAAAAATACTTTGAGATTTTAATGCAAACGTAGGAAAGGGAAGAATAAAGGATATAGTGAAGAGGATTATGGTTTAGGAGCAAGAAATGATAGGAGAAAACATTAGAAAGGATAACTATAAATAGTATAGAAATTGAAAACACCTGGTTTAAACACCATAACCCCCGGGAAGGTTAACCGGTTCAACAAATGCCCGCAGAAGTCGGGTGTGTCGGCCTAACGGCGCAAGAACGCAGCTCTGCTGTAAACAGGCACAACGCAATCACATCCGAAAAAAAACTCCGGATGAATGCAGAAGAAACACCATAAAAGATGACTATACATGGATAATGAGTAAAGTCATCTTTTGTGGTGTTTCCAATTACCATACCATTTATAGTTGCACATTATATTTACCTCTATTCAATGAACAAGCAAAGAAATATTACAGAAAATATAAAAATTAAGAAAAGATGGATGAATGAAAAATCTAAACAGTGAGGATAAAAGACAAAATTGACAAGAGGACGGTAAATAAAGAAATAGATAAATGTGTAAGGCAACAGTAAGTTCGTTAAAATATACACATTACAAACACTAATAGAGAGATCATGGAGACAAAGAGACATTTGTGGTTCACAGATTATACCAAGCATTAGATTAAGTAAATCATGAATTAATTAAAATATTGAAAGACAACACTGATGAAAAGATCCCAAAATACATGTAATATCTACTGGAAACAAGTAACAATAATTAAAATGGGAAATAGACAAATTTTGAACAAATAAAGCTAGGCTTAAGACAAGGATGTCTTTTGTCACCGGATTTTCTCTCTCTCTATAGCAAAGTAATAATGAGAGATTAAAAAGAAGAAAGGAATACTAATCAGAGGTTACAATATAAACAATTTGTGCAATGCAGATGAGTTTTGATTGCGGAAAATGCAAACAATATACAATTGATGGACATTGTAGTAATAGAGAGTGCAAAGAATGGACTCTCCGTAATATCAAGAAAACAGTAACAAATGTAACAGGCAGTGCAAAGAAAGGACACGCCTTGAATATCAAGAAAACAGTTAAATTAAATGTTTACATATCCTTTACAGGACATCGCTGTCAACATCAGCATCTTTCAGCTGATTGTTGATTTCTTGGCAAGATTACGCTCAGTAGTTTTCCATTGTTTTCTGAGTGGCCGGCTCACATACCCCGTGAGTTACCGCCGCGATTCGAACCATTGCTGATTCTCACCGTCGTCACGTTACTTACGAGAGTATACGAGATTACGGAGAAAAGTTTTAAAAAGTCGCTTAAAAGTCGACAGGGTCGACTTCATTGCACCGGGTTTTTATCCCATATGGCTCGGTCTCTTTCCACAGTACGGAAAGCGTCGCACAAAGCACGAACTCCGTAGCTTTTAGCGACGACCCTTGGGAGTCTCCGAAACATTTAACTCGTAAACCGAAGGACGCGGCCCGGAATCGAACCCACAACCTTCGGCTCACGAGTCAAACGGCTTGACCACTTCGCCAGAGACTCCCACGGAGAAAAGTTGCTAACCTCTAGACCAGGAAGCCGGCAAGAAAACAGTAACAATGGTTATATGAAAGAAAAAGATTACCCCAGAATGTGAAATGGAAACATAAGGGAAAATGCTCAATCAAGTGGATAATTTTAAATACCTATGGGTAATTATAACATCAAATAGAAGATGCAAGACAGATTAAGAGCAGAATTGAGCAAGCAAAAGCTGAATTTCAGAAAATGAATTGTATCTTATGCAATATGCCATTATCATTGAATGTAAGAAAGTGCTGAAATAGTACTATATACACACTGTCTTACTGTATAGCAGTGAATCTTGGAACGTAAATGAACAAATTAGGAAAAATTAAAAAGCTAGAGATGTGGTTCCATAGAGGAATGGGTGGACAGACTGTGGCATGGAGGAATATCATCAAGAGTTGATCCAGAACACCAAAGACTGCGATCTGTGGAGACATAAACGTCTGCTTGCTGGGCACATGATGATGATGACAGCTGCCAGGCTGATACTATATTTCGAAACAAATTATAGCTAGAAAGCTTGAAAGGAAATACAGAAACAAGAGAATGTTTCAACCAGTCTTCTATCAACGAACAAAATAAGAATACCTGGTTGGAAAACTGAAGTATTACATCGTGAGCATTCATCACCAACCAGAGAAATTTCCAAAGCAGATGAAAGGCTAGATTTGTACTTTAATCATTATATCCAGCAAATGGCTGCTAAGCTTATCTTCTCTGTATTGTATTGTCTCCCTTTCAATCACAAGCTTCGCCCTTGAGGACTAATTGCATTAATTCTGGAGATCTCGAAATGCCTTCATAAATTGATCCTTGATGTTTGTTCCGACAGATCACATGGCAAAATTCCGGTAAGGTTGACCTGGTCAACAAATGCTCGCAGAAGTCGGATATGTCAGCTGAAAGATGCAGCTCTGCTGTAAACAGCCATAACGCAATTACGCTCAAAATATATTTAAGATGAATGCAGGAGACATGATAACACAGCGCTTCCAGAGATTTTTAATATGGAAACAAAGTGCAATATATCCCAGGAAAGATCGATAAGCAAGGCAACATTTTTACCCAGCCAATTTTGTGTAAACAGGAGTCCGTTCTAAATTTGAAATTGCTGTGGGTATAACGGGTGTTTCAAATTCGAACAATACCCATGACCATGCGTTTTAGTTGTTTCACAGTATTATTCACTTATTTACTTCATATATGTATAACTCTGCAGTATGCACCTGACGAGATGCAGTGAAATATTCCAGGCAAGAAATTGTGCAACATGTACTTTGCAGCTTGTGTGTAAATTCACTAAAAGAACACTGTTTTGAATTTGTAGATTTTGCCCATATAGGCAAGACTTGGTTTGGGTTGAAAAAGAAAGACTAGAAACAATCTACATAAGTGCACCAGTATCCTCTCAATGGGAACTTGGAGAGCATATATCAAAGAGAGACTATTATTTTGATGGGCACATTTTCATTTTGAAATTGAACCTGTGCTACAACCTATCTGGCTGTTATCTCCAACTGCCTATTCAATGTGGATCAACTACCACAGGATCCAAACAAATATATACCAACTTTACATACAATCCAGATCTCCAAGATGTACAATTCACTCCAGATCCTGAAATAAATGGTAGATGAGCCGAATCTTGTAAACTCTAATCCACTCCACCCCATAGTGTGGTCAAATTTAATACAACAGAAATTTTTGGTATTTTCCCACTGAATGAAGAGTTGATTAGTCCTAGACATGAATGCCTTATTGTGTTCAATGCCACAGATTTAGGCTGGTCAAAGTCTTCATAAAGTAATAAGATTTCCCCTCTTAGTAACATTGTCAGTTACAACCTTGACTCATGTATATAGTATTCTGTTGAACAGTGTGTCAAATATCACTGAGGAAACAAAGTTTTCTACAGCAAGTAGATCGTGGGGCATGCAATACTTTGAAACATAGCTATTGACACCTGAAGGTCATTTGGGCTACACAAAAAGCCAATATGGTAAACATTTCAGTGGTAAATTAAGAATTAATAAGCCACCACCGTTAAAACGAATTAAGTTTTTCTGTAAGTATTGTTAAAAGAGTACAACACATTTAAAATTTGTAATAGTATACTTCCATTTTGCCAGTCAATATGGGATCCTCTTGTCATGGGTATGAAGAAACAAACTGGAGAACTTGGTGACAGCTGGCAAGATTGAGGGGAAAAGAACATGGGGAAGGCGAAGAAGTATATCAAGATGACTTGGCCACATTTTTTCTTCACTGAAAGACAAGGGACATTACCATGTGAACCACAAACAATGTTAAGATGAAGCAGACTTATGTTCCGTTGTTACATTTATTTAAATGTGATGATAACTAGTTCTGTTTATCTGTTTTGAATGAGAAAGCCTAATGTCTGAAATATTAGCTCTAACTGTAATCTTTACAAAGAAGCCACTAACAATAGGTTGCACAATTTATTGCATGGCTGCATCTCATAAGGTGCATCCTGCTAAATTTTACATCATATAAAGAGAATAATCAATCCCTCACTTCATTTAGCAGTATACACCTGACAAGATGTGACGACGTGCCAAGCAAGTTGTTTGTGGCCTAATTTCACTAACAGAACTGCTTTTAATCATCACTACTGTTTGTGATATCGAACTAGACTACATCCGGGAAGGTTAACCTGGTCAACAAATGCCCGCAGAAGTCGGATGTGTCTGCCTAACGGCGCAAGAACACAGCTCTGCTGTAAACAGGCACAACGCAATCACATCCGAAAAAAAACTCCGGATGAACGAAGAAGAAGAACTAGACTACATAAGATTTTTCTTCAGACCAGCCACTTGCTCAATGCATCCTTTCAAAACTGAACAAACCATGTTGAATTAATTTTAAATACTCATGAGGTAAAAAGATATTTGTTGAGGTCTCACTTCATGCTCTCCGTTGTTATAACATGCTGGTATGGGAGCCAGTCGTTCAGAAACCATGGCAAACTACTGAACGTAAAAACTTGCCTAATACATCAACAGCAGCTGAAAAATGGTGTTGACTGCACCGGATATGCAACATTAAAAACGACTAAAATATTACCAAAAGGAGTAACTAAATCTATGCCAATAAAGTGTCATTGTTAATGGGTCAACCATGCATTTCTACACTGTTCTAAGCCCTGGATTATTTGTAAAAATCACTGGAACCTGTAACATCTCACACTGCTAATGTATAAAGACATTACACTGCGCAGTGACTAGAAAGTTTTTAACAACATATTCAAAATTCTGAGTTCGCATTTCTTCCATTGACACCTGAACTTATATTTCTTTTAAGTTGTTTATAAAATGTCTCAGCCATTTTATTTTAGCCTATATGTAAATTATGAAATGGTATGCTTTGCATATCTATATATATACAAAAGATATACAGAAAGTTAACATCAAAGTGAATGAAACCATTCTGAAACAAGTCAATGTATTTGGGAACAGCAGATGAAAGATTTATTAAGGAAGTTAAATGCAAGATAGCCAAGCACAGCCAGCATTTCACAAGATGAAAATTCTCTGCAATTTCTGTCAATTGAAGTGAAGAAAACTTGAGAGCTATATTGTGCCAAACCTGCTTTACAGAAGCGAATCGTGGACAATTAGCAAACAAATAATTATGTGGAAGCTGGAATGAATAGAATAATGATGAGAATACTACACATGGATAAAAAGACCAATGAAGATATCTTGAAGTTGCACACAAAGATATCTGGTTACTTATATTAGAAGATATTCTTTGCGCATGTCATGAGGAGAGGAAGGCTGGAATGGAAGAGAAAGATCGCGAGAGAAAATGCAGACATGGCATGGAGTGGTGGTAGAAAAAAAGATACACAGCACAGGAGACAAGGCTGTGGAGACATGGTGACCAACACCACACTGCACGGACAATAAGAAAAAGATAGTAAGAAAATATGTTAAAGATTCAACTAGGACATGTTAAAATTTCAAATAGCTGAGCTCGGTGAAGACAACTGCAGGGAAATTTTTTTTTATTGAACAAGTAATGCTACATATTTTTCTTCTGCATTCATCTGTGTTTTTTCAGACGTGATTGCATTGTGCCGGTGATACTTGCGCCTTTCGGCCGACACATCCAACTTCTGTAAGGAATTCGATGACTAGGTTAACCTTCCTGGGATGCTATGTATGACATGCTATACTTTTGTGAACCAATGTTATGTTATTGTACATCTTACGACTAGTAAAAGCATAAGAAATCTGACACTATTTTACAGGTGTAATACATTTGGAACCACATGAAAGTCATCTCTCATAACTTTTTGGGTAACAGTAGCAACCACCTTCAAGAATGAAAGAGCAACTATCAGGCTGAAGTATACGACACTTAACTCTTCTAGTCAATATTTGCACATGAGAGTACAGTAGAGGTTTACTCAATTACAAGGGCCAAGATTATGTTGCTGTTATTCTATAGTCAATAAATGAGAATTCTTCCAGAGGCTTATATGGAAGAGATCTAGCAGGCTCAATAAATGCATGAATGTTGAGTGTACAGCAAAAGCTTGCATGAAAGCTATCCACAAGTCCCATAGTAAAACACTATAAAACAAATGAAGATATGCAATGTGGAACCCCACAGCACGATGATTTATAGTTATCACTCTGGAATGCATGGAGGTAATACAATGGCTTGCTGCCATGTGTTGCTGTTGATTGTAAATTCACAATGTTTTAAGTTTTGTGAAAAATATCGCTGGGTTTTTTAGTTCTCTCATACACTTCATGAAGTTTGATGCTGCATGAGCACATTCTCACGCAGGGCATGAAAGTAGGTCTTTTAGAAAAGCCAAGATTAAGGCACTTTAGGTTCTCCAGTGTTAAGTGGAAATTTATCTCAAAGGTGACCATTCCCAAATAAACAAAATGGTTTCTAAACATCAGATAAACCCATACAGCCAAGTTACAAATATTCACATAAATATCTGAATGAGGTGAAGAAACCATTGTTTAAAAAAAAGATAATTTAATTTCTCTTTCAAAACTTTACACACAGGGACAGTTAGTCAATACACCATGTTAAGGCAACAACAGCAACTTTACGTATGGTATATGTATTCAACAACGAACAAACACATCCACGCAGCACAAAACATTAACCCTGCAACACAAACATTGTATAAGCTAGTCAGCAGATGTCTGGTAATTGTGACAATACTAAAACAAAAAAATAAAATGTCAAGATATGCTAACCATATCGTTCCCTCTCTATTGAAATCAAACAAAGTAGATTCATGTGATCCCTATACATAATGTCCTTCCTTCTCATCCAATTCATAACAGAACATTTAAAATCAGTGCATTGTCCATTGATTAAAGCAATATTCTGTTCAAACTGACATGATATGATTCACTTAAACGTTTTAATGAGTATGACAATTTTGTGTGGTGAAATAATGAAATGACGTACACAAAATGTCATACATTACATTCTTCTTTCATTTATATGCCCACAAGCAGTAATAACCTATCACTAACCATTACGAAATTAGAAAAAAAGAACACGACCCATAGTATCCATACATTCAGCCTGGTAAAAGTCTGCAGCAATGTCAAGAACATTCACCTATAGGAGTCAATTTAGTTTATGTACAGTTTTTTGATGAACCAACAATTGCAGGAGAAACTGGCTTCTCTGTGAACAAATCCCGGTACACCGAAGACACGATAATTCAGCACATGTCCAGTCCAGACTTAAGCAGGACCTCTATGCTAACAGCATGGTTAAGCTGCTGACTTGACAAGAGATGGGAAGTCCACTTCATCGTCAAAACGAGGTGCCGATTCCCTAGGTTTGCTACCTACTCCTCTTAATCCACCTTGGGAACCACGGCTTCCACCGCGCTCCAATCCACCTCTGCCGCCTCGTCTACCCCGTCCTCTGCGTGGATTGTCATTGAAGGTGATGCGAATATCTGTCACCAAATGCTTGCCACGGCCATGATGATCATCCTATTGAAATAGGAAAAAAATTAACTCTGAAACACGACAACCATAATACTAATTACTTAAAACTTATTTTAGTCATATCCCCTTTAATTGATTTGTATTTGCAAATTCATCCAGCTCCGTGGTGAAAAAGTTCACCATACCCAGCGCTCGAAACACAGCTGCGGGCGATTTGGCAGCAGACCGCAGAGCAGTTTTAAAAAAAAAATAAAATTGTATGGGATCCGGTCATTCAGAAAGCAATGGCAAACTACTCAACGTAAACTTGCCAACAGATAACAGCAAAAAATCCTGGGGTTGACTACCACGTCCTGTAAAGGATATACAACTAGCCTTTTCTTCTTAATGGATATCTGCAGAAACATGTAGAACTCAGTGACAAGCAACATGTATCATAAGCTATTGTTCATGTGTATGATGCAACACTAAATATCATCCAGCTATTGTTCATGTGTATGGTGCAACTCTAAATAACATCCAAATATACTATGAAATGGTAACATGGTGCATGAATGCCTTTGAAATATATTTATTCCTATCATGGTGGTTACATAGCATCTACTGGTGTGGAAAGAGTCAAGACTTCTAAAAAGCCAACTTTTAAAAAAAATTACAAAATGTCACTAATTATACTTAATTCTAAAACAATGTTAATTTATCAGCTAGATAACACTGAATGGGGAGAAAAGCACATACCTCATCTTCCTCATCAGATTCCTCTTCCTCTTCTTCCTCATCTTCATCCTCCTCGTGTTTCTTATGGTATTCTGTTCCCTTTGACCATCTTGCACCATCCTCTCCCTCACCTGCCTGGCGGATGTTGAAAGTTGCCTTTGGTTTGTTTTGATTCTGAAGAGCCTTCCACTCATCCAGGGTCATCTCATGAGGCTGAGCTTCTTCCTCTGGTTGCTGCTGCACATTCTCAGCACTTTCACTGAATAAACATTGCAAGATATTAGCATGTGTTTATAATAAATAATGTTTGCATTAATTTTTTAAAGCAATCTTTATATTTGTTTTAATTTTGGAAGGTTAATATGTTGGTTAATATGCTTATTTATAAACTTAACTCATGTTCAGCAAATTATATGCTAAGTGATGATGAATCCTGAATTAATAAAACTGCTGAGTCACAAAATCTTTACCGTCATTCAACCAGAGCAAATATTGTGGCATCTGTAAACAAATATCCTAATCAATATGATACAGAGACAGCTTATGTGTCCTATAGTAATTGTAATAAAATATGCTCTAATAGTATACATACTTTACTTCAGGATTCTCCACATTTACTTCAGGTTGATTAGCCCATTCATTTGTTTCCGCAGGTCCTGTTTGCTCACTGAGGACAAATATGCCATGCATTAGAACCATAAACTTAATGCTGATGTTACTATACACACATCTGAGAAACGAAAATAATTATGCCGTTACGCAAAATCATATTCTATTGGTGATATTACTTTCCAAAAAATGCTATACATTAAGCTCAATGCCATAAATAATGTTAAGTATTTGGTATATAAAAGTATATAAAGTTAAAGTATTTGGAAACTACTGATGCTGCTTTTAAAAAAAAACATGAGAAAGATAAGGCTATTGAGTATGGCTATAATTAAATGAAAAGCTTGATCAGTATCCGGTAAATGTAATCATTATTTGTATTACAGAATATCTTCATCATACCAAGCAATGCCCTACTCTAATATAGCACGGAATTTCATGAATGTATTATTTTCCCTTGTGTAAAAATTTCAATCTTACTCAAGATCATCCTTGAAATTTCCCCAGTTATGAGCACCTCCACCTTCTCTCTTTTCAATAGGCTTTACACCCCTGAAATAGAGAAAGGAATTTAAAATGTGCCATCCACTAAACATTTGTTGACTAAATTATTTACAAATTAAAAATATTTTATTTCATTTTATTTATCCTTACAAAATGTGGCAGTTTATACATCTCCCTGCAACTCTACTCATTTTCTTTTCAAAAGCGCCTACAAGCATAAATCAGTACATGCTTTTGCTCAAGAAAAAAAAAAGGGGGGGGGGGAATATTGAAAAATGGCAATACTTTATTATACCAAGACAAAAAAACAAACATTCTTACGTTTTGTCAGTGCCACTGTGACGATCAAACTCCCTTTTCCGTTCACCAACGAAGCCTCCGCGTTGTCCTCCAAAGCCACCTCGTTCACCTCCGCGAGCACCTCGCCCCCTGCCACGTCCTCGGCCTCTACCCCTCTCACCACCAAAACCTTCTCTGTCTTCTCGTCGCCTGAAGCCAGATTCTGGCTGCTCCCTGTAAATAAAGCGAGTATTAGAATTTCCTAGTTGCCATAGTTTGGTCCATTAATAAACATTTTGTTATGCTGAATTTATTATAAAACTAAATGTCGGCTTTGATATAGAAAAAAGGCACTGAACACTGCCACACTAGTTTACTGCTTGATCAGTATCCGGTAAATGTAATCACGTTTAATATTACAAAAGTATCATCATGTCAAGCAAAGTTCTATTTAAAATAGAAATGTATACAATGTGGAAGAAATATCTGGTATCTGTTGAATAGCAGCCAATGAAATTATAACCATTTAAACCAACAAATGATAGAACAGCTCACAATATTACTACATATGCCTCTTAAATTGTGAGGGTATTTTTTGTATTTTGTCACTAGAGCTGCTATATTAGCGACTTTCAGCATATACAAATATCTTCCTTGTATTTGCATCACTGCTTATTTCACAGGCCATCATGTCATGCATGGCCTCAATGGACTCCCGCATTTTTCAATCAACTATAGCAATCTTTCCATGTTACCCTGGAAGATGAGACTACTTTCGGCATATACTTTGCGTACAGATTTGTCATTTATTAGGATGTTTGATGGAAGTTAAGCAGAAGCCTATGATATAGTTACCGCCTGGGCATATGGCAACTTTTACAAAGGATTCACAACACATGGCTGTCTGATTAAATTCATCAACCAGTCTATTTTAGGGAGTGACAGAATTATAGGCAAATACCGGGCTCCACTACTATATTTCTAGTGATGAGAAAATGCAGCCTGTTCTAGTTACTGCTCAGAAACATGGCACATCTGAAGACTATTCAAAATAGTCTTTTAAAATATATTCTAGATTACTATCCTAAGTGGAAGTAACAGCTTGTACAAAACAACAGCCATGACAAGAGAAACCTTAGGGATATGGCAACACACAAAATAAAATAAGCTAATCTGATGAGAAAACTTAAAAAGTATTACAAAGAGTATAGATAACCTTAAATTTTAAGACAATTTTAAAGAATTAGTTTATCTACAGCTATGATAGTATTTTGCTTGGTCAGTATCCGGTAAATGTAATCATGTTTAATATTACAAAAATGTGTCATCATACCAAGCAAAGTCCTATTTAAAATACATGAGTTGCAATATCAGACAGATCGTGCATTGTCAGGACAACTGATGAACATACACCCCTGGTTTTTTTTTTAAACAAAACATTGACTTTGTCTTTCTGTGGTTTGTGAACACTATAGCATGTCTGGCATGAAGTCCCATAATACCTAGCTAGTTTGGGATCAAGGTACAGGGTATCCATTTACATGCAACAGATGTCACTTGACTTGCCCTCATGTTTGTGATCAAATGATCACATCACAGGCAGACTAGATTTGGATGAATGCTTTCATACTAATACTCCATTATAATTCTGATCAATCAGAATATGCAACCTGTCCTGTCTACTGCTAACAAACATTTACTACACTAAGTGGAAATCTTTAGCTTGTACAAGACAAGTACTACGACTTCAGAAACAAGAAATATTACCCACGCAAACTAAGCAAATAAAGCTTTGATACATTACATATCAAAGAGCCAGTATGTATAGCTACCATAGTGATTTGCTTGATCAGTATCCGGTAAATGTAATCACATGTAATATTTCACAAGTTTCCATCATATCAAGCAATGTTCTATTTCAACTACATAATTCTGGCAATGTGTAGCTTGTATCTCTTGGTGCAGCTTATACCATATGCCTTCTAACGTTCCGTTGTAACAATGATCCTGCTAAACCAATGACATTACATTGAAACACACACACAAATATCCCCATCAGAAGGTTTACAGGGACATTTTTAAGAGCAGCCAATGAAAATTAATCTAAACCAATAATGTGAAGAGCTCACAATATTACTACTTATGCGCTAATATTTTCAGTATTAGCTTTGCAGCGTACGATTTCAGTAGACTTTGGTGTTTTAGGTAATTTTGTTGGAAATTTCAGTCTAAATGTACAAGTGTTTTTTCCAACCACATATGGCACCCAACTAAACGTCCAAAACTATATGTTATTTACTACACTAAGTGGCAGGTTGTACAAAGCGAACAGTGACATAAGATACAGGATTTCTACAGAAAGAATAAGCACAAAAGTTACTTTGAAAGGAATAAGCAAATAAGCTAATGTACTTAACAGATGTCAGGTATTTGACAAACAATAATGCTTATACTTGTTAAAATAGTTGTTCATAAATTATTAACAATTACTGTGTATCTTAAGACTAAGAAGTTTTATGTAAAAGAGCCAATATGTAGAGATGTCAGGTATCTGACAACCATTAATGCTGTTAAAATAGTTGTTCATGAAATATTGACAATCACTGCGTATTTTAAGATTAAGAATGTCAAGTTGTATGTAAAGGAACCAATATGTAGAGTTACAATTGTGATTTGCTTGATCAGTATCCGGTAAATGTAATCATAGTTAATAATACAAGTTTTTCATCACTTCAAGCAATCATTCTAAAAATGTAGACAATATTAAAAAGAAACAAGGAAAGTGAGTAGGGAAAATACAAGATAATTAGTAACCACTAGCACTACTTGACTTTTATAACAATTGCTATCACCAATATTGAATCACTTAGTTTGTCAGGTATTTGACAACCATTAATGCTGTTAAAATAGTTGTTCATAAACTATTGACAATTGCTGTGTATTTTAAGACTAAGAATGTCAAAAAAGAACCAATATGTAGAGCCAATTGTATCATGCATGGAGGTTAAAGTGTTTCTTCTTCTTCTTCTTCTGCGTTCATCCCGAGTTTTTTTTTCCGGATGTGATAGCGTTGTGCCTGTTTACAGCAGAGCTGCATTCTTGCGCCGTTAGGCCGACACATCCGACTTCTGCGGGCATTTGTTGACCGGGTTAACCTTCCCGGGGGTATGCCATTCTACAACTTAGTTAACTGGTAAAAAGTACAAGAGAACATGAGATGCAGGGACCAGAAAGAAAGAAAAGATAAAATAAAACATAAAACTGACACTTGTAATGATTTAAAACGGTCTTTACAATTTTTATGTCAATGTTCCTAAGAAATTATATTTCTAAATCTGAGTGACGAGTGAAATCTTATGATTGGGGGATGAGAAAAAAAATGTCTATGAAAATCTATGTGTACAAAAAATGTCCATGTTGTATGCACTCCCAGCTAAGATGGCCAGGAGGGATTGTAGTAACATAGTTTTACTGTAGCAGTCAAGTAGAACAGGTTCTCACAAACTGAGCATCAATGTTACATACTGCCATGTCAGGTATTTGATAACTATTAATGCTGTTAAATAGTTGTTCATAAACTACTGACAATTACTGTGTATTTTAAGACCAAGGATGTCAAGTTTTATGCAAAAGAACCAATATGTAGAGCTACAATTGTGATTTGCTTGATCAGTATCCGGTAAATGTAATCATAGTTAATAATACAAGTTTTTCATCACTTCAAGCAATCATTCTAAAAATGTAGACAATATTAAAAAAGAAACAAGGAAAGAAGTTAGGGGAGTGAGTAGGGAAAATACAAGATAATTAGTAACCACTAGCACTACTTGACTTATGACAATTGCTATCACCAATATTGAATCCTTTACAGTTTGTCAGGTATTTGACAACCATTAATGCTGTTAAAATAGTTGTTCATAAGCTATTGACAATTGCTGTGTATTTTAAGACTAAGAATGTCAAAAAAAGAACCAATATGTAGAGCTACAATTGTGATTTGCTTGATCAGTATCCGGTAAATGTAATCATAGTTGATAATACAAGTTTTTCATCTCTTCAAGCAATCATTCCAAAAATGTAGACATTGAATTTAAAAGAAACAAGGAAAGAAGTCAGGGGAGTGAATAAGGAAAATACAGGATAATTAGTAACCACTAGCACTACTTGACTTTTATAACAATTGCTATCACGAATATTAAATCCCTTTGTCAGGTATTTCTTCTGCGTTCATCCCGAGTTTTTTTTCCGGATGTGATTGCGTTGTGCCCGTTTACAGCAGAGCTGCATTCTTGCCCCGTTAGGCCGACACATCCGACTTCTGCGGGCATTTGTTGACCAGGTTAACCTTCCCGGGGGTATGCCATTCTACAACTTAGTTAACTGGTAAAAAGTACAAGAGAACATGAGATGCAGGGACCAGAAAGAAAGAAAAGATAAAATAAAACATAAAACTGACACTTGTAATGATTTAAAAGGGTCTTTACAATTTTTATGTCAATGTTCCTAAGAAATTATATTTCTAAATCTGAGTGACGAGTGAAATCTTATGATTGGGTGATGAGAAAAAAAATGTCTATGAAAATCTATGTGTACAGAAAATGTCCATGTTGTATGCACTCCCAGCTAAGATGGCCAGGAGGGATTGTAGTAACATAGTTTTACTGTAGCAGTCAAGTAGAACAGGTTCTCACAAACTGTGAGCATCAGTGTTACATACTGCCATGTCAGGTATTTGATAACTATTAATGCTGTTAAATAGTTGTTCATAAACTACTGACAATTACTGTGTATTTTAAGACCAAGGATGTCAAGTTTTATGCAAAAGAACCAATATGTAGAGCTACAATTGTGATTTGCTTGATCAGTATCCGGTAAATGTAATCATAGTTAATAATACAAGTTTTTCATCACTTCAAGCAATCATTCTAAAAATGTAGACAATATTAAAAAAGAAACAAGGAAAGAAGTTAGGGGAGTGAGTAGGGAAAATACAAGATAATTAGTAACCACTAGCACTACTTGACTTATGACAATTGCTATCACCAATATTGAATCCTTTACAGTTTGTCAGGTATTTGACAACCATTAATGCTGTTAAAATAGTTGTTCATAAGCTATTGACAATTGCTGTGTATTTTAAGACTAAGAATGTCAAAAAAGAACCAATATGTAGAGCTACAATTGTGATTTGCTTGATCAGTATCCGGTAAATGTAATCATAGTTGATAATACAAGTTTTTCATCTCTTCAAGCAATCGTTCCAAAAATGTAGACATTGAATTTAAAAGAAACAAGGAAAGAAGTCAGGGGAGTGAATAAGGAAAATACAGGATAATTAGTAACCACTAGCACTACTTGACTTTTATAACAATTGCTATCACGAATATTGAATCCCTTTGTCAGGTATTTCTTCTTCTGCGTTCATCCCGAGTTTTTTTTCCGGATGTGATTGCGTTGTGCCCATTTACAGCAGAGCTGCATTCTTGCCCCGTTAGGCCGACACATCCGACTTCTGCGGGCATTTGTTGACCAGGTTAACCTTCCCGGGGGTATGCCATTCTACAACTTAGTTAACTGGTAAAAAGTACAAGAGAACATGAGATGCAGGGACCAGAAAGAAAGAAAAGATAAAATAAAACATAAAACTGACACTTGTAATGATTTAAAAGGGTCTTTACAATTTTTATGTCAATGTTCCTAAGAAATTATATTTCTAAATCTGAGTGACGAGTGAAATCTTATGATTGGGGGATGAGAAAAAAATGTCTATGAAAATCTATGTGTACAGAAAATGTCCATGTTGTATGCACTCCCAGCTAAGATGGCCAGGAGGGATTGTAGTAACATAGTTTTACTGTAGCAGTCAAGTAGAACAGGTTCTCACAAACTGTGAGCATCAGTGTTACATACTGCCATGTCAGGTATTTGATAACTATTAATGCTGTTAAAATAGTTGTTCATAAACTACTGACAATTACTGTGTATTTTAAGACCAAGGATGTCAAGTTTTATGCAAAAGAACCAATATGTAGAGCTACAATTGTGATTTGCTTGATCAGTATCCGGTAAATGTAATCATAGTTGATAATACAAGTTCTTCATCACTTCAAGCAATCATTCCAAAAATATTGAAAAGAAACAACGAAAGAAGTTAGGGGAATGAGGGAAAAAGAAATAGGGAAAATACAGGATAATAAGTAACCACTAGAACTACTTGTCTTTTATGACAATTGCTATCACTGCTATCACTAATATTGAATCCTTACCATTTGTCAGGTATTTGACAAACAATAATGCTTATACTTGTTAAAATAGTTGTTCATAAATTATTAACAATTACTGTGTATCTTAAGACCAAGAATGTCAAACCAATATGTAGAGCTACAACTGTGATTTGCTTGATCAGTATCCGGTAAATGTAATCACAGTTGATAATACAAGTTCTTCATCACTTGAAGCAATCAGCAATTATTCCAAAAATTTAGGCATTGAAAAGAAACAAGGAAAGAATTTAGGGGAGTACGGGAAAAAGAAATGAAAAATAATAATTACTCGACTTTTATGACAATTGCTATCACCAATATTGAATCCCTTACAGCTTAAGATTTACCATGTGTATAAATAAAGCAAAACAATGCAGTATCCCACCTAAACTGTCCAGTTTTTGGTCCAGTATTTCTGTTGCTATATTTCATCTAAAACCTGGCATACATGCATGGAATGGTGTTAGAAATATGGCCAAACCCAGAGGGAGCTTGCAAATGTTTCTGGCCAAATCAAGAGCGGGCTTCTAATGTTCACCAATCTGCGCAGTTTTATGTATTTGTAACTGTTTCATTATCTATATTAGGAGTGCACACAAGTGTTAATACAATTTTTATTGTTTGCCAGTAACTTCAAAACTTTCCATCCCATATCTCCCTATTCTCAATCTTGAGTCCTTAATGTGACATGTCTTTGAATGTCAATTAATGACTTAAAACAATTTACCAAAGCAAAATATATTGGAGAACAGTCACTGGTAATTTGCCAATTACCTGAACTCAGGAGGGACATTTTCATCTCCTACTCTTGTTTCCCTATTCTCTTTAGGGAACTGCCGCCTTGGTGGACGTCTATCTCCATCATTATCACGAATTTCCCTTGGCTCACGATTCCTGAAGTTTCCACCACGGCCTCTGTCACTCCTTGGGGGAACAGATTTCTCTGTAATAGAGATTGGAAAAAAATATATTTAGACAATTCTACAGAATACACAAAGTTTCAAAGCACCAGTGAAATTAAAGACCTTTGTTTCAGCTAAATGCATTATACTTCTTTGGAAATCATAATCCAGTGGCGTGTGTATAACCATTGATTTGTATGCTTCCCTACCAAGACATCTTAATTATGTCCTCTGAAGTGACAGGATGTTTTTGCAACCAGTGGTACCATTTCAGAATTCACTGCTTCTTGTGTACAAACTGTAAAACTTCCGAAATAAATATAGCATTTAAAAATATCTTATGTAGCTTGCCACACTGGTATTTATTAAAAAAAAAAAGGTAAATCAGCTCAAAAGGACAATGGAAATGCCACATGTTAATTTTTTTTAGTTTTAGGTTTCCCCATGATCCCTAAGCTGATTTTTAAATAGTATGTATGTGTGCCTAAATCAAACAACACATTTCACAGGGCATGTGATTATACAGCACAACAAGCTACTTTTCCAACCTAAACCACGTGGTTTATTATCCAAATATGCTCACATTGGACAAATGGAACAGGTTTGCTCTCCTCTGCTGTCTATAACAGATGACGCCCTGCTCAGCTCACACGTTTTATGGTGTATTGTACATAGCTTGATTCAATTTTTAAGGCTACAAGACAACTTTGTAAATGTTTACTGACCTCAGCAGTAATGACAAAATGTTGCGCGTTTCTACCATCAAGCGTGTTCATGTGAGGAACATGAGGACAATGTCAGCAAAATCCACATCAAATTCTCAACCAAATGTCCACTGCGTTGGTGGTAGTTTTCCTATTCCAGTCCGTGGTGTTAAGAATGCTGTTAGGCAATACACCACCACTGTCATGATCTAGAATATTAAAGACCTACCTCATGCTCCAGCATTTTCTGCCATAAAATTTACCCTTTTGGTGTTGATCATGTTACACTGCACATTAATATTCATTATCATCAAGTGCCCTGCCAGCTGGCGAAGGCATTCATGGCTCTCCAGATCTCAGTAATTGGTGTTCTGGATCAATTCTGCTGATGCTATTCCTCCATGCCACCTCTCAATAGACAACTTTAGGAAGGGAAATTCCCAACTGCTCCTTCCAGCGGTAGATGATGTGAGGAGCACTACGGTGTGGCTAACGCAGCCCTGGAGACCGAGTATCCACCGGAATAAGTGGACAACTGCAGCTGAGCAGAGCAGGGCAGGGCACTCACTTGTCCTGACAGTCATAAATGACTGTCAAAGGCAGAGGTAAAAGACCACCATGTGGAAGGGGAAACCACATTGTCTTCCCAAGACTTCATGGCAAAACAAAAATACAGGTATAAAAAACAATCATCCCAGATGTGCCAGGACAGGTTCATAATTTCTGTATATCCACATGGAATATACTGAGCTGACAATCTGGTGACCTGAAGGTGGGAAAGACCATGCTTTTCCACTCCACTGTGATGGGGGTTGGTGGAGAATTCTTTGCATGCTATGAGACTAGCACTACCAGTTATAAAAACGTGAGTCACATCTGCACATGTCATGCCATTCTGGATCTATTTAGTAAAAAGACTTGTGGTATCCCATATACAACAGTGTCTCAACTTCCAATGCGATTCCCTATCAATGCTAAGGGATGGACTGCTGAACTTTTTTTTCAGTTCCACAATGGCGAATTCATCACAATGAATGTGGCTATCATCTGGCAGTGATAGATTATCGTGTATCTTGTCCGAATTGAACATTAAATATATACAATAAGAATATAAGAGTCAGTGAATTGCTTGCATACACTATTAATTATGACTACCACTAGGCATCGACACAATGCACGCGCCAAGATTCAGGAACACATGGTGACCACGTTCTCCGAAACTTCAGGCAACAAAAATAAAACAAAAACTCTTGTACAACTAGACATCCGCGGCATCATGTTTTGAGATGAAACTATAATAATGCACTAACCTTCTTTTTTCAAAGATGGATTTTCCACAACCTTTGCTTTGGTATCAGGGACGGCATTCTTCTTCTGTTTAGATGTTTTGGAAGGCTTTTTCTCACCTTCCTCCTTCTTCTTCGTTTTTGCTTGCTCTTCTTGCCTTGATAAGATCTCTAATGGATCTTCATCCTCATCGATGAATAGTGAAAATTTATTAGTAACCGCTATGCCGTACTGGTGGTCCATTTTCCTCTAATACAGAGAGGATGTTATGTGATTGGGACCCGTCGGCCTTCTTTACCGAGCAACTTCAGTTTCAAGATGGCGAATTACGCGCACAACTGCAGCGCATGTAAAGTAAAAACTTTTCCGGAACTTCCGGTACGATGGTTGAGCCGAATTTGGGTTTTGCGGATTAATATTACATTTTTCAGTAATGAAAAATAAATTAACTACTACTTTACTACTAAACACAAATTGTAACACGTAAAACAACCTTCAAATAACTTTGTACGTTATTTTGTTAAGTCAATTATGCTTCTTGGTAATAATATTTCAATTTCTGACCTACCAAAGTCAAAATATAAATTTCTAAAAAGGCCAAGACTGAAGGTGTTTTCCAATTCTATTTTTAGCCGGGATATCTATATGTATATTAATGATTTAATACAAGCATGGACACGATCCAAGTGCTTGTGACAAAAATAGACAAGGAGCATGTTCAAACGCAGAGAGTGTTTTAATAACTACTTCACTGACGGGTTTCAGTAACAGAACTTCAAATGGTCTGTGGGTGCGATTTAAAATGCATCCCTTGGATTTAAGCCCACATACATCTTTTCTTCCAACGAAATATACAGAGTTAGAATTACCAACAAGGATGAGAAACTTGGGTGAACGTCAAAACAATAACATACCCAGTTACAGTAAACGATTCATGACTGATCAAGGCAAAAGAGGACGACCACGAGCAGATTTGCTAACCGCGTTAATTATTGAGGGTTCTTCCTCGCGTTCACGGATACAGTGTAATAAATGTGGTCGTGTGTTTCCAAGGGAAAAGTCGTTACAAGCACATCTAAGAACTCACACAGGTAATTGATGTACTCGCTGTCGTCACGATTTGTATATTGTTTACTAATAGTAATAATATTCTTGTAATTTGATTAATTATCTTCATAC
The DNA here is from genome assembly GCA_963921405.1 of Cepaea hortensis. Classification (NCBI taxonomy): domain Eukaryota; kingdom Metazoa; phylum Mollusca; class Gastropoda; order Stylommatophora; family Helicidae; genus Cepaea; species Cepaea hortensis. The sequence goes on along the minus strand of OY992885.1, from coordinate 52,534,949 downwards.
TGCAGAAGTAACGTTATGTTATTACTACTATACTACAATTTATATTGTTTATTGGTGGTAGTAGTAGTAGTAATAGTAGTAGTAGTAGTAGTAGTAGTAGTAGTAGTAGTAGTAGTAGTAGTAGTAGTAGCCGGGAAGGTTAACCCGGTCAACAAATGCCCGCAGAAGTCGGATGTGTCGGCCTGACGGCGCAAGAACGCAGCTCTGCTGTAAACAGGCACAACGCAGTCACATCCGGAAAAAAAAATCCGGATGAACGCAGAAGAAGAAGAAGTAGTAGTAGTAGTAGTAGTAGTAGTAGTAGTAGTAGTAGTAGTAGTAGTAGTAGTAGTAGTAGTAGTAGTAGTAGTAGTAGTAGTAGCAGCAGCAATAGTAGTAGTAGTAGTTAGTATTAATTAGTAGTAGTTAGTAGTAGTAGTAGTAGTAGTAGTAGTAGTAGTAGTAGTAGTAGTAGTAGTAGTAGTAGTAGTAGTAGTAGTAGAAGAAGAAGAAGAAGAAGAAGAAGAAGAAGAAGAAGAAGAAGAAGAAGAAGAAGAATCAGCTCTTTTATTTAACTCGTTCTTTCCTAGACTATTATTACTTTAAAGTATTAACACACTTGATCACAAAGAATTAAAATAGTAACGTCTGGGACTAAAGATGTTAAATGACAGCTCATTATCATGTGCCCTGCCAACTGGCGTAGGCATCCATGTCTCTCCCAAGATCTTTGTCATTGGCGTCCTGGGCCTACTGTGTTATGACATTCCTTCATGCCATCGTCTTAATCGATCTAGCATCATTTCTCTCGGTCTGTCTCTGCTTCTTTTTCCTTTGTTTTTTCCCAGTCATCACGATGTTTTCCACTACCCCTCTTCTCATGACATGAACAAAGAATGATGTTTGTCTCCTTTTTATAGCTGCATACAATGTTCTACTTTCTTTAGTGTCTTTCAGACAATTGTTATAATTACTCTGGCATTGAAAAGTATTCTAAACACTCGTCCCAGGAACCACATTTCCGCTAATTCCAAGTTCTTAATTTGTTCATTCAAGTTCCATGATTCACTGTCATATAGCAAAGCAGGTTCTGTATACCATTTCAGTTCTCTCTTTCTTACATTCTATGATAGTGAATATTTGCATCAGATACGTTTCATTTTCTGAAATATAGCTTTTGTTTGACCTATTCTGCTCTTACTGTCTGTGTCGTTTCTTCTATATGATGCTATAATGTATAATTGTCTTTAAATTGATCAGCTTGGTTAAGCATTGTCCCTTCTAATCACATTTTGGTGTAATATTTTTATTTGATATAACCATATTTTCTGTTTTCTTGATATTCTTCTTCTTCTTCGTTCATCCGGAGTTTTTTTTTTCGGATGTGATTGCGTTGTGCCTGTTTACAGCAGTGCTGCGTTCTTGCGCCGTTAGGCCGACACATCCGACTTCTGCGGGCATTTGTTGACCGGGTTAACCTTCCCGGGGGTTTCTTAGGACGTTTGACTCTTACTGTTGTGGTGTTATCCCCCATCCCAGCTGGTCCATATAGAACAGCCAAAGATCCTGGTCAGCCCTCAAGGGAAGGCAGGGGCAGACCATGGGCATTCCCCGCCATCCAAGGAGGCTTCCATACTTGCAGAGCCGATACATAGCGCTCTGATACTGGGCTCACCCAAGGAATCGTCACGTCCTGCACATGGCTGCTTAGCCTCACTTCCGTATATTGGGCCTTCCGTTCATCATAGGCTGTTCTTCCGGAAACCAGAAGTATGCAGTCTGCAGATGACATCCACACAGTGAGCTTTCGTTTCGGACTTTCCATGTAATGGATTTGCTATCCAAGCAATATTCCATTTCGTGCCACTAGGATACTTTTCCACCTTTTATGAAGCCCACAGTGGGCTTTTGATTCGGACTTTCCACGTAATGGATTTGCTATCCAAGCAATATTCCATTTCATGCCACTAGGACACTTTTCCACCTTTTTATGAAGCCCACACAATGGGCTTTTGATTCGGACTTTCCACGTAATGGATTTGCTATCCAAGCAATATTCCATTTCGTGCCACTAGGAACTTTTCCACCTTTTATGAAGCCCACACAGCGAGCTTTCGATTTGGACTTTCCACATAATGGATTTGCTATCCAAGCAATATTCCATTTCATGCCTCTGGGTCTTCATGCACCTTTAAATGTCAACCTGTATGTAGTTAAAGTAAGCTGCGGTCAACTTGAGCTTGTTGATATCTCCATAGAGCTTGTCCTCAAATGAAGCAGGTGTGGGCCAAAATATCTTTCTCTGTTCTGCATACGTTGGGCAATCCTGCAGCAAATGTTTTGCTGTCATTTTTCCAGTTCTACAATTACATTCATCGGTATCTCCTATCTTTAGTTTATTGAACAAGTGGTATTTCAACCTGTTATGTCCTGTGCGGAGTCTGAAGATTGCTACTTGTTCTCTTCGGTCGAGTTTGTAATATGCATCATCCTTCTGATGGCCTGGATGCTCTGATTCCCATTTGGTTCTATAAGTGCTTTTTATCAACCTCTTTGCCTCATTATAGGTTATGTCTATGTCAGGCTGTGGTAGTCGTCCGCCCTCTTTTGCCAGTCTGTCAGCCTCTTCATTTCCAGGTATACTGCAATGTGATGGGATCCACTGTATTACAACTTTTTTGGATTTCTGGCATAGACCATGGAGTGCTGCTCTTAGGTCAGCTATTTCTGTGCTGTTATTGCTCTTCAGTATTGAGACAGCTGACTTTGCATCTGTAAAGATAGCTATTTGCGTCTCTTTTTTTTCCTCCATCAAGAGCATTTCTGCTGCAGTTTTCAGAGCCTCTACCTCCGCTTTGAAGTTACTTGAAAACTTTCCAGTTGCCACTGAATGTGTTTTTTTCACTCCATTTTTTAAATTTAGGAGAATTCCTCCCACTCCATTCTCTACTGAATTTTTGGCTGATCCATCTGTATATGCATGGGTCCAATTGCTACTTGGGTAATGTTCTTTTATGTAGTTTAGGGTTATTTCTCTTCTTTCGGTTTCATGCTGAGTGTTCTTTTTCTCAATACCAGGAATGTTTTCTATCATCTCAGGCAGTTGCTGCTGTCTCCAAGCTGGGAACTTGTCTGCATTGTAAATGGGTTTGACTGTTGATATGTTAAGTATGGGATCTGCCATAATCTTTCGTTTTGCAGTTTCTACAAAGTTGCTACGCTTCAGTCTTCCCTTTCCAAAACCACTAAACCTTTTATACATAGGGTGGTCTGTCAATCTTCTAAATTTTTCAGCTTGTTGCTGGGCTCTGCTATCTCTTCTATCCTGCATTGGTTGTAAACAAGTGATCTTTTCTAATTCATTAATAGGCGTTGTCTTCAGGCTTCCAGTTATGATTCACATTCCTTGATTTTGGACTCTACTTATTTTGTTAAAGTTTGACTTAGCTGCTGTTGCCCAAGCTGCAATGCCATATTCCAGTACTGGCCTCACCCGTCCAGTATATAACTTCTTGAGAACTTTCTCATCTGCTCCCCATGTTGTACCAGCAAGCTTTTTCATGATTGCCATTCTTTGCCTTGCTCTTGTTCGATTTTTCTCAACCTGTGTCTTCCATGTCAGGCGACGATCAAAGGTGACTCCTAGATAGTTTGGATTTTCTTCATGGCGCAATATTTTTCCATTCAATACTAGCTTAGGTTGCTGAGTTTTAGTTGAGAGGGAGAACACTGTGCATGTTGTTTTCTCCTCACTTATCTTCACTAGCCATGATTTTGACCAGTCCTCTAGCGCTAATAGGGCTTGCTGTATTCTGCTGTTAGCTGTACTAATATATTCTTCAGATGTCCATATGGCTAGGTCATCTGCAAAGGATGATGTGTGTACTCTGGCTGGAAAATTTTCCGTGATGTCGTTTATATATGCTAGGAATAATGTTGGTGAAAGAACTCCTCCTTGGGGGACACCTTGCTCCAACAGCATCATTTTGCTGGTTTGTCCTTGTACTTTTGTCCTGGCAGTTCTGTTCTCAAGGTAGTGGCTGATCCATTTGTACATTTTCCCGCAAACATGCATTTTTTGCAGTTTTACTTTCAGTCCTTCCTTCCATACTTTATCAAATGCTTTTTCTAAATCTATCCAGACTGCTAGTGTGTGCTTTTTCTCTTGGAAGGCATCCTCTATTTCCTGAGCTATATAGGTTATTTGATCTTCAGTGGATCTGTACTTTCTGAATCCTGCTTGGTGAGGTGTTAAGAGTTGATTTTCTTCCAGATGCCATGTTAGCCTGCCATTGATAATGCGTTCCATTAATTTTCCTACACAGCTAAGAAGACTGATAGGTCGATAGCCATTTGGTTCTTCCAGGTCTTTTCCTTTCTTTGGGACTGGTATTAGTATAGCTTCCTTCCATGCCTGTGGGACTATTCCCCTCTTCCAGCTGTAATTTAGGACTGCTAGTAGTTTCTTTTTTGCCTTAGTACCTAGTCCTATTAGCATTTCATTTGTGATTCCATCCTTTCCTGGTGATGTCTTCTTTTTTAGGGTATTCATTGCCTGTTCCATTTCTTCCATTGTTAGATTTGCCATCATATATTCTGCTGCTGTCTCTGTATATGTATGATGTATCTGTTTATCTTTGATTGCTTTCTTCTGTTCGGCTGTAATATCAATGTGGTTTGCACTGGCATAGTGTTCCATTAGTGCATTTGCAGCCTTTTTTCCTGTAAGCAAGGCATTTCCTTGTTTAATTGTTAGTTGTTTGTTTCTAGGTCCTTCATTGTTCATGGCTTTCACTAGTTTCCATAGTTTGTTTCCATCCCTGTCAAAATTCAGGTTTTCTGTTTTTTTCCTCCAACAATCTCTTGTTGTTTGATTTACTGTTCTTTTATATTTTGCTGAGATGGCTTTGAGAGAGATGTTCGCTTCAGTTGTTTGTTCTCTCTCTGCGGTCTTCCTAGCATCTTCAACTTTGTCCTCCAAAAATTGTAGTTCTTCAGTCCAGTATGGTTTGTAATTTTTCCTTGCTCCTCTTGGAATAGACTCAGTGGCCGCCTGTATTATTGCTCTGTTTAGACTTTCCACCATTTGCTTCATGTTGCCATATCGTGTATTTATGTTTTCACAATATTTGTCTGTTAGTATGGAAAATCTGTCCCAATCTGCTCGTTTGTAATTCCAGCGAGGCAAAGGCTTTTGCTCCTGTGGAACATACTCCATATTTATTACAAGCTTGATTGGTCTGTGGTCACTACCTGCTAATTGGTCAAGCACATGGCGATCGATTTTGTGGAGGATGTCTCCTGTGCAGAAAGCTAAGTCTGGAGTAGAAGTGGTAATCCATCTTCTGGAGTAGAAGCTCGGTGTGTCATCCGCTTTGTTGAGTATATGGAGATTTGAGTCTATTTCCCAGTCCTCCACTTCATCTCCTCTTTTGTCAGTATCTGGGTATCCCCATCTTTCTGAGCGGCTATTAAAGTCTCCGACAACAATGCAATTTGTGTCAGTAATTTCCATGTTTGAGAGTGTAAGATCCTTATCTGCCGGGCTATACAGATTGTAAATTCTTATTTTCATGTCCTTTATCATTATATCAACACCTATAATTTCCGTTTGGTTGTCAGAGATCACAGATACTTCGCTGCAAGGTATTGTATTTCGTGTAAGTATTACAACTCCTCCTTTGTGTCCTTCGCGGTCAAAACGTGTGGCCTGATATCCCTCGACTGAAAATGTGCGATTGGCGTTGAGGTGTGTCTCTTGAATGCATGCCACATCTATTCTATCTTTATGAAGACGCTGTGTTAGGGAGGCTTTCTTGTTATAAACTCCTTCGGCATTCCATTGTAGTATGTTGAGAGTCCGGGGTGTTTGGTCAATAGCTCTTAACCTACTCCTCTGTGCCTTGACTCCACAGCACAGGGGAAGGTGACCACCAGTAGTCATGGGTGGACCCCCTCGAGGCAGGGGGCCCGGCACTATCACCGCCTGATGGGACTTCACGGGATTAGCACCATAACGATTAATTTTCATCTGTGGCATCATGAAATAATAAAGTTACGTTGCACTTCTTTGTCAAGCCTGTGGCTCAGTACATCCGATTTCGACAAGCATTTTTCGGGATGCTTTCCCTAGCCTTTGACTGTCCCCAGTCTACCTACAAGGCAGCAGGTTTGTGCGTCACTTCGTCTGGTCCCTCTCCCTTGACCTGTCCGACATGGGTGACCCTACCAGTAGCTGTGCTACCGTCGGCATAGCTCTTGGGGTCATTGGAACGCTCAAGCCCCTCTACCTCGTCAAGGTGGACGCACGGCAGAGGGGTTCTTGATATTCAAGATTGTTGGCATTCTCTTTTACTGAAATGTCCAACAGTTGTTGACCTTTTGGTCAATATATAGATGGTGGTTTGGCACGGAATGAATTCACATTATTGCCTCGAGAGCCACCGTAGTGTAGTTGTTAGAGGTTCACCTGCCAGATCGGTGGTGTTATGCTCGAATCCCTACCGATGGGGGATTTTTTAAAATTGATCTGAGCTCCCAGATCGATCAAGAATAAAATTGGAACCAGGAAATCTTTTGGGAAGTAAAGATGGTCGGTGTAATATTTGACAACATCACCCTTGGAATACAGACTAGCCTATAAAAATCTGGGTAGAGCAGTAAATGCCCTTGAATTTAGTTGAGACTTGGCATCACAGCACTCGAGACATTCCCATACGCACTCCGTTCTCATCTTCAACAACCAGCGAAGAGTCCCAGTAATAATAGTTCCAGTTGCAATCTGATTATGTTTCCGTCTGGTCTTTTCTCTGAGAACTGAGTGTTGGTCAGATCCTGGGGAAAATGTTCTTCTACACGTCTTAAGAAGTGTGAAAAGCTCCTTTATTTACCTAATTTATATCTTTTGGGCGCCAGAGCTTTTACAGCTTCGTGATACTTCGTCACTGTATCACTGGGGGTTCCCTCTCTCCTTGAGCCTCTGCCGCTCCGGTTAAATCACCCGAAGACCAAGTAACAGCTGTGTCAGACGAGAACATAGGCGGAAGTCTTGTGTGCGGTTACGTAAAACCAGTAGGAAGTGCAATAATTGAAATGTTTTTAAATCCTGTAGTATCAACAAATACATAAATAACTTGTTTTATTGTACTTGCTATGGGATGACAGAGAAGTAAATACCTGGATGGCTTGACCACGTGGCATGATCGAGACAAGAACACTGAACAGATCCACGACTCTGGTGATCGAGTGAAATGGCGAATCATGACCGCCCACGCTTGCCGGCATGGCACATGATGGATGGATGGTTATTTTTTATCCTGCTGCCGCCATTTTCAGTACATGAAGATATCAAAAATAAATCCTGAAGCAAGAACCTGCAATGGATCTGTGAAGTGTTAGGACCATCATATGTTGTAGGCCTGATTGCATGCAGGAATAGGTTGCCAGTCTATGCCTCTCTTAGAGGACGGCGAGCGCTAGCGTCGAAATCTCGTCTGACTGTGCTTATGACGTTATCGGCAAATTTTCTAACGATTACACCAACGCACATGCTACTTTCAGGAAGAACACACTTTCAAGGCCTTCGCATGACGTTGCGATCAATCCCAGGCCTTGGTGGGTTGTGATTTATTACGCAATTTTATGTTCAATAGTTAGTACACGTTCAGTCTTCTTAGACTTAGTTGGATAGGGCACATTAGGAGGGTGGACGGCGGTAGGATTACATATACATGTTCAGTATTCTTAGACTTAGTTGGATATGACGAATTAAGAGGTTGGACGGCGGTAGAATTTCATATACATGTTCAATCTTCTTAGACTTAATTGGATAGGACACATTATGAGGATGGACGGTAGTAGAATTATAAATTACGTCTTTTGGTAAATTACACATGGATAAAAGATCTCGCGGTCGGCCTCTACTACGGCCTCTCGCGGTCGGCCTCTATGTGTGCAGGATAGAAGAGATAGCAGAGCCCAGCAACAAGCTGAAAATTTTAGAAGATTGACAGACCACCCTATGTATAAAAGGTTTAGTGGTTTTGGAAAGGGAAGACTGAAGCGTAGCAACTTTGTAGAAACTGCAAAACGAAAGATTAGGGCAGATCCCATACTTAACATATCAACAGTCAAACCCATTTACAGTGCAGACAAGTTCCCAGCTTGGAGACAGCAGCTACTGCCTGAGATGATAGAAAACATTCCTGGTATTGAGAAAAAGAACACTCAGCATGAAACCGAAAGAAAAGAACTAACCCTAAACTACATAAAAGAACATTACCCAAGCAGCAATTGGACCCATGCATATACAGATGGATCAGCCAAAAATTCAGTAGAGAATGGAGGAGGAGGAATTCTCCTAAATTAAAAAAATGGAGTGAAAAAAACACATTCAGTGGCAACTGGAAAGTTTTCAAGTAACTTCAAAGCGGAGGTAGAGGCTCTGAAAACTGCAGCAGAAATGCTCTTGATGGAGGAAAATAAAGAGACGCAAATAGCTATCTTCACAGATGCAAAGTCAGCTGTCTCAATACTGAAGAGCAATTACAGCACAGAAATAGCTGACCTAAGAGCAGCACTCCATGGTCTATGCCAGAAATCCAAAAAAGTTGTAATACAGTGGATACCATCACATTGCAGTATACCTGGAAATGAAGAGGCTGACAGACTGGCAAAAGAGGGCGGACGACTACCACAGCCTGACATAGACATAACCTATAACGAGGCAAAGAGGTTGATAAAAAGCACTTATAGAACCAAATGGGAATCAGAGCATCCAGGTCACCAGAAGGATGATGCATATTACAAACTCGACCGAAGAGAACAAGTAGCAATCTTCAGACTCCGCACAGGACATAACAGGCTGAAATACCACTTGTTCAATAAACTAAAGATAGGAGATACCGATGAATGCAATTGTGGAACTGGTAAAATGACAGCTAAACATTTGCTGCAGGAGTGCCCAATATATGCAGAACAGAGAAAGATATTTTGGCCCACACCTGCTTCATTTGAGGACAAGCTCTATGGAGATATCAACAAGCTCAAGTTGACTGCAGCTTACTTTAACTACATTCAGGTTGACATTTAAAGGTGCATGAAGAAGTATTTAGACTGTCGCACTTCATACCACAGGTATGTCGGTTACAAAAGCGCCCCAGAGGCATGAAATGGAATATTGCTTGGATAGCAAATCCATTACGTGGAAAGTCCGAACCAAAAGCTCACTGTGTGGGCTTCATAAAAGGTGGAAAAAGTGTCCCAGTGGCACGAAATGGAATATTGCTTGGATAGCAAATCCATTATGTGGAAAGTCCGAATCGAAAGCACACTGTGTGGGCTTCATAAAAGGTGAAAAAAGTGTCCTAGTGGCACGAAATGGAATATTGCTTGGATAGCAAATCCATTATGTGGAAAGTCCGAATCGAAAGCTCACTGTGTGGATGTCATCTGCAGACTGCATACTTCTGGTTTCCGGAAGCACAGCCTATGGTGAATGGAAGGCCCAATATACGGAAGTGAGGCTAAGCAGCCATGTGCAGGACGTGACGATTCCTTGGGTGAGCCCAGTACCAGAGCGCTGTGTGTTGGCTTTGCAAGTATGGAAGCCTCCTTGGATGGCGGGGAATGCCCATGGTCTGCCCCTGCCTTCCCTTGAGGGCTGACCAGGATGTCTTTGGCTATTCTATATGGGCCAGCTGGGATGGGGGATAACACCACAACAGTGAGAGCCAAACGTCCTAAGAAACCCCCGGGAAGGTTAACCCGGTCAACAAATGCCCGCAGAAGTCGGATGTGTCGGCCTAACGGCGCAAGAACGCAGCTCTGCTGTGGACAGGCACAACGCAATCACGTCCGAAAAAAAAAACTCCGGATGAACGAAGAAGAAGAAGAAGAAGAATACCATCATCATGAGTTTGCAGTCTCGTGAATCCTCGGCAAACTTTGGAAAATTGCTGAATTTGTATATAGCCAATTTGATTACAGAAGCCTTCTTGTTACCAGTTATTTGTTACCAGATCTAATGCTTGAATGAAACACATCGCTTTGCGTTGATTTGACACAGATGTGAGCGTCAACAATTTACCACGGTAAGGATCCTTTTCCATGCCATGAGACATATTTAGGTATGTGGTGCTAGCTCCATATTTTATAGACCCATCAGCACTTGATGGGTAATGCAGTTTGTATCACATCGGTCTTCTTTACTTCCCAGACGAGTCCATTGTACCTATTTTAGGCTGCGACAGTGTGTTTCGTGTCTTCTTTAACACACAAAATTGAAGAATGCTAAAGTTTGCTGAGGCCATTGCTTTTCACATGGCGGAGCCAAATTTGTGTATACAAAATAAAAAATAAAAAATCATGATGGTAGACAATTTAAATTATTGTGGGAATATGCGTATTGCTTATTTCAGCTTGAAGGATTTATCTCTTTTATTTAACTTATGTTGTGTAGTTTCTGTAGTATACACCTGTCGAGATATAGGGAAATATACCAGCAATAAATTGTGCGATAGATTGTTTGTGTCTTCATTATTCGAATGTATATTTATTCTCTCTTACCTCATACTATTTCTTGGTGTTTTCCTTACGTCAATTCAAAACAACTGTCTCTAAATTAGAATTTCCATTCAAGTTAAAGTTAGTTGCGTGTGCTTTTATAGTACGCCCCAATGAACTCCGCCATGTTTGGCTGTTTGCGATTGTCTAGACATGCTACGTTCAGTAGTTTGCCAGTGTTTTCTGAACAGTCCAGGCTCAAACCACAATGTAAATCAATGTAAAGCGATCTGCTTCATTCAAACATTCGGCCAATAACTGGTAACAAGAAGGCTTCAGTAATCATACTGGCTATAGCTGCACATTATAAACAACTTTGACTATAAACAAGTGGATAAATATTTTGTATTTTCAGTTTCTTCATTATCCAGGTCAATGTGTCGATCATTTAATTTCTCACTAATTAAAACTCAGATATCGCAGCTATGCTGCATCACACCCTGAACGAACACAACACAATTACATCCAAAAGAAAAGTAAGGACGATTGAAGAAGAAGAAGAAGAAGAAGAAGAAGAAGAAGAAGAAGAAGAAGAAGAAGAAGAAGAAGAAGAAGAAGAAGAAGAAGAAACAATATGGCGGTTTGTGTTATTTAAAAGTCCTCTAGGTTGCGCGACACTGGATTTCCCAGTAAAATACACTTCCCGGGACTGAAATGTTGTGTTCCTGGCCCTGGTACAGTGATTCTGTGTTACGGTTTTACCACGAAAGACGTGATTTGTCTTGTCACCGGTTGCCTAGTGACGGTAACAACAAACAGTGCAACGTAATGGCCTACGATACCGTCTCGTCTCGCGATCAATGGTCCTTTAAATTGTCGATGAAGTGTTAGTTTAACGCGTGAACTTTAATACAGACAAACCCAAACGTGCTTGCTTGATTATGGCACGCGTTGCCATTTTTATTTAAAAACCATCTAAGACTCAATAAACCAATGGCAAGTGATGATAATGAAGTTATCACCCCATTTACGGCCTATATATGTAACGTAACAGTAATGTATCATGACATAGCAATAATGTTCTCACCGATAACATAACAATAAATATAACAATACTGGGTGTTTAAAGATTGTAATGTTTAGACCGTTAGAATTACGTTAAAGTTGCCCTGTGAACCGCTGTTAGAAATTTAGCAACATAGATAAGCCACGGCGCACACAATAGTTAACATACATCATCATGTATTACATGTACATGTAATGTATTCGTGGTGTTGGTTTGTTGGAGAAGCCTCTCGAAGATTTAATTTTAACTCTTTAAGGTCAGCGAGTTTTAATTTTTAATTTGACTGTTCAGTCCAATGCATTGACGTTCTCGGAGGCTAGGGAAAGTCAACCCATCAAATGCTGGTTGATGTCGGGTGTACTTCATGTACTGAGCCACAGGCTTGATGATACAGTGCAATACGCCCCACCGTGTGATATGCCACTATAAGCCTTGAAAATGACTTGAGGATAGTATAGAAATGCCCACAGAAGTCGGATGTGTCGGCCTAATGGCGCAAGAACGCAGCTCTGCTGTAAACAGGCACAACGCAATCACGTACGAAAAATAAAAATAAAACTTCTCCGGATGAACGCAGAAGAAGAAGTATAGTGAAATTTCTTCTGACCAGTAACGAAAGTACCCTCTCCCCTTTGACTCTGTTGGGGTTGTGCAAGACGGGTACTGGAACTTTATATCTACGGAGAAGCATATTAGAGTGACACCAGATTATGGTTCAGCACAACACATACTGAAGAAGAAGAAGAAGAAGAAGAAGAAGAAGAAGAAGAAGAAGAAGAAGAAGAAGAAGAAGAAGAAGAAGAAGAAGAAAGGAGGCGGACGAGGAAGAGGAGGAGGAGAAGAAGAAGAAGTAGAACAAGAACAAGAAGAAGAACAAGAAGAAGAACAAGAAGAATGCGACCTGTATAACAGGGCTGGTGGCGAATGTATGGTGGTATGAATGGAGTAACTCGAAGTCATAGTATTAGTAGTAGTTGTGAGTTCTTTTATTTTCTCAATTAGTGGATGTTAACAATCAGAGACCAGATGTTAACCATACGACTTGTCGGCTCGAGCTATATTTGGTAACTAACTTATCCTCTACCCTCACGTCACAGCGTGACATTCCCTAGTTACCTCCCAGCGGGGGTGCTCACCCGTGCATTGCTGATTTCTAGACCCTTTCCCTTGCACACCCATCTAGATCCCTTATAAAAGAGACTCTGTTATACCTGAATAGTCATGGTTCCTCCACCGGGCTTAGGTATTTTGTTGTCAGTAAACTCCAACCCAGTGTCCAAAATGGGGGTTGTTTGTGACACATAAAATTTACTGAAAAGTTTCCATAAATGCCACAATACGAAATTGAAACATTAGAAAGAGAGTTCATTGCATTGAATCTGTTGAGCGACAAAATATGAAGTGTTCTACCGTCTTGTGAGAATAAAGCCAATAAACTACTGATTTGTGCCTACAACGGAATATTTTTTTCTTCCGGTACCAGAGGAAGATCAAGAACCATCTGGATATATTCTACACAGACACAAGATCAGTAAATTCCAGGCATCAGGTGTGACTTTCGATCTGATCATTTGGTGGCGATCTTCACACCGAATGCAGTGGATCTCCAGCATTTTGTCTCTCGCCACGCCAGTAATTCAGGCATCATCGTTCCAATGTATCCCTTGATGGTATCCTTCTTTCTAAACCATTATTTTCCTCTTATACTTGTATGTGGGTTTTTCAATCTTCCTCACGTCTTGATGTTTTTTTGTTTTCATCCAACACCCAATGGTCAGATTATTGCCAGTGTGCCAAGCAGTAGAAATAGGGCGTCTTTGTTTGTTGGTCTGCCTTCGCGCAGTGTGTTGGTGATGAAAGCATTTGTTTGTTGATCTGGCTCCACGCAGTGTGTTGGTGATGAATGCATTTGTTTGTTGTCTGCTCCGCGCAGTGTGTTGGTGATGAATGAATCGCATTCTCGCATACACAGCTGCAGGCGATGTGGAAGGAGACTGCCTTGCGTTGATTTTCATATAACGGTATGAATGCTGGACATTCAGAATGCAATGGCAAATTACTAGACGTAAACTTGCCAAGAAATCACAAACAGCCATAAATTATTGTGGTTCAATGCGCAGTCCTGTAAAGGCCAAGCAACCAACTTTTAACCTATTTTTGTGAGGCTGAGTCGACCCCAGAGCCTAACTGATTTAAAAAAAAAAAAACGTAACAACGCCGGTACTGGAATCTGAACCCGGGCTGCTGTATCAACAGACAAACGTGCTAACAATTGTACCACAAAAGTCCTTTACATGGGAATTGCTTAAAACCGATAACGTAGTTTCAACTACTGCAGTTATATGTAGAAATTACGAGCGTGATATTGATGTAGGTAGGGACTTGTAAGGACGCCGATCGTCTTATGGTTATCCTCTCGTCATTAAAATAGCATTCTTGTGAGAGTGTATTGACATGTTTAATCGTGTTTAAGTCCTCTCTGTGTGTAAAAACAAAAACGAGTTTATTAGTTAGTCGACAGATTATCCTCATTGCACATCGAACCAATCAGTCCATAAGTGCTCGGATCGCCTCCTCAGTAAATCCGTGTAAAAGCGTGTAGCGGCCAACGACACCAAGTTTCATTCCAGTAATGTGTCAAAAACAAAACCAAACGATTATGTACACACATTGTTGTCTAATTTCTCAGCAGGTCTGTTGCTACTCTATTACTAATAGTATTAGCGATTGTTCGTCATTTTAAATTGCAAACTTTAACTTTTAAAATTCAAATGTACATTAACGAAAACAACTTGCTGCAGCGAATATGTGACCTTTCAATATACTTAACCTGCAGCAGTCAGTACGCGACCTTTCAAAGAATATACTTGTCGGAACACGCCGCGCTACATTTGTAATAATATGGTAATATGTAGTGACACAGGGCAGGGGTCACCCGAGATATCGTTCTTTCTATTAAGGAAATAAAAGTAATACTTTAGTGAACCAGTCAGAAAGCGTAGTCGATCAAGATTCGACATGTATGATAATAATATAGTCCGGTCGCTAGATCAGTCACCTGAAAAGCCTCTCCACCCTTCGTAGAATCGCACTATGTAATCATCCGCTGTATTATTGTCAACCGTATAGTTCCAACATCATTGCTCTGAACTAAATGTAAACAGTACTCCTTCGGCAAACAGCAATTCTTCAGTATTTTAAAATTAAATGGTAAACCACAGTATTGCTGTTAAGATACTTTAAGTAACACAGCGTGTCCCCTTTTAAAAGGGAATTCCAAATGGAGACACAATGGGGAATCCTGAACAAAACCACGTGTCATTGTCTATTATTAGCTTGTACCACGGCCACGAGGAGAGGCCTCTTGTAGCTTGTATAAGTATAAGACACGTGTGAATGACGCATACAAGTATTCTTGTCAAGTCAGGTAGATAGGAGTCAACTTTCAAAGACAGTACCTTACAGGTACTATAGTATATATGTATATGTGTCACTCTGTGATTAGTGTTGAATCATATCAACATACAGAAGCCACTACCAGCAAGTTCCATATCTATTACTATTACTCTATTCAATCAATCAATCATGTGCCATGCCGGAAAGCGTGGGCGGTCATGACTGGCCATTTCACTCGATCATCAGCGTCGTGGATCAGCTCAGAGTTCCTGTCTTGTCCATGCCATGTGGCCAAGCCATCCAGGTATTTTCCTCTCGGTCTTCCCCTTGATCTGTTCCCTTCGATCTTGCCAGTTGTCACTAAGTTCTCCAATCCATTTCTTCTCATAACATGTCCAAAAAATGTTGACTGTCTACGTCTAATCTCTCTAATCAGTTTACGATGTTCATTTGTCTCCTGTAATACTTGGTCATTGGTTTTTCTGTCTGTCCATGGTATTCTTTGCATTTTCCTCAGAAACCACATTTCTGCAGCCATCAGATGTTATTCAGCTTGACTGCACATTGTCCAAGTTACAATCTCTGGCGTGCTATTTAATATTTATCAATCCATTTCATATAAAGGCCATAAAATTAAGCAATCTTTTCTTCCATTAATCTGACTAGATGCTACAATATAAGACAGTTGTGATCCCCAATGACATGGTCAACGAATATTTATTCTGCTTTCTGTTATACATTCTGCGCAGAGCAAGCCACTGGATAATTTGATTTTCGTTCGCTCGATTTGAACCCAGGCGAAATACACACTTACTGCAAGGGAGGGCACTGGACTAAGTTTGTATGTGGATTAGTTTTCCATATTACCAGTGTCCCTCGCCATTAGGCGAACTCATTCCGACTTCTGGGGTATTTGTAACCCATGTCCCAAGTCAAGGACGAGAAGACAACATTTGTATTTCTTGTTATTAGAAATCACGCCGTCGGCATAGCGCAGATTTGTATCTTGTTCATCGAATTTCAATCTTGGTTTGTCTTCCATGGATACGCATGAAATAAAACGTTGCTTCTCAGCGTGGCCGAGAGGTTTATCGCGCTCGAACTTGAACTTTTTGTGTGTAGACGGCGCGATAGTGGGTTAATTACCCACACCAATCAGTTTGATTTAAACGTTGATTTATCGTTCAGCTATGGCAAAATACTGAATGTAAAACTGCATTGAACATTAATCTGGAGTTGATCGCAAAGTGCAGCAAAGAACGTGCAATATATTTTATTACATACACATAAGTGACGATAACTGAGTGCCAGACTGGACTCGCAGATAGCAGGTCACATACTCCAAGACTGTCCCAAATTTGACATATCTAGGCAAACTTTCTGGCCTAGAGAAACAGAAGATAGACTTAATGGACTACTGAGTGAACTAAAAAAAGACTGAAGTATGTAATAAGAAAAATGTTTCAGATATAGACAATCAGTTTCAAGCGAATGAAATAAGAAGAGGAAGAAAAGAAGAGTTTCAGATAAAGAGTACTGTATGGTGTGAAGAACCTGTTCTGTTATATGGCAGTTAATTTTGGAAAATGAACGAACAGATTAGGAAAACCTTGGAGGCAAAGAAGCTGTGGTTTCTGAGACGAATGTTGCGAATATTTTGGACTACCAGAGTAACTAACCACAAATTGAGTTGAGTTGAGTTAAGAACCGACATCACTGCACTCGGGACATTCCCATACGTGCTCCGTCCCCTTGTTCAACAGCCAGCGAAGAGTCATACTACTAATCGTTCCCACAGCTATCTGATTAAAAGTTCTCCTGGTCTTCCCTCTCAGTTTTGAAATTCTTCCAGAACCCCTGAAGATCCCCCACAATCTCATTCTTTCCACATATGGGTTCTCAATCCGTTCCTCCGCCTTCTCCACCTGGTCCCACAAGCACACGACCACCTTCCCCTTGTCCATAGGCAAACTACCACCAAGAGGTGCATTCCCTGCTAGCCTATCAGCCTGTTCATTTCCCCGTACCCCCGCATGGCCAGGGCAAAATATCCATACAGTTCTCACAATCTGTGACCTCTGAAGCGACGAGAGCCATTCCACACGAAACATTCCTTTCTCCACCTTACTTTGAATCCGTAATGAATACAACGTGTGTTGCAGTGGTCTCCTCTAGCCACCGGAATGCCGCTGTTACTGCCTCCACCTTCATTCTCATGCTGGAGGTCGTAGTCCTATATGCCAGACTCTCCTTTTTCAAGACTCGCCCATTAGCCTTTGCAATAAAGCCCAGCCACTACGTCTGTTTCTCACCACTGACCCATCAGTGTAGATTACTATGTCACCTTGATGTGTGTTGCTCTGGATCAGCTGTTGCACTTCAAACTCTGTGCGGCCCGCTGCCCATTCTCTGCACTCACGACCCAGTGTTATTTTTACATTGTGCCAGTCTGTGATGTCTTCCGGACCTTCAACCCGCTCTCTTTCACGATTGATGGTCTCTAGATCACACACCTGACGTATAGAAAGTTTCTCCTGTGCCATTCATGACCTGCCTCGTCTTAGTCTATGACCCATGACCATAACCATTGCTGTATGCAGCGGGTGATCCCTGTCTGCGGAAACTCTCAGGTACCATTTGGCCTGAAGGTCCCTATGCCTATCCGTCATTGTTGGTAGCACCAGGATATGCCTCATGCAAATAATTGGTGTGTCCTTTGTGCATCCCAGGATTAACCGCATGGCAGCATTCTGTATGCGCTCCAACCTTTCAAGCTGGCTCTTTGATACTGTCAGCATCCCCAAACCATACTCAATGACAGAAATTATTAACTGCTGAAAGAGTCTGTACAGCATCCTCTGATCTTCTCCGGTTGCTGCCATAGCCCTCAGTGCATTAAGTCCCCTACCAGCCTTCACCACCAAAGCTTCCACATGATCCTTAAAAGACAAACACCTGTCAAAGGTGATACCCAAGTACTTCAATTTATTCTCTCGACTAAGAGGACATCCATTCAACATAATACCTGGGACATCTGCCTTCACGATCCGGTTATCCAGGGAGTACTACACAACCGATGCCTTGTCTGGGTGTATAATGGCTCCTGCGTCCCTTCACCACTCCGCTACCCTGTTTACTGCCAACTGTAAGTCTTTCGCCAAACTGGCCCTGTCTCTGCCCTGTTTGTACACCAGCACATCTAACTAACCACAAATGCCTGGAAAAGGTTAAAGTAGAACAGTAAATATAATTATAAGAATGAGATAAACAGTGTTTTCATGAGAAGAGTTTTGGAAAACATCGTAACAACTTGAGAGATCAAGGGTAGAAGAAGCAAAGGCACACCGAGAGAAATTATGTTGCATGGACTAGGACAGTGGCATGAAAGAATATCATCAGTAGAATTGATCCAGAGGATCAAGATTTGTGGAGATAGTTGAAAGCCTATGCCAACTGGCAGAGCGCATGATGATGATAATGAACCCACTAACTAATCAAACAAAACGTAGACCACATCAAATGTCTGGACCTATAATTGATAACATTCTTCATATGTACTCAAAATGATGTATACTAAAAGTAAGCTTTCTTTTCATAACTTCAGGTGAACGTCCCTACACTTGTGACTTCCCGGGATGTATGAAAGCCTTTTGCCAGAGTGGGCAGCTGAAAACTCACCAACGATTACACACTGGGGAGAGACCGTTCATCTGCATTGTTGATGGTAATTTTTCATACTACTTTTCATTAATTGATTAATGGGATGATTAATCGACTGAAGCGACTTCCCGTATCTGCCATGGGCTTATATTCAGTAGCTTTCCTTATACAACATTCTTTAATTTTTATATATAATACATGTCCACTACCATATTAACAACTTTGTTTGGTCTAAACCTACTTTTTGTTTGACACTGAATCTGTTAAGTATAGGGTGTATATTTAATAACCGTGTGGTGTTTGAAAACATTGCCGTTCTAAATTTGTAGTTACATTATATGTTACATGGTCTCCACAGAAGGTGAATACACAACTTAGAACGGTAATATTTTCAAAAACCCCACAGTCGTTAAATATACATCATATATCTTGATTTTTGAATGCACATCTTTAAAGTATCACTGAATACTTACACTGAAATGGATCTTAACATGTTTAATGGTTTTACTGTGGAGTTCCACTTAATTGCGTGGACACACTTGTGGTGTAGTTTACATTATATAGGAGGGGGGCTGAGTGAGGGCCGGGATTTTATTTCACATGGACTTCTAGTAACGAAATTTCCCCTGGTCTCTGGGTAGTGAGATCGGACGCCCGTGTGTATTGTTGCGCACGTAAAATGTCCCTTGGCAGTTGGAAATCGAAAAAGAATAGCCTAATGGCGATGCCCAGGCAAAATTTCGAGATAAAATATCTACCCAAAGTATTTCATGATTCTCGCCGGTGCTACGGAGTTCGTGCACTGAGCTGAGATTCTCCGGACTCAGGCTTGAGTTAGGAGTAGAATGGAGCACTTATGGGTTACACACCGTGTGCCGTGACGTTGGTCCGTTGACTAAGCTAAAACAACTTACACTGTGTAGACGTCGACGTGACAAACGGATAATAGCGCTGGCTCTCAAACTTCCGGTGCGCTGATGGCAAGGTAGGGCATTCAGTTTCGACACTGGTATTTAGTTGGACTTAAGCGCTAACTCCTTGTTCAGAAAGCAATGGCAAACTTTTTTTTGTTGTTGCTTGCTTGCGTTCGCTGGATGTAAACTCCAGCGTGAAGTCCTGTAATTCAGCCTGTATGTCGGATTGTGACATCCTGTTGTCCAACATCAGCGTGATGTCATACCAGACTAAGATTTGCGTGACTGTCCGTTGTCCCATGTCTGGCTTATTGGTGTACAGACTGGTAGTTCCTCGCCGTGCAGACAGATACTCTCCGACTTCGGAAGAATCAGAGATCCTACTACTTTAGCCAGGACCCCGAAGGGACCTGTTGCCCAGGACGCACGACTAGGACGTGTTAGTAGGTCTTGGCCAGTATAGAACCTGGCCCTGGTGCCGTGGAAACACCTCTGCGTCCCTTTTTTGCGTATCCTATTTACAGGACATCGCTGTCAACACCAGCAATTTACTGCTGTTGTTGATGTCTTGGCAACTTTACGTTCAGTAGTTTGCCATTGATTTCTGAACGACCGGCTCCCATACCAACACGTTAAAACCCAGCCGTCTGCTGCCAAATCGGTCGTAGGTGTTTCGAACGCAGGTAAGCGGAATTACGATCCTTTACAGGACATCGCTGTCAACATCAGCATCTTTCAGCTGATTGTTGATTTCTTGGCAACATTACGCTCAGATGTTTGCCATAGCGGCCGGCTCACATACCCCGTAAGTCACCAACGCAGCGAGAACCGCTACCGATTCTCGCGCAAGTTACGTTCCTCACGTGGATATACGGGATTACGGAGAAAGTCGCTAACACCTAACCCAGGGAGACCGGTAACGGCAAACTACAGAATGTAAAATTGCCTAGAAAATTAAACCGAGGTTGATTGCAACAGCCTGCGACCCAAAAAAGGAAGATCAGATCATTGCGAGTTAGAATTTAACAAATTGACCTGGGCTACCAAGTCGACGCAGTCTTAAAAAGGTACCTGTAAATGTTTGGGGAAGCGAAGACAGCAGGCGTGATACTCACCACATCACCCACTTAGTGCTGATTTTTTTTCATATCCTTTACAGGACGTTACAGTCAACATCAGCATTTTTCAGCTGCTGTTGATGTACTAGGCAAGATTACGCCCAGTCAGCTCAGTGCTGATTAGTTTATTAAAAATACGGATCAAGTACTTATAACATGAGCCTTAAGTCGTGTAAAAGGGCCTTTTACTGCTGAACTTTTGAGTTGAGTTAAGAATCGACATCACTGCACTCAGGACATTCCCATACGTGCTGCGTCTCCTCGTTCAACAGCCAGCGAAGAGTCATACTACTAATCGTTCCCACCGCTATCTGACTACAAGTTCTCCTGGTCTTCCCTCTCAGTTTTGAGATTCTTCCACAACCCCTGCCGATCCTCCGCAATCTCATTCTTTCCACATATGGGTTCTCAATCTGTTCCTCCGCCTTCTCCACTTGGCCCCACAAGCGCACGACCACCTCCCCCTTGTCCATAGGCAATCTGCCGCCAAGAGGTGCATTCCCTGCTAGCCTATCAGCCTGTTCATTCCTCCGCAACCCCGCATGGCCAGGGCAAAATATCCATACAATTCTCACAATCTGTGTGTGACCTCTGAAGCGACGAGAGCCATTCCACACGAAACATTCCTTTCTCCACCTTACTAAGCATACTCTGTCAATCCGTAATAAATACAACGTATGTTGCAGTAGTTTCCTCTAGCCAACGGAATGCCATGCTGAACTTTACTTACCCAAAACATTACGTGTGTTCTGTGCTGTATGGACGTGAATGCTGGACTGTTTGCACATAAATTATTTCAAAACTGAAGTAGTGTTGATTGGAATAGGATGTTGAGAATATAATTGGAAAAAAGAAATACGGATGTTGGGGTATTGGCAGGTGAAAGTGATATATCACTCTTAAAAACCCTAAGAAAAATATAGTCGATATATAGATATAGATTAAATGTTTGGTGTACATAATCAGAAGAGGTGGAATTAGAGAAGTTTTTTCTATATAGAGAAGTTAGCCTTAGTGGAAAAATACTAGGCAGTGAAGAAATACAGAGAAAGATTTATGTGGAAAACTTAAAAAGCTGGACAACACATAAATACTATTAATATAAGCAACAGAAGTTGCATTAAAATATCGGATGATAGGGTCGTGATCATAAATGTCTGCACCAGATCTGACATTTCACGAAGAAGGAGATGATTTGATTGTTGCTTATACTAGGCATTCTTAGAAGTGAAACTCCACAGTTGGATTTACTCCCTATTATAGTACTCGTATTTATTTTGTCCTCAAGGATTCATCTGCGCTAATCATACTGCTGCATCTTTCACATGATCAGTTTTACTTACTTCCATTTTATTTTAACATGTACAATATGATATTAACAACTTTCAACTGACAATGGTCTTTTTTTCCTATGTGAATGTAATATGCACAAATACACAATAGATAATTGATGTATGAATGATGAGTGATTGGAAGGGCCGAATGTGCCCAATTTGTGACCCTTTGGAAATAAAATTTGTTCATTCGTTCTCTGCTGGTGTATATCTAAATGTTGCAATACTGTACTATGTTATTTGTGAGGCTATAAGAATTAAGTTTATTGGTAACATTGATTATTTTGTACAGTTACAACTTTATTCTACAGGACTAAAAGATAGGTGCTTATTTTACCTGAAATCCATTTCAGTATTCTGTTTTCCTTTATCAGGGTGCAACAGCCGTTTTACTCATGCCAACCGTCACTGCAGCCAGCATCCTTATGCCAGCTTAAAGCGCCTGGAAATGAAACTGGAAGATGTGGTCAGACTTTGTGAAGCTGAATCAAACCCAGAAGTCATCAAGTGGATCAAAAGGTGGGACAGTTGACTCAATACAAACTCTCTTCTGTGATTTATGTGTTATTAAACCACAAATTACCCCTCTGCTGTGTGTCCACAGTGACGAGGTAGAGAGGCTTGCGTGTCCCAATGACCCCAAGAGCTATGCCGACGGTAGCACAGCTACTGGTAGGGTCACCCATGTCAGACAGGTCAAGGGAGAGGAACCAGATCAAGTGACACACAAACCTGCTGCTTTGTAGATAGACTGGGGACAGCAAAGGCTAGGGAAAGCAACCCGAAAACTGCTTGTCAAAATCGGATGTGCCAAGCCACAGGCTTGACAAAGCAAAGCAGTGCAACGTAACTTAAATCATGATGTCACAAATTAAAATGACTCAATATGGTGCCTATCCTGTGAAGTCCCATCAGGTGGTGATAGTTCCGGGCCCCCTGCCTCGAGGGGGTCCACCTCATACTACTGGTGGTCACCTTCCCCTGTGCTGTGGAGTCAAGGCACAGAGGAGTAGGTTAAGAGCTACTGACCAAACACCCCGAACCCCCTCTGCCGTGCGTCCACCTTGACGAGGTAGAGGGGCTTGAGCGTTCCAATGACCCCAAGAGCTATGCCGACGGTAGCACAGCTACTGGTAGGGTCACCCATGTCGGACAGGTCAAGGGAGAGGGACCAGACGAAGTGACGCACAAACCTGCTGCCTTGTAGGTAGACTGGGGACAGTCAAAGGCTAGGGAAAGCATCCCGAAAAATGCTTGTCGAAATCGGATGTACTGAGCCACAGGCTTGACAAAGAAGTGCAACGTAACTTTATCATTTCATGATGCCACAGATGAAAATTAATCGTTATGGTGCTAATCCCGTGAAGTCCCATCAGGCGGTGATAGTGCCGGGCCCCCTGCCTCGAGGGGGTCCACCCATGACTACTGGTGGTCACCTTCCCCTGTGCTGTGGAGTCAAGGCACAGAGGGGTAGGTTAAGAGCTATTGACCAAACACCCCGGACTCTCAACATACTACAATGGAATGCCGAAGGAGTTTATAACAAGAAAGCCTCACTAACACAGCGTCTTCATAAAGATAGAATAGATGTGGCATGCATTCAAGAGACACACCTCAACGCCAATCGCACATTTTCAGTCGAGGGATATCAGGCCACACGTTTCGACCGCAAAGGACACAAAGGAGGAGTTGTAATACTTACACGAAATACAATACCTTGCAGCGAAGTATCTGTGATCTCTGACAACCAAACGGAAATTATAGGTGTTGATATAATGATAAAGGACATGAAAATAAGAATTTACAATCTGTATAGTCCGGCAGATAAGGATCTTACACTCTCAAACATGGAAATTACTGACACAAATTGCATTGTTGTCGGAGACTTTAATAGCCGCTCAGAAAGATGGGGATACCCAGATACTGACAAAAGAGGAGATGAAGTGGAGGACTGGGAAATAGACTCAAATCTCCATCTACTCAACAAAGCGGATGACACACCGAGCTTCTACTCCAGAAGATGGATTACCACTTCTACTCCAGACTTAGCTTTCTGCACAGGAGACATCCTCCACAAAATCGATCGCCATGTGCTTGACCAATTAGCAGGTA
Source organism: Cepaea hortensis (assembly GCA_963921405.1). NCBI lineage: Eukaryota > Metazoa > Mollusca > Gastropoda > Stylommatophora > Helicidae > Cepaea > Cepaea hortensis. Next base: position 52,510,867 of record OY992885.1, on the reverse strand, counting down.
GTGACCACAGACCAATCAAGCTTATAATAAATAAGGAGTATGTTCCACAGGAGCAAAAGCCTTTGCCTCGCTGGAATTACAAACGAGCAGATTGGGACAGATTTTCCATACTAACAGACAAATATTGTGAAAACATAAATACACGATATGGCAACATGAAGCAAATGGTGGAAAGTCTAAACAGAGCAATAATACAGGCGGCCACTGAGTCTATTCCAAGAGGAGCGAGGAAAAATTACAAACCATACTGGACTGAGGAACTACAAATTTTGGAGGACAAAGTTGAAGATGCTAGGAAGACCGCAGAGAGAGAACAAACAACTGAAGCGAACATCTCTCTCAAAGCCATCTCAGCAAAATATAAAAGAACAGTAAATCAAACAACAAGAGATTGTTGGAGGAAAAAAACAGAAAACCTGAATTTTGACAGGGATGGAAACAAACTATGGAAACTAGTGAAAGCCATGAACAATGAAGGACCTAGAAACAAACAAATAACAATTAAACAAGGAAATGCCTTGCTTACAGGAAAAAAGGCTGCAAATGCACTAATGGAACACTATGCCAGTGCAAACCACATTGATATTACAGCCGAACAGAAGAAAGCAATCAAAGATAAACAGATACATCATAGATATACAGAGACAGCAGCAGAATATATGATGGCAAATCTAACAATGGAAGAAATGGAACAGGCAATGAATACCCTAAAAAAGAAGACATCACCAGGAAAGGATGGAATCACAAATGAAATGCTAATAGGACTAGGCACTAAGGCAAAAAAGAAACTACTAGCAGTCCTAAATTACAGCTGGAAGAGGGGAATAGTCCCACAGGCATGGAAGGAAGCTATACTAATACCAGTCCCAAAGAAAGGAAAAGACCTGGAAGAACCAAATGGCTATCGACCTATCAGTCTTCTTAGCTGTGTAGGAAAATTAATGGAACGCATTATCAATGGCAGGCTAACATGGCATCTGGAAGAAAACCAACTCTTAACACCACACCAAGCAGGATTCAGAAAGTACAGATCCACTGAAGATCAAATAACCTATATAGCTCAGGAAATAGAGGATGCCTTCCAAGAGAAAAAGCACACACTAGCGGTCTGGATAGATTTAGAAAAAGCATTTGATAAAGTATGGAAGGAAGGACTGAAAGTAAAACTGCAAAAAATGCATGTTTGTGGGAAAATGTACAAATGGATCAGCCACTACCTTGAGAACAGAACTGCCAGGACAAAAGTACAAGGACAAACCAGCAAAATGATGCTGTTGGAGCAAGGTGTCCCCCAAGGAGGAGTTCTTTCACCAACATTATTCCTAGCATATATAAACGACATCACGGAAAATTTTCCAGCCAGAGTACACACATCATCCTTTGCAGATGACCTAGCCATATGGACATCTGAAGAATATATTAGTACAGCTAACAGCAGAATACAGCAAGCCCTATTAGCGCTAGAGGACTGGTCAAAATCATGGCTAGTGAAGATAAGTGAGGAGAAAACAACATGCACAGTATTCTCCCTCTCAACTAAAACTCAGCAACCTAAGCTGGTATTGAATGGAAAAATATTGCGCCATGAAGAAAATCCAAACTATCTAGGAGTCACCTTTGACCGTCGCCTGACATGGAAGACACAGGTTGAGAAAAATCGAACAAGAGCAAGGCAAAGAATGGCAATCATGAAAAAGCTTGCTGGTACAACGTGGGGAGCAGATGAGAAAGTTCTCAAGAAGTTATATACTGGACGGGTGAGGCCAGTACTGGAATATGGCATTGCAGCTTGGGCAACAGCAGCTAAGTCAAACTTTAACAAAATAAGCAGAGTCCAAAATCAAGGAATGCGAATCATAACTGGAAGCCTGAAGACAACGCCTATTAATGAACTAGAAAAGATCACTTGTTTACAACCAATGCAGGATAGAAGAGATAGCAGAGCCCAGCAACAAGCTGAACAATTTAGAAGATTGACAGACCACCCTATGTATAAAAGGTTTAGTGGTTTTGGAAAGGGAAGACTGAAGCGTAGCAACTTTGTAGAAACTGCAAAACGAAAGATTAGGGCAGATCCCATACTTAACATATCAACAGTCAAACCCATTTACAATGCAGACAAGTTCCCAGCTTGGAGACAGCAGCTACTGCCTGAGATGATAGAAAACATTCCTGGTATTGAGAAAAAGAACACTCAGCATGAAACCGAAAGAAGAGAAATAACCCTAAACTACATAAAAGAACATTACCCAAGCAGCAATTGGACCCATGCATATACAGATGGATCAGCCAAAAATTCAGTAGAGAATGGAGGAGGAGGAGGAATTCTCCTAAATTTAAAAAATGGAGTGAAAAAAACACATTCAGTGGCAACTGGAAAGTTTTCAAGTAACTTCAAAGCGGAGGTAGAGGCTCTGAAAACTGCAGCAGAAATGCTCTTGATGGAGGAAAATAAAGAGACGCAAATAGCTATCTTTACAGATGCAAAGTCAGCTGTCTCAATACTGAAGAGCAATTACAGCACAGAAATAGCTGACCTAAGAGCAGCACTCCATGGTCTATGCCAGAAATCCAAAAAAGTTGTAATACAGTGGATACCATCACATTGCAGTATACCTGGAAATGAAGAGGCTGACAGACTGGCAAAAGAGGGCGGACGACTACCACAGCCTGACATAGACATAACCTATAACGAGGCAAAGAGGTTGATAAAAAGCACTTATAGAACCAAATGGGAATCAGAGCATCCAGGTCACCAGAAGGATGATGCATATTACAAACTCGACCGAAGAGAACAAGTAGCAATCTTCATACTCCGCACAGGACATAACAGGCTGAAATACCACTTGTTCAATAAACTAAAGATAGGAGATACCGATGAATGCAATTGTGGAACTGGTAAAATGACAGCTAAACATTTGCTGCAGGAGTGCCCAATATATGCAGAACAGAGAAAGATATTTTGGCCCACACCTGCTTCATTTGAGGACAAGCTGTATGGAGATATCAACAAGCTCAAGTTGACTGCAGCTTACTTTAACTACATTCAGGTTGACATTTAAAGGTGCATGAAGAAGTATTTAGACTGCCGCACTTCATATCACAGATATGTCGGTTACAAAAGCGCCCCAGAGGCATGAAATGGAATATTGCTTGGATAGCAAATCCATTACGTGGAAAGTCCGAACCAAAAGCTCACTGTGTGGGCTTCATAAAAGGTGGAAAAAGTGTCCCAGTGGCACGAAATGGAATATTGCTTGGATAGCAAATCCATTACGTGGAAAGTCCGAATCGAAAGCACACTGTGTGGGCTTCATAAAAGGTGGAAAAAGTGTCCTAGTGGCACGAAATGGAATATTGCTTGGATAGCAAATCCATTATGTGGAAAGTCCGAATCGAAAGCTCACTGTGTGGATGTCATCTGCAGACTGCATACTTCTGGTTTCCGGAAGAACAGCCTATGGTGAATGGAAGGCCCAATATACGGAAGTGAGGCTAAGCAGCCATGTGCAGGACGTGACGATTCCTTGGGTGAGCCCAGTACCAGAGCGCTGTGTGTTGGCTCTGCAAGTATGGAAGCCTCCTTGGATGGCGGGGAATGCCCATGGTCTGCCCCTGCCTTCCCTTGAGGGCTGACCAGGATGTCTTTGGCTGTTCTATATGGGCCAGCTGGGATGGGGGATAACACCACAACAGTGAGAGCCAAACGTCCTAAGAAACCCCCGGGAAGGTTAACCCGGTCAACAAATGCCCGCAGAAGTCGGATGTGTCGGCCTAACGGCGCAAGAACGCAGCTCTGCTGTGGACAGGCACAACGCAATCACGTCCGAAAAAAAAACTCCGGATGAACGAAGAAGAAGAAGAAGAAACACCCCGAACACTCAACATACTACAGTGGAATGCCAAAGGAGTTTATAACAAGAAAGTCTCCCTAACAAAGCGACTTCAATAAAGATAGAATAGATGTGGCATGCATTAAAGAGACACACCTCAACGCCCATCGCAGATTCTCAGTCAGAGGATACTTTACTGTTTTTGATTTACAAGGCAAATTTACATTCTGTAGTTTGCCATTGCTTTCTGAACCGACGCTCATACCACTGTTAACAATCAAAACAAGATGGTTTGTTTCCAAAATGCCTGCAGCTAATTTCGAACACAGTATGTGGAGTTGTGAATCGCGTTTGCTACCCCTTCACCACAGATGGCAGTTACAAGAAAGGATAGATATCATTGCAACATAAAGTCAAAACAAAGAACTTAGTCCGAATAACAAACAAACAAACAAAACAGAAGTAATTGTATTTACAAAGAAGAAAAAAAATGTTTTCCTAAATGCAACATTAAAATTAATGGAAGCAGCCTGAAACAAGTCAGTGTATTTATGTCTTTGGGTACTTTAACAACAGCAGGTGGAAGATGTATTAAAGAAGTTAATTGTAGAATATCTCAATCAAACGCTGCATCTCACAAGATGAAGAATATTCTCTGCAATATATCTTTGTCAATCAAAGTGAGGAAAAAATAGTTCTTAAGAGCTATATCATGCCAATCCTGATGTACAGAAGAAAATCATGAATGATTAACAGACAAGTGAAAATTATGTGAAAACTGCAGAGTTGTATTATATAAAAATGAAAAAAAAAAAATAAAAAAATAAAAGAGGAGTCTCCGTGGTGAAGTGGTCAAGCCGCTTGACTCAGGCTCCGAAGGTTGTGGGTTCGATTCCGGGCCGCGTCTTTCAGCTCACGAGTTAAATTTTTCGGAGACTCCTGTGGGTCGCCGCTAGAGCTACGGAGTTCGTGCTTTGTGCGACGCTTTCTGCGCTGTGGAAAGAGACCGAGCCATATGGGATAAAACCCGGTGAAATAAAGTCAACCCTGTCGACTTTTAATTATATAAAATAATGTGAACACCAGGGAAGGATGGAAAGACTAATGAAGATATCTTGAAAGAAGTTAACTCACAAAGAAAACTGATTACTCACATGAGAAGAAGACAGTCCACATTCTTTGGTCATGTCACGAGAATAGGAAAGCTGGAGTACATCATGGCAACGGGAAAACTTGAGGGGAGATGATGCTGGGGAAGACCAAGAGAGAAGATGCTGGACAAACTGACATCACGACATGGAGGAACATCAGTATCTGTAATGATCGACAGTAAACGAGATAGAAAGCTGTGGACAGACATGATAACCAACACCACAGGCATGGACAATAAGAAAGTCCTCAAAATACATTCAGTATTTTCCATGTAAGCAAAGACACAAAGGGAAAGTAGATAAATGTGTAATCATTTAATGGAAAGTAAAAGTCAAGGACCTTTTCCATGCCAGACAGCACAGGTATATGGTGCTGACCCCAGTTTTATCAACCATTCTTCTTCTTCTTCTGCGTTCATCCGGACTTTTTTTCCGGACGTGATTGCGTTGTGCCTGTTTACAGCACAGCTGTGTTCTTGCGTCGTTAGGCCGACACATCCGACTTTATCAACCATTCAGTCCTCAATAGTTGTGGTCATGATGGCTGCCTTTGCCTCCCAGAAAATGTCATGATACCCATTTTAGACTGGGTCAACCTACAAGCTCAGGTCAATGGAAAAAAAAAATCCCACCTCAAGTGGATGACCACCAAGCTGGCAGGCAAGAATGCTAGCCAGTACATTATTGCAACTGCCAGACAGACCCTTGCGCAGGCTGTTTCTTGGCTGTTGAACATTGAAAAGAGCAGACCGAATAGGCAACTGCCCGGGCAAAATTTGAAAAATGAGAACATCAACCCACAAAAAGAATATTTAGAGCATGTGTGATTCTGGGAGACATACATTCAGATCCTATCTGGTTCTACAGAGTTTTTGCACTGAACTGAGATTCTTCTTGTATGACCTATGGGAGGAGACTGAGGCATATACGCTGGTGCCCATGTGCAATCGAAGTGATCCTTAATAAAAAGCAAACCATTTGAGCCTTGTTATTAATGTTAATATTTATTTTCCAGTATTTCACCTAACTCACCCACCAAGCACCGATTGGTCTATATAAATATAGGTCTAGCACCATATGCCATTTCTGATTAGAGGCGTGTACAAGGGTTCTTTGCTTGCTTACTTTATTTCACCTAACATTCCATGTTCTCTTCTTTGCTTGCTTACTTTATTTCACCTAACATTCCATGTTCTCTTCTTTGCTTGCTTACTTTATTTCACCTAACATTCCATGTTCTCTTCTTTGCTTGCTTACTTTATTTCACCTAACATTCCATGTTCTCTTCTTTGCTTGCTTACTTTATTTCACCTAACATTCCATGTTCTCTTCTTTGCTTGCTTACTTTATTTCACCTAACATTCCATGTTCTCTTCTTTGCTTGCTTACTTTATTTCACCTAACATTCCATGTTCTCTTCTTTGCTTGCTTACTTTATTTCACCTAACATTCCATGTTCTCTTCTTTGCTTGCTTACTTTATTTCACCTAACATTCCATGTTCTCTTCTTTGCTTGCTTACTTTATTTCACCTAACATTCCATGTTCTCTTCTTTGCTTGCTTACTTTATTTCACCTAACATTCCATGTTCTCTTCTTTGCTTGCTTACTTTATTTCACCTAACATTCCATGTTCTCTTCTTTGCTTGCTTACTTTATTTCACCTAACATTCCATGTTCTCCAATGTCTAGAGTCTAGATGATTAGTTATACGCGCAGTTAGTGTCACTCATTGATCTCAACTTGTATACTCTAAATTTAAAATAACAGCTAAGTTTGTATGTATGTATGTATATATATATATATTGTTTTTCTTCACATTTAGATATGTTAAGCGTTGTCAAGAAAGAGCAAACACAAAACAACCTTTGAAGAAAAAGCATTCATCAGACAGTATAGATAACATGTCCGACGATGTCCCTACACTCAATGAAGGGCCATCTCGCAACTGGTGTTTACCAAGAATCGTTTCAGACCTCCCATCCAGCAAACCATCTCCATTGTCTCCATCGATTCTGACATCAACAGTATTCCCACAGTCCCCCACCATGTGCAGCCCAACATCCATGTCAACTTTAGTCTCCAGACAACCCTCAGCTTCATCAACAGCTTCCTCGTCATCATCTTCGGGTGTGTCATCAATGTCAGAATCATCCAAAAGCTCAATGCCACCGAACCTTGCTTCACCTGAACACCAAACTGATACTCAGGACTTTATTTACTCCAGTCAAATGATTTTACAGGGACACTACAACGATATAGCTGAGCCATTTATGCCTGTACTCCACTCCTACTGCAACACACCAACAGTTCATGAGCTGAATTTACTTGATTATAGAACGCCACCACCAAATAACCCTGTTCAGACATCACCTTTAAGTACTTATGCATCATTGCTTACCAAACAGTTAACAACACCTCCAGTGTCCAGCAGGCTTCCAACCGTTGCTCTGCCTGGTAGGCCTGTTACCCCTACATATTTGATTAGCCTACCTTCCAAGGTACAGCCTTTAAAGTCACCTACTCCAACACTGCCTAAGCCATTTATTCCTAAACAGCCTACCACATCAGCAAACACGTTGCCTTATAAAGTAACTATGCCATGTAAACCACTTCTTCTAGAGCAGGTTCCTAAATTGCAAGCACTACCATCGCCAACTGGATCCTTGAACTCCACTTCCGCAGATCCCGAGCTATCAGAATCAAGTTTGAGTGAAACTACCAGCTCAATCAGCTATAGAACCACTCCAAAGAATAGAGAAAAAGACCGATACATCTCTGCATTGGCTCTCATTGAACTTTCAAAAGGGTAAAAGCAAATTTTCTTTGAAAATCCAGCAACTTTTGACCAGACATACAATTTACTTGTAGTTTTAGCTTTACGTGTAAATTACTCACACCCAGGTAATACTAGTAGATGCATAGAACACAGGGCTGACACTGGTATGAGCATAATTAGACGAGGGATCAATGCCTGCTCTTGACATTTGCTATGGGAGGGAAAAACTGGGCACTTATTCCTCCATGCACTCAGGCCTACCAAATGTCCTTACACATCATGTAGCCAGGTTTCTGTCCCGGGACTTTATGTGTTTGTAAGTTATACTAGGGGAGCCGAAAGAAAGTTTATTTCTTGTTTTAAAAATCCTGCTTTATCATAACTGGCTTTTTGCTGCTCATTTTATCAAACAGTTTTATTACTATTGTTAGAAGAGATGTGTAAATATTATTTATAATATATAAACAATATGCAAGGCTGTGCTTTACTGCAAAATTAACTGGGCTGATTTACTTGAGTGTTCTAAACAGAGTAGTTTATGGCTGTTCGGTACAATTTTTATATATTTATATTCTTGTTTGCTTTTTTGCCATATTGGAGATATTTTGTATATGCATCCTGCACAAAGGGATCCAAGGTAGTGCAGGGATTAGTATGCTCTCCTACCAGTCTGGTGACGATGTGTTTGTATCCTCAAGGCAGGATAAAAAAAACATGGACCTCAACTCCCAGTTCAACTCTGCCTAAAAAGGATACCAGGATTCTGGGAAGTACAGACGGCCAAAGTAGTATTGACCACATGACCCACTGAGTGCTGATTGGTCTATATAAATATGGGGCTAGCACCATATACCCAATACACTTCAAGACATGAAGAAATGGGTCCTTAACTTTGCTTTATTTATTTCTGCACAACGATTAATAAAATGTTTGTAAAAATGCCGTCCGTAGTGAGCTTTTTAAATATAGTTTTACTTATTCCAGACTCCTGCCATTGTGATTAGAAAGATTTATGTACAATGTATTTATTTATGTATATTGTTGGGGTTTTTCCCCAAAAGGCCTATTTTCATATTCAGAAACTAGACATTCCTGATGTTTGTAATTTATTTAATCATTCATTTTCAAACCCATCAGCTGCTGGGGCGCCAACTATTCCTACCCCATGATGTTTGATGACAAATGATAAGGATTCATTTTCAAGGCGTAATGGCAGTACATGTCAGTCTGACCAGAGCAAATAAAATAAGATGATATACATACACACGTCAGTTTGACCAGAGCAAATAAAAAAAAGATTATATACATACATACAATGTTGGACCCACAGTAGAACAGTGGATAGCCTGATTGTCAGCTGACCCAGTGGTCATGCGTCCGAATCACACTTGAGCATGATTTTTTAAAAATTGACCAGGACTTCTACAGTGACCCAGCTTAAAAGTGGGTACAGTAAAATGTTCTGGAAAGTAAAGACAGCTAGCATGATATTTAACCCATCACTCATTGAGGGCTGATTGGTTTATACAATAGTGGAGTTAGCACCATATACCCATTATACCAAGGGTCCTTTGCGTTTATTGTTAACATACACACATGTATTTTAAAGGGGGGGGGGGACATACTCTAAACCAGCAGTTTTCAACCTGCGTGTAGCGGTGCAGTGGGGAGCCATGACTGTCAGTGAGTAGCACTAAGAGTAGCTTTGGATTTGTTGTACCTAGCATTAAAGTAAAAACTACTTTATATATGCTATATATATATACACACACACACACACACAATACACACAGTGCAGACCTGATAAGGCAAATTCACCTGAGACTCAAGAAATAGTTCTAATCAGATTATTCCTCAGACACAAGTCAAATAAGAAAAATTGTCAGGGATAAACTAATTGTTCTTCACAACATAAATTTGCCACATCCGAGATCGCTTTAAGCAGTCTGCACTGTGTGACTGTATATAAATGGTTTCAAAGAGATTTTGTGTATATTTTTTCACAGGCTGTTAAAAATGACATTTAAAACTTATATTGTTAAAAAAAATTTTTTTGTTGAAAACAAAAACTTGAGACAAAACGTTGCTTGTTTTTAATTAGTTATCCCACCCGGAAGTTGTAGCAAGCGTGTAGTTAGTCAGGGAAGACGTGCACTGATAAGGTGGAAAACTACTGCCACAAACTAACTAAAACATCCCTGTCAAAGCTTTTCAAAGCTGCGTATGAAAATGGCACAGTGACCATAAAGCTAAGACTTATCCGTTTATTACTGGCAGAAGCAAAGAACAGTAATACTGTAACCTAACTTGCATGTCATAAGAGGCAATTAAGAAGGGTTGGCATGAAGCTGGTCTATAGAAAAAAACAATAGCTCCAACCAATCATGAATGAGTCTACAAAAGGTCGGTTTGAGGCTTATGCTTCACTGAAAGATGACAGGCACTAAAAGAATAAGAAATCTAAGACTGACATGTATACCAGTTTGTATTGTATCTTCTGTTTTATCACTGTGCCAAAAAAAAAAAAATTTAGCTTAGCTGATCATGAGAACAACATAGTCATTTGCAATGACCAATCCACATTTACATGGATAAGGTACATGTGTTCTAGAATATTTGTCTCATCATTCATTAATCATTCACGAATGAGCAATAATGTCAGTTTTCTCAGCCAGCAAAGTTTAATAAGTGAGGGATTACAACTGGCAAATACAAGTGTTTTCGTCTACATAAATTGTTTTTTTTTTCTGTTAGAAAACCTTGCCTACAATTGCATCCAACTTAGGGCCCTGGTGATCCAACTGGGGAAGACGAAAAAGAAGAAGAAAGCTTAAAACTGTAACTTAACGAGTGTCCATACATTATAAACATATGCAACCGCCATGGGTAGTGCAGTAGCTAACATGCTAACTTGGTGGTTGAATCCCATTCAAGGCAGGGATTTTTTACCCCATTGATCTGGGTTTCCAAGTCAACCTAGCCTAAAACTGGGTACTAGGAAATTTTCTGGGAAATAAGGTGGTTGGTGTGACACTGACCACATAACTATCGAGTGCTGACTGGTCTAAACATATGGGGCTAACATCATATACTCACGATTCACGGCGTGAATGGTAGTACATTGACATATTACCACGAAAGTGTCTCTGGAGCAGTCACAGCTGGCAAAGATTAGTTTCATTTTCGTGCCAGGGCATGCGGGTGTACAAGAAATGAGCGGGCTGACAAGCTTACAGGTAAGGTTACTGTGGAAGACGGATGAGCCATGGACCAGGCTGATATACTGAATGCTCTACAAGAAGTAAGTCATTTGCGAGAACCAAGTTATTTATGACTGTGAATCTACATCCATGGTCAGACAGCAAGTTAAAAGAGGTGTGGCCAGACAAGAAAACTATGCAGGAAGCCAAAGATTAATAAACTAACACAGAAGTGGTGTCGTTAGCTGCTACACGCTGCAGGATTTACTGAGGAAGGGATCTGAGCACTAAAGGACTGAATGATTCGATGTGCAATGAGGATGATCTGTTAACTAACTATTACCATGAAAGTTTGAGCTTCAGTTTCATAGATATTGGTTCAACAAATCAAGATATGTGTACTTATGACAAAATAAAGTAAGACTGTAAAATACTTTCAAGCCCTTGGATAGAAGAGGAATTAAATTATTAATGAAAAACAATATTTTTTTAAGGGGCAAAATACCAAACAACACTAAATTAATTGATGTCTTAAAATAGTTAGTTGGACAACTAAAAAGATATTTTAAATGTAACATAACTGCAATATGTTAACTATCAACAGTTGTGAAAGACCACTCATTTTCTTAGTATTGTATTAGATAAAACAAACTACAGGTTTTTTGGGGTTTTAGGACAACATATTTAACAGAACTTTAAACAGATTAGAATCTAAGATTTTAAAATGAAACACATTGTAGAATGTAAATACTGAATTGTGCTGTGGAATGGTATCTCATTCATTTCAACACATATTCTATTGTCTGGCAACATCCTTATTAATCATTCCATATTCATCATTTGCTTTGATATATTTGAATTTTGAAGAGAAAAAATGCTGGTGATTTCTTTCTTACTTTCGACAAGTTTATGTGGATAATTTTTTTTCACAAGCCAAGACGAAGAACATACAAAGTAAAAATAAAATGGATGCCATGTTTTGTAGTGCTTCCTCCAACAGAAGTGTTTGAAAATAACATTTTACTTTATATGCGCATGTATGAGAGAAAGAGAAAGAAAGAGAGTAATAAATATAACTGTACAAACTGCCGTTGTGAAAGCAAAATGAAATAATATATTTAGTTTTCATAAAGTAATTCATGTTTTCAAATATATGCAGATTTATTTACATGCATAATTGTTACTTTTTATACATTGTGTTCAATTATTTTTTATAGACTTCTACAGTGAATCTGATGTGCTGTGTTCTTGCTGTGCTAAATATTATTTATATAATAGCTTGCAATATAAACGATCTTTTATGATTTCCATTGATTGTACGAGAATAAGTTCATAAGTAAGTCACAAATGGCTGTAAAAAAAATAACTACATATGATAACTACTTGAAACTAGTTTATTTGTATGCATACATTGTCCCTTTATTTCTCAACATAATTTCCATCAACATTGATGCACTTATCTCATCATTTTATCAGTCCTCCCAAGCCGGCTGCATAGAACTGCGTGCTTTGTTTTCATTTACTGGCCATTCCACAGAACTGTGTGACTTACTTATTGACTCACCATCAAAACTTTTTCTACCCAACTATGCATCGCTTTACGGGACAAACATTTGTTAGCATAAACACTGACAACCCACCTTGGCGCGAGACATTTCGCGAATGACGCCAAAGTTGAATGTGAAGTGAAAATGTGGTTTAGAAAACAGAGCACGCAGTTCTAAGCAGCCGGTTTGGGAGGACTGATAAAATGATTGGATAAGTGCATCAATGTTGGTGGAAATTATGTTGAGAAATAAAGGGACAATGTATGTATAAAAATAAACTGGTTTCAAGTTGTTATCATATTTAGTTATTTTTCTGCAGCCATTTGTGACTTACTTATTAACTCACCCTCGTAGATGTACTTTATCTAAAAGGTGTGGTTGTTGAACCCATCATGCATAGATAAGCCATGTATTTGGTAAAGAAATTTTACCCTAAATTATGATGTGACTATGCAAATAGACAATTAATGTGTAATGTTTACCTAAATTATGAAAGAAGTAATTCAGATAAATCATATACAAATAATCTTACTGCAGAACTGCTGTGGAAGTTGAATGGTCAGTTCACTTCCTTGAAGCTTGTACATTTCCCTCCTTACGTACACGTTTCACAACTCACTTGTTGAATAGACAGACATGACTTTTGCCAGTTGTCATGAAGTTTTTAAAGTTTATTCCTCCTCATAATGTGCCCAGAATTTCTTAACTGTGTATAATTTTACTAATAAATTAATGGTTGTCATTTTGTCTCACTTGTTAGTTAGTTAGTTAGTCAACAGATCATCCTCGTTGCACATCGAACCATTCACTTGTTTTTATGTCTATCCGTGGAATTCTTTGCATTTCCCTCAGAAACCACATTTCGATTAGATGTTTCTCAGCTTATTGCCTATGTTTGTGAGGTTTAAACTGCCATATATTTGACTACAGCATTCATGAGTTGGGGTGGGGAAACTCTCTTCCTCACCACCTTCCCTCCCCAGACAAATCTTAACCAAATATCTGGGACCCATTTTATAAGGCTGGGTTGACCCTTGGGCCGTAACATCAGAAAAAATAATCCTGCCACCGCTGGGGATTGAACCTGGAGCAGCCTGAGCAGGCACTAACCACTATATCCTATGCTGTGGATAAGAAGCCATTTTTGCTAATTGCCGACCTTTCCAGTCATCACGATTTCTTCTTCTTCTTCTTTCGTTCGCTTGAAATATGTCTATATCTGCAATGTCGTCTCTTGCATGAATTGAACTGTTTTTTTCAGTTCACACAGTGGTCCATAGAGTTTATCTTCCACTGTCGTCTCTCTAGGCCAGAAGGTTTGCCTAGATATGTTATATTTTGGGCAGTCTTGGAGTATGTGCTCTGCTGTCTGCGACGCCAATCCACATGTGCACATGGCTGTTTCACCAATCTTGAATTTTGTATACATGTGGTTGCGTAATCTATTGTGTCCTGTTCTGAGGCGCAGAATAATGACTTGTTCTGGTCTGTCCATAATGTGGTAGTCATCTTGAGCAGGTTTTGGTGGCTTTCTGACTGATTTGATCATTCTTTTCTTTTGGTGGTATGTAACGGGCACATCAGGCTGTTCCTCTTTGGCTCCTTCCTTAGCCAATTGATCAGCTCTGTCGTTTCCGGGTACTCCACAGTGGGATGGTATCCACTGTATGGTGACTTTATGCTGACTGCTAAGTTCAGAAAGTAGTGTCCTTAGTACTGGCAATTTCCCAGAGAGGAGCGCCTCGAGTACTGATTTTGCATCTGTTAGTAGCACCACAGGTTGTGTACCATTGCTGTTATTTAGTAATTTCTCTGTTGCTATCTTGATTGCCTCAATTTCGGCATCATAGTTATGGCAGTACTTTCCTGTCGGTACTCTGGCTGTGTCCCTAGTATTATTTGGGTATTCTATGTACACTCCCGCTCCTCCATTTCGAACAGCATTTTGTGCTGACCCATCTGTGTAGACTCGGATCCAGAGGTCCTGTGGGTATTCTTCATCAAGGAAGCTGAGAGTGGCTGTTCTGCGCTGCACACTGTTCTGTTCTTCCTTGTCAAATATTCCTCTCACTTTTGTCTGGATTTGTAACGATAGTCTATGCTCATCTTTCCATGGAGTTCGCTCTGGAATAGTTGTTAGGGGGATACCAACTGTGGGCAGATCAGTGGTTTCTCTGCAGAGTCGTTTGGCCTGGTGGATAAAACTACTTCTTTTCAACCGCCCCATAGCTAGGTTTTCAAATCTGTTCTTCATAGGGTGGCCTGGCAAGCTGAGGAACTTTTCTGCTTGTATTAGCGTTTTCGTATCTCTGCGCTCACTCAGTGCCTGTGTCCTCCCCATCTTCTCCATTTCCACTATAGGGGTTGATCTCATCCCTCCTGTGGTGACTCTAAGTGCTTGATTTTGCACCTTCTCCAGCTCTTGTAGTGTGGTATTTGATGCTGAACACCACGCAGTTGACCCATATTCCAGGTGTGGTTGTATGCTCTGTTGGTAAACTTTGCTAAGTATTTTCGTACTGGCTCCCCATGTGGTTCCACTTAGCTTTCTCAGGATGGCTATTTTCCTTCTGGCTTTTGCTACTGCTTTGTTGATGTGCTTTCTCCATGTCAGCTTGCCATCAAATGTTACTCCAAGGTATGTTGGTTCTTTATCTTCTCTTAGGGGTGTTCCATTTATCTGGATGATCCCTGCCTTTTGTTTTGGAGAGAGGGTAAATAGGGTGGTGCTGCACTTGTCAGTGTTTATGCTGACACACCATCTATTTGCCCATGCAGCAAATGTATCTACAGCTCTTTGTAGCAATCTGGTGGCCACTGATGCATATTCATTTGTGCTCCATAGAACCAGGTCATCGGCGTACATTGCCGCTTTAATTCCATGCGGTAGGTGAGCAACAAGATCATTGATGAAGATTAGAAAAAGTGTGGGGGACAAGACTCCGCCCTGGGGGACACCGTGACGCAGTAGTACTTTCTTGCTCTTGAGTCCGTCTATCTGTACTCTGGCTCTTCTGTTGTGCAAGTATGCTTTCACCCATTTGTACATTCTTCCATTGACTTTGCAGTTTCTCAGTTTCTTCATCAGACCTTCTTTCCAGACTTTGTCAAAGGCTTTCTTCAGATCTATCCATGCCGCAAGCACCAGCTTCTTCTCTTGGAATGCATCCTCAATTTCTTGAGAGAGGTAGGTTGTCTGATCTTCCGTAGAGTAGCACTGCCTAAAGCCAGCCTGCTGTGGCACAAGGATGTTTTTACTTTCAATGTACCACTGCAGTCTGTGATTGATGATGCGCTCCAGTGTTTTGCAGAGACAGCTGGTGAGGCTAATTGGTCTGTAGCTAGAGGCAATGGAACTATCTTTCCCTGATTTTAGGAGGGGTATCATGATTGCTTCTCTCCAGGCTTGTGGAACACTGCCTAAGGTCCAGCTGTTATTGAAGATCTGCAACAGCTTTGTTTTGGCCTCTGTTCCTAGGTTCCTGATCATTTCATTGGAGATACCATCAGCTCCTGGTGACTTTCTCATTTTCAGTTTTGATATGGCTAGCTCCAGTTCGCTGATTGTGATGGGTGCCTCCAGAACCTCATGTACTATTTCCTTCTGTCCTGTATGTTGTCGTTTCTCTCGAATCTCTTGTTGTTTCTCTGGACTAATTTTGATATTGCTATCTTGTGCGAACGAGTCCGCAAAATGGTCAGCTGCTTGCTTTCTTGTTAAGATTTTTCCATCTTTATGTAGTGCAATTTTTGAGTTTCTCCCTGTGCCCTCGTCATTAAGCTGTTTTATTAGCTTCCACAATTTCCTTGTGTCTCTTTCAAAGTTCAGAGACTCCGTTTTCTCCTGCCAGCTTTTCCGTCTAGCCTGCAGCTTGGCCCTTTGAAATTTGGCTTTTGCATGCTGGAATTTATTGTGGTGCTCTTGGCTGGGTGTGGCCTCTGCTTGCTTTCTACACACTTCAACATCATTATGCAACTGTTCCAGTTCACTACTCCAGTAGGGTTTATATTGTTTACGGGCTCCTCTTGGTACTGTTTCTCGCGCTGCCTGTAGTATGCATTTCCCAAACTCTTCAACTGCTTTATTTATGTCTTTCTCGGTGTTCAGGTTTCTAACCAGTATGCTGGTGCGATGCTTGTACATTGCCCAGTCTGCTTTCTTGTAGTTCCACCTCGAGAGGGTGCTGCTTTCACTTACAAGCTCATTTTCTACGGTTAGAAAGACTGGCCGATGGTCACTGCCACCAAGTTGTTTCCCAACAGTTCGTGTAATGTTCCACTCCAGGTCTGGTGAATGAAAAGCCAGGTCAGGTGTAGTTGTAGAGTGCCATGATCTCGAGTAGAAAGTATGTGGGTCGGACGGCTTGTTAATCAACATGAATCTATTCTCATCTTGCCAGTCTTCCAGTCTCTCTCCTCTCTGGTCCATGTGATCATAGCCCCAGCTCTGCGAGTGGCTGTTGAAATCGCCACACACAATCATTTTTTCTTTTAGTGGTAGAGTGTCCAGTGCCTGTGGGCGGTCACTTGGACAGTAGTAATTGATCAGATGTAGATCTGTATTACCTGTCTTAAGTTTAAGTGTCTGATACTCAGCCCCTTCCATGTAGACTTTGATTTGGGAAGCCATGATGTTATTTCTTACAAGGGTCAGTATCCCACCTTTTCGCCTGTTCTTTCGGTCAGATCGGTAACACTGGTAGCCTCTGATTTTGAAGGCTATGTTTTCGTTGAGGTGAGTTTCTTGCAAGCAACATATGCTTACTTTTTCTTTGTCCAGGATGTTTTCTAATTCTACTTTTTTGTTGCTGACTCCCTCCGCATTCCAGTGCATTATTTTAAGTCTTAGTTTAGTATGGCCAGCTGTTCTATTCTCATGTCCCCTGGCTCCACAGGACATCTGAGAAGGACCTCCAGTAGTTGGGGTTGGACCCTTTCGAGACATAGGGCCCGGCACTGCACCTGCCTGGGGGTCCAAAGCAGGGCGAGCACCATAACGATTAGCAGTAGGCGACATATTCCATTTTGCGTGATTGCGTGGCATCCTGATTTCTGTGGTGCGCCTCTTGGCTGGTTGCCTCCGTCTTCAGCACCTTTCTTTGCTAGAGCAGACTGTGGTCTCACTCGAGTGTAGATGTGTACGCGCGCACACACCTGTCTGCGCATGCATGTACGTGCATACACATCTAGAGCATACTGGTTATTTTCCGGCGCCAGAGACTCGCCGTCGCCCCTTCTCCTGTTAGTTTAAACAGGTCCGCCACGTGAAGGCCAGGAGTTGGACTTTTGCTGCATAGGTTATGTATTCACGAGCCATTGAGGTATTTGAGCAATGTTGGGCGCTCACCCCAACACCGCGCCTCGGCTACATACAGCAACATTTGGAACCCAGTCATCACGATGTTCTTCAATGTCTCTCTTCTCATTATTTGGTCAAAGAACAGTTTATATCTTTCTAATTAATAGTTGTAGTGTTCTACTTTCATTACTCCCTTCAGTGCGTTCATTGTTAGTTACTCAGGCAGTATTCATAAGAGTGAGTTTTCACAATTCCACTCTAATTATTTATTTGTTTTGTTGTTGTTAAGTCTCTGCACTTAGCTTCATCTTCTTCCATGAAAAACAGATGCTACTGTATTCTCTTGAAGGTCTGTATGTATTTTCAGACAGTGTATTATGCATCCCTTGCTATTGGTTTTCATCACTGCCTTCTGTTTTCCCATTTATTGTTTTGTCTTACATGACAATATTTACACTTGAAAGTTATATTTTACTGTGAATGCTATTGTCCCTACTTTGTTTGCTGGTTACAGGTAATGACTATGGTTGACGTTTATAAGAGAAATTACTCTTTACATGAGTCGTTACTGTTTTAATATTTATTAACTTGAGGACTGCAGGAAATGATTCATCTGCCCTTAACTCAAAGATATCAGATCCATATCTACTGGGGGAAAGTTATAAAAACAAAACCAGAGAATGTTATATTTCCCTGTGCAAATAAAAAATCCCATGGCAGTTGGAAATTAAAAAGAGTAGGCCATAAAGCCTTTGCCCTGGTAATACAGTTAGGAAATGTAAACCCAACCACAGGTAAATACAGCCTGCTAAATTGGATGGAATCTGTCTAGATGAAGTAAGCTTTACTGAAATGCATGCCAAATTTGGACACATTGACCTTTAAGGTGCATGACCTAGTGTGACACATTGCCCTCAAAAGGGAAACAAAGAAGAGGAAGATATTCCCAATCTCACACCCCTTCCCAATCCCTGGGTAGCGGATTGAATGTGACCTTTTTTTTGGACATGAGCAAAAAAGTAGGCCTGTGTGTGCATGCTATGCACACAAAAGTATCATTACAGTATCAGCCTGGCAGCAATCACCCCATTTTTTCTATACCATTTTGATGCCCTAGATCTGGCAAGAACTTCAAGACAACATCTACGCTGGATAAGTGAAGACTGCACAACGAAAGCAGTGAATAAACAAAACACAAGTGTGAAAGCATACAGTATCAATAGTAGGTATGGAGGTTTATAGCTTGTATGTTGTTCCCAAACTCCAGAAGACATTCCTACAGACCTGTCCTCTCTACCCACAAGGAGCTACATGGGAAGCTAAACTTAGGGTACAAAGCAGGATCTGAAATGGATGTCAGATTTTAATCATATTATAGATAAAGAAACCACAGAATGTAGAACTAACAGTAGCTTGCATGCATTTTAAGCTTCCATTGTTTATAAATGCATTTAGATGGATGATTTATCCTGACAATTGATTTCTTCTGAGACTGCCCCCCCCCCCCCATGTTAACTCGCTGTAGTCCATACATGTGCTGCTACTTCTAGTGCACTGGACTGATTTTTGTGTTTAGCTTTCCATTTTACCAGTAGTCTTCAACATCAGTTGAATCCACTCCAACTTCAGTGGTACTTGTAATTTACGCCCCCAAGTCAAGGACGAGAGGTCAACATTTTAGTCCAACTGTCCGTCTTTATTGTTTTTCTTCTCCTTACAAAAAACACCAATGTTTTAGGTAGTCACAATTTGCAGTTTATAGTGTTTTCTTTATCCCTAAATCTTAATGAATATTATATGAATTACCAATAGATTGATTACATACATTTATTGACTTCTGGTTTGTTTTGTGTTTAAACATTTGTAATAACTTCCGTATCCGAGAAGGCTATGTATCCAATCAATGCCCAAGAGAACATGTGACATCATCAGATACGAATGCTTCTTGGAAAAATTCCCAGCCTTATGATGAGATCAAACACTGGCACCTTCGAGCCTGAGGCAGACACCTTAGCCTCTGTCACGGCTCCCATTGGTGCTCGTTCAGAACGTTAGATTAGTGGTTCTCAACCGGTGGGGGATTCCCTCCTGGGAAGAATTTTAGGGTTTCTGGGAGGGAGTGGGGGGAAAATTAATATTTCAAGATTGCATTAGTACAAGAACCGATTACTTGATATTGTTTTTCCTTCCACATTTCACGGTTCTATACTTCTCGCCCTTCTGAAATTCATTTTATAGTGTAAGTTGACCCGCAAATCACGTTTTATGTAGACGCCCAGACTTGTTTTAGTATGTGTTATTAAAGGCTCACTTAGTTCCACTTCTACAGCACAATTAATTCTGTCACTTTCAAATGATTTTCATAATGCATGTAACACAGGCAGTAATCACCAACCGTCATTGGCAATAATGGTTCTTTCGATCTCCAATAGCATAGTTTAATATGTGTGCTAACACCTTTCAATGCCATGACAAAATCTTGTCAACAATCTTCTCTCATTGTCTTCCCCTGTCCCTTACTTTGCAGGGTCTGTCTTTCTATACGAAGACTATTGGAGTCAAACCATTCACAAACTGGCACAAAGCATAGAGAAACCATTATTGCATTCATTCTTTGTAAAACATACTTCTTTACACATAGATTATAAAAATTTTACATTTCCATAAATGATCACTACTTAGAAAGTTTACCAAAATTCAACAAGTCTTCTTAAGCCCTAAACCTGACTGTCTGCATGCAGGATAACTAGAGATCACAATTCTTCAGAAAACTGGGGTTATTAGTCTACAGGAAAACTAGAGTTTATTAGTCTGCAGGAAAACTAGAGGTTATTAGTCTGCAGGAAAACTAGAGATCATTGGTCTGCAGGAAAACTATAGGTCATTAATCTGCAGGAAAAGTAAAGGTTACTTTTTTTTTTAAAGTTCCATATCCCTTACAGGACGTTGCAGTCAACACCAGCATTTTTCAGCTGTTGTTGATGTCTTGGCAAGATTATGGTCAGTAGTTTGCCAATGATTTCTGAGCGACCGGCTCACGTACCCCGTAAGTAACCAACGCAACACGACCCGTTGCCGAATCTAGCGCAGCTGTGTTCCTCACATGGATATAAAGATTACGGAGAAAGTCGTTAACGCCTTCGCCAGGGAGACCGAGGCTACTAGTCTGCAGAAAAATTAAAGGTTACTGGTCTGTAGGAACAGACATAATCTCCCATAGGCAGCAAGAGAACTCAAAGAAATCACATTCAGACCAAAATATCATAGGTTCTTCAGGTCTCAGGATTAAATTCCCCTACCTCCTTGATACAAGAGCTCACTCAATTTCACACCAGTCTGTTCTTCATTTATGTACTAGTCACTACATATTTTACTTAAACACCACCCAAACAACCTCCTAACACCACGGTATTTTAACATGTTCCTATCTGCCTAAGCAACATGCATATTTTCAGTAAACTGCTGCCAAACAACCTGCATATTTTCAGTAAATCGCTGCCAAATAACCTGTTTCTTTACAGTAAACACCTGTATTAAACCTGTTGCTTTACAGTAAATGTTAGTCTCAAGTCCCTTACAGGATGTCACAATCAATCCCAGTGTTTGTTAGCTGTTTGTAGCTTGCTAGGCACTTTTGTGCCTGTCTACCTGGCCAAGGCGTTAATGACATTGTTCGTAATCCTGTATATCCACGTGGGGAAAACAGCAGCTGCGAGAATTGGCAGCACTGTATCTTACGGGGGTATGTGAGTCAGTCGTTCAGAAAGCAATGGCAAGCTACTGAACGTAAAACTTGCCTAGTACAACAACAGCAGCTGAAAAATGCTGTTGTTGACTGCAACGTCCTGTAAGGGATTTGCAACATTTAAAAAAGGCACTTTTTACTACTGATTTCTAAATGCCCAATATTCATACCATTGTGAAAAATCAATGCAATATGATCTGCTTCCAAATTGCCTGTGGCATACTTGGAACTCAGTATAGTATGTAGGGATTGTGAAACTGTTCACTACCCATAGTCCACAGACATCAATCTTTACAGTAGATCACTGCACTAAACAACCTGTCTCTTTACAATAGATCATTGTACTAAACAACCTGTCTCTTTACAGTAGATCACTGCACTAAACAACCTGTCTCTTTACAGTAGAACACTGTACTAAACAACCTGACTCTTTACAGTAGATCACTGCACTAAACAACGTGCCTCTTTACAGTAGATCACTGTAATAAACAACCTAGTTCTTTACAGTAGATCACTGTACTAAACAACCTGTCTCTTTACAGTAGAACACTGCACTAAACAACCTGACTCTTTACAGTAGATCGCTGTAATAAACAACCTGACTCTTTACAGTAGATCACTCCTGTAAACAACCTGTCTCTTTACAGCAGACCACTGCTCTAAACAATCTGCCTCTTTACAGTAGATCACTGCACTAAACAACCTGTCTCTTTACAGAACACTGCACTAAACAACCTAGTTATTTACATTAGAACACTGCACTAAACAACCTGACTCTTTACAGTAGATCACTCCTCTAAACAACCTGTCTCTTTACAGCAGACCACTGCTCTAAACAACTTGTCTGTTTACAGTAGAACACTGCACAAAACAACCTGCCTCTTTACAGTAGATCACTGTAATAAACAACCTAGTTCTTTACATTAGAACACTGCACTAAACAACTTGTCTCTTTACAGTAGAACACTGAACTAAACACCTGCCTCTTTACAGTAGATCGCTGTAATAAACAACCTAGTTCTTTACATTAGATCACTGTACTAAACAACTTGTCTCTTTATAGTAGAACACTGAACTAAACAACCTGCCTCTTTACAGTAGATCGCTGTAATAAACAACCTAGTTCTTTACATTAGATCACTGTACTAAACAACTTGTCTGTTTACAGTAGATCACTACATTAAAGAACCCGCCTCTTTACAGTAGATCGCTGTAATAAACAACCTAGTTCTTTACATTAGATCACTGTACTAAACAACTTGTCTGTATACAGTAGATCACTACATTAAAGAACCTGTCTCTTTACAGTAGATCACAGTAATAAACAATCTGTCTCTTTACAGCAGACCATTGCTCTAAACAACCTGTCACTTTACAGTAGACCACTCCTCTAAACAACCGGTCTCTTTACAGCAGGTCACTGTACTAAACAACCTGTTCCATTATGGTAAATCCTTTGACTAAACGAAGAATGCTTACATTTCTATTCTTGACAACTATTAGGTGTTGTGAGAAATTTTACTAAAACAAAAACTGAGACACCAACTACTTGATGACATGTGTCTATCTACCTACCTACTTTGTTAACCATAATCATAAGAAATCACCCTCCCAATATATAATCCATTGTCAGCAGCATATATTAAACCTCTGTATTGACCAAAACATCTAACCAAACATCTCAACCGGTTTTTAATATTATCTTAGTCCAGTTTTTTTTTCTTACAAGACTAATATCTAACATAATAATAACAATAACATGACAAGCATCACATAACAACAAAGAGTTTAATTGTCTAAATTATCCATACACCAATGAAAAAGTTTGAAACATGTCTACACAAATCTGCCTGTAATGTTTCTGCTGTGATATTTATAGAGTCACAATAGAAAATTTTTTTTTTAGGTTGTACGCTGAACAAGCATTGAAACAATTGAAACACTATTCTTGAGTTGTTGAATGTCACAGCTCAACATCATCAGGGTGATAAAAGTCTTTAACCAGCCGGTAGACATAGGACACTGACTGCGCACCACTGTATGAGACACACACACAAAAGAAATCAATTGAATGATTAACAAAATACAACGTTAAAGAAACAACAATGAATACAGCTACTGTACTACATTATTTATCTTTCTAACTATATCCTTTTATCAATGCTCTAAATTAAATGGGTAAGTGGGCAAGATAATGGTTTCTGAAACTGGAGACAGTAAGGTTTTATCTTTTAGAGATAACATGCATGTAGTGATAGTTTATAGTTTTGTTTTTTTAAATCCAAGACACCAACAATTGTGTATAATCATGTAGTGATAGTTTATAGTTTTTGTTTTTTATCCAAGATACCTACAATGGTATACAATTATGTAATGACAGTTTACTTTTTTTCTTTTTTATTCATTGACCATGAACAAACCCTGCTAGCAGGCACCAACAATGGTATACAATTCCATAGTGACAGTTTACAGCTTTTGTTTAAGTTTTACCAGGAAACTGATGCACCCATAAGTCTACCAAAGTTGGCATGACAAGAACAATGATAATAAAACTCTGCCCAAACAAATATAGGGCATATGATGGAAGGATAATGGTATATATACATGGTATATGAAGTCAAAGGACAAAAACAATGTAATGGACATATTGAAAAGCTTTTGACAAGTAATATACATATGGATGCAAATGAGTAATAAACAGGACCACATTAAGACCTATAAACATTTTGTTTGGAAGCAGCAGTAGCGTAGTGGCTAGATGCTCGTTTGGTGGCCTGTTGTCATGGGTTCGATCTGCATCAAGGTGGATTTTTAAAACTGATCTTGCTATCTTATGTCCCACAGAATCTGCTATCTGGGTAACAAAGATACTGCCATCTATGTCCCATAGACCCTGCTACCCAGGTCACACAGCTACAAAGCACAAATTCAGCCTAAAATAAGAACCTGGAAATCTCTTGGGAAGTAAAAACAGACAGAATCACCCACAGAGTGCCGAATGGTCTATGAAAATATGGGTTCAACACCATATGGCTAATAAACCTTAGGCATGTCAGAGTCCGTTAACTGACATTTTTCTACAAAATATGGGTTCAGCACCATATGGCTAATAAACCTTAGGCTTGTCAGAGTCCGTTAACTGACATTTTTCTACAAAATATGGGTTCAGCACCATATGGCTAACAAACCTTAGGTGTGTCAGAGTCCGTTAACTGACATTTTTCTACAAAATATGGGTTCAGCACCATATGGCTAATAAACCTTAGGCTTGTCAGAGTCCGTTAACTGACATTTTTCTACAAAATATGGGTTCAGCACCATATGGCTAATAAACCTTAGGCTTGTCAGAGTCCGTTAACTGACATTTTTCTACAAAATATGGGTTCAGCACCATATGGCTAACAAACCTTAGGTGTGTCAGAGTCCGTTAACTGACATTTTTCTACAAAATATGGGTTCAGCACCATATGGCTAATAAACCTTAGGCTTGTCAGAGTCCGTTAACTGACATTTTTCTACAAAATATGGGTACAGCACCATATGGCTAACAAACCTTAGGTGTGTCAGAGTCCGTTAACTGACATTTTTCTACAAAATATGGGTTCAGCACCATATGGCTAATAAACCTTAGGCTTGTCAGAGTCCGTTAACTGACATTTTTCTACAAAATATGGGTTCAGCACCATATGGCTAATAAACCTTAGGCTTGTCAGAGTCCGTTAACTGACATTTTTCTACAAAATATGGGTTCAGCACCATATGGCTAACAAACCTTAGGTGTGTCAGAGTCCGTTAACTGACATTTTTCTACAAAATATGGGTTCAGCACCATATGGCTAATAAACCTTAGGCTTGTCAGAGTCCGTTAACTGACATTTTTCTACAAAATATGGGTTCAGCACCATATGGCTAACAAACCTTAGGCTTGTCAGAGTCCGTTAACTGACATTTTTCTACAAAATATGGGTTCAGCACCATATGGCTAACAAACCTTAGGTGTGTCAGAGTCCGTTAACTGACATTTTTCTACAAAATATGGGTTCAGCACCATATGGCTAACAAACCTTAGGTGCGTCAGAGTCCGTTAACTGACATTTTTCTACAAAATATGGGTTCAGCACCATATGGCTAATAAACCTTAGGCTTGTCAGAGTCCGTTAACTGACATTTTTCTACAAAATATGGGTCCAGCACCACATGGCTAACAAACCTTAGGTGTGTCAGAGTCCGTTAACTGACATTTTTCTACAAAATATGGGTTCAGCACCATATGGCTAACAAACCTTAGGTGTGTCAGAGTCCGTTAACTGACATTTTTCTACAAAATATGGGTTCAGCACCATATGGCTAATAAACCTTAGGCTTGTCAGAGTCCGTTAACTGACATTTTTCTACAAAATATGGGTTCAGCACCATATGGCTAACAAACCTTAGGTGTGTCAGAGTCCGTTAACTGACATTTTTCTACAAAATATGGGTTCAGCACCATATGGCTAATAAACCTTAGGCTTGTCAGAGTCCGTTAACTGACATTTTTCTACAAAATATGGGTTCAGCACCATATGGCTAACAAACCTTAGGTGTGTCAGAGTCCGTTAACTGACATTTTTCTACAAAATATGGGTTCAGCACCATATGGCTAACAAACCTTAGGTGTGTCAGAGTCCGTTAACTGACATTTTTCTACAAAATATGGGTTCAGCACCATATGGCTAACAAACCTTAGGTGTGTCAGAGTCCGTTAACTGACATTTTTCTACAAAATATGGGTTCAGCACCATATGGCAAACAAACCTTAGGCATGTCAGAGTCTGTTAACTGACATTTTTCTACAAAATATGGGTTCAGCACCATATGGCTAACAAACCTTAGGTGTGTCAGAGTCCGTTAACTGACATTTTTCTACAAAATATGGGTCCAGCACCACATGGCAAACAAACCTTAGGCGTGTCAGAGTCCGTTAACTGACATTTTTCTACAAAATATGGGTTCAGCACCATATGGCAAACAAACCTTAGGCATGTCAGAGTCCATTAACTGACATTTTTCTACAAAATATGGGTTCAGCACCATATGGCAAACAAACCTTAGGCATGTCAGAGTCCGTTAACTGACATTTTTCTACAAAATATGGGTTCAGCACCATATGGCAAACAAACCTTAGGCATGTCAGAGTCCGTTAACTGACATTTTTCTACAAAATATGGGTTCAGCACCATATGGCAAACAAACCTTAGGCATGTCAGAGTCCGTTAACTGACATTTTTCTACAAAATATGGGTTCAGCACCATATGGCAAACAAACCTTAGGCATGTCAGAGTCCGTTAACTGACATTTTTCTACAAAATATGGGTTCAGCACCATATGGCTAACAAACCTTAGGTGTGTCAGAGTCCGTTAACTGACATTTTTCTACAAAATATGGGTCCAGCACCACATGGCAAACAAACCTTAGGCGTGTCAGAGTCCGTTAACTGACATTTTTCTACAAAATATGGGTTCAGCACCATATGGCAAACAAACCTTAGGCATGTCAGAGTCCGTTAACTGACATTTTTCTACAAAATATGGGTTCAGCACCATATGGCAAACAAACCTTAGGCATGTCAGAGTCCGTTAACTGACATTTTTCTACAAAATATGGGTTCAGCACCATATGGCAAACAAACCTTAGGCATGTCAGAGTCCGTTAACTGACATTTTTCTACAAAATATGGGTTCAGCACCATATGGCAAACAAACCTTAGGCATGTCAGAGTCCGTTAACTGACATTTTTCTACAAAATCAACACAGATGGCATAATCTCTGAATAAGGATCACATATTGAGAGCAAGAATCTGCCATCAGATTTGCAGAATTAAAAGAGGAGTAAGACAAGGAAGTGTTTCATTGCTGGATCTTTTCAATGCTCACAGGACCACAGTACTCAGAACCACTGAATATCTTGAAGGAGTTAAAGATGGAGGACAACATATGAATACTCTTTCATATGCAGATGCCAGAGTTCAAATAGCAGTCAGAAAATAGTCTCCAAACCATTCTAGACAAGGTTGTAGAGGAAAGTAAAGTGATTCTCATTATAACGTCAGCAAAATTAAATGCACAATAGTCTTCAAGAAAGCAAAAACTCCATATATATATATATATTACGTAGTCAAGAGATATAAAAACCAAACACGTCAATCTTTTTAAATGCTTAGGCTACAAAGTAACAACCAACAGAAAATGTGACACAGTGGTACAGAAAGGAAATGCCATATCCAAACTCGTTTTATTAGAATGAGTCATGCCGCAAAAAACACATCAAGACCAGCATGAAAATCTGCTTACCGAAAGATTCTGCTGGGTTTGTTCTTCCATATGGATGCAAATGAGTAATAAACTGATGAGAAAACTGGAGGCAGTTGTGATTCTTAAGAATGTTGAGAATATCATGGACAGAGAAGAAAACAAATGAGGTATTGACAGCTGCAGGTATTATTATAGTGCGTTCACAGATGTTTGCCCTCATTCATATTCCATTTTTTTAAAAAAAAGTATCAGGTGCATCATTATGACATTTTCCCCGCCGTCTTATATTTACTCCCACCCAAGGAATATGTCTTTGATAGGTCCAAAGGCAAATGAAATCATGGAAAGCGGTGACATTTCTTTGATGTTTTGGTGAAAATGTATTGAATTCATGCTAACAAACTAGTTTTACAGTAATCTCTGAACACTTCCATTCTACAATGTGACGTGCTTCTCATAAGGAAATTTATTTGCACCACAGAAAATATTCATTACTGAACACTGATGTTTCCATGTGAAGATGTAATACAATTCATAACATGCACTTCATCTCTGACCTGTAAATTATATACTGCACATAAACATTGAGATCATCTGTACAATCTTCAGAACAAACATTTTTGTGTTGGGTGTACATAATGATAAGGTTATATGCTAAATCTCATCATTTTCCCTCAGTTGGTTACTGAGTTATGGATTTTTATACGGGGGAAAACATTTGTGAATGCACTATAGATCATTCATCAAAGATATACTTAAAGGCAAATTAAATGTATAGGGCATATCAACAGAGGAGGTAACAGTTTAAAAATTAGCTTTTTAGGAAAAATACAAGGCAAGAGAAGCAAAGCAAGACAGATAAAGCTTAAATTACTTGTCAACAAATAATAATAAAAGGAACAAAAATGTCATTATAATGTCAGATGACGAGCAATTGCAGGGTCATGATCACTAGCATCTGTTCCAGACCAATCACAGAAGAAGAGGTGGCAGAAGAGGAAAAAGAAGAAAGATTAAGATAAGACCTACACATGTTTTCTTTAATTTGTCAATAACCAAGTCATCCACAAAAGAGTTGGTGCACAAACAAAAACTTAAATAGAATTTTAAACATATCAGGTACCAAACTTAGAATATTTAACTCTTAATGTCAAATCAACACTGTTGGATGGATCAGAAACATGCTCAAGGCTCAAAAAAGTAAAAAAAAATGAAGAAAATGAAATTAAGTTATGATAAAAACAATGATGGCAGTAACAATACGAGCTTATTAAAAGAAACACAAATCAAAGAAAATGACATAAACAATACAAGTCAATTTTAAAAAATCAACCACACAGAAAGACAGACACTGAGACAGAGACACATGCACATGACACAAGATGAACTCACTTGTTGCTGACAACCATTGAAATGAGCTCTGGTGGCACATAATCAAAGATAGGAGCAATGATCTCAACCTTGGACAACAGCTCAGCATCTTCATAATCCAACAGTTCAGCAGGACTGGCAAACTTGTTAAAAGATGCCTGCACATGAAAACACAAATACAGAAAATTAATTATGTATGTAAAGGTAGTTCCATGGCAGATCTGTTGTTGGAGTGTGACGTGGTAGGCTTCACATAGTCTAGACTACAGAGTTCAGGTGGCCTGTTCCCTTTCTCGCCACCTTCACTTTCCAGAAAATTCCAAGAACATCCTGGAAATTATCCGGTACCCATTTTACTCATTGCCAGGTAGTAGCATTTGTATGTATTCACGAGCTGCTGCTTGCCAGCTTCCATTCCAGGACGATGAAACTATTGGTGTCAACTGTTAACAATGTTATATATGGATGTCACACGGAGAAGAGACTTGGAGACACAAATTATATAGGGATGACATGGAGAGAGAGATGCAGCAAAAGGCAGGATTGTTTGGTGTGAGCAAGTCAAGGGCCTATACTCTAATGGGGAATAAAATGCAGAAAAATAGAAGCAGAAGAATGTGTAAATGAGACCACAAGAGTTTTTTTTACACTTGTCCAAAAGGCTATTTGACCCATGACTACCAGGATCAGGGGAAGTACACCATTTTCTTATTTTATAAAAAGCTACTGTTCACACCTTGAAACAAACCAGGTCTGCTCAAGTTAGAAGTGGATGTCATAACCTTAAGTCACTTCATCCCCTTTTGAAGTACCTAATATGAAAGTGTATTGAAAGAAAATAAACCAGGGACTGAGATATGTGGAGATCCTTGAATGCCTAGGCCAATTCACAGTGCACATGATTAAGATTATTTCAAGGAAACACTGGCATAATTGTGATTCACACGATCTTGGCCACTGTTTTATGAGGCGAGGGAACCAGCTTTAAACTTTGTCACATTTTCCTGTCGTAACTCAGAGAAAGTCATGCATATATTTCAGACTGAAGCTACCTATGTCAAATAGACTCCACCACCTATGTTCCATAGATCCTGCTATCCATATCCCGTAGACCCCACTTTTTCAGAAAAATTATATAGTGTAAGAGAATAAATCTATCAGAATTATTATATAGTATAAGAGACAAAATCTATGTAAGAGATGAAATCTATCAGAATTATCATATAGTGCAAGAGAAGAAATCTATCAGAATTATCATATAGTGCAAGAGAAGAAATCTATCAGAATTATTACATTGTATAAGAGAAGAAATCTATCAGAATTATCATATAGTGCAAGAGAAGAAATCTATCAGAATTATCATATAGTGCAAGAGAAGAAATTTATCAGAATTATCATATAGTGCAAGAGAAGAAATCTATCAGAATTATCATATAGTGCAAGAGAAGAAATTTATCAGAATTATCATATAGTGCAAGAGAAGAAATCTATCAGAATTATCATATAGTGCAAGAGAAGAAATCTATCAGAATTATCATATAGTGCAAGAGAAGAAATCTATCAGAAATATTATATAGTGTAAGAGATGAAATCTATTTCTTCTTCTTCTTCTTCTTCTTCTTCTTCTTCTTCTTCTTCTGCGTTCATCCGGAGTTTTTTTTCCGGACGTGACTGCGTTGTGCCTGTTTACAGCAGAGCTGCGTTCTTGTGCCGTTAGGCCGACATATCCGACTTCTGCGGGCACTTGTTGACCGGGTTAACCTTCCTGGGGGTTTCGTAAGACGCTTGACTCTCACTGTTGTGGCGTTATTCCCCCATCCCAGCTGGTCCATTTAGAACAGCCGAAGACATAACGGTCAGCTCTCAAGGGAAGGCAGGCGCAGACCATGGGCATTCCCCGCCATCCAAGGCGGCTTCCATAATTGTAGAGCCGAGACATAGCGCTCTGGTACTGGGCTCACCCAAGGAATCGTCACGTCCTGCACATGGCTGCTTAGCCTCACTTCCGTATATTGGGTCCCCCGTTCACCACAGGCTGCTCCTCCGCAAACCAGAAGAATGCAGTCTGCTTATAACGTCCACACAGTGAGCTATCAATTAGGACTTTCCACGTAATAGATTTGTATTCTAAGCAATATTCCATTTCATGCCACTAGAACACTTTTTCCACCTTTGACGATGCCCACATAGTGAGCTTTCGATTAGGACTTTCCAAGCAATGGATTTGCTAGCCAAGCAATATTCCATTTCATGCCATTGGGACGTTTTTTTTCCACCTTTGATGATGCCCACACAATGAGCTTTTGATTTGGACTTTCCAAGCAATGGATTTGCTAGCCAAGCAATATTCCATTTCATGCCTCTGGGACGCTTTTGTTACTGACATACCTGTGATATGAAGTGTTGCAGTCTAAGTACTTCTTCATGCACCTTTAGATGTCAACCTGAATGTTATTTATTCTATTTTAGTCAAACAAGTAAATGACCTTTTCCCATCCCATGAGGCATATTGGGTACATGGTGATAGCCTCATATGTTTACAAACCAATCAGCACTCAATGGGTGATGTGGTCAATATGTCTTCGTAGCCATTACTTCTCAGAATGTTTCTTAATATTCATTTTGGGCTCGGTACCCTGGGATCCTGGGAAAAAATCTTTATTCTGTTCAAGAGCAGGAGATAATTCAACTTACATGTTTAGGTGTCGTGTGAAACAGAGGGGAAAGCTTGTACAAACTGGAGCACACTATTACCTGTGGAGGAAAATATAGATAAATACATATCATATTGTAAGCCTTACTGCGTGATTAAACATGAGAACAATACACATATCATATTGTAAGCCTTGCTGTGTGTTTAAACATAAGAAAAACACGCATATCATATTGAAAGTCTTGTGTGTTTAAACATGAGAACAACACGCATATTATACTGTAACCCTTGCTGTGTGTTTAATCTAAGCTAATTTACTTAACTGGATTTTACAAGGGTACCTTCAAGTAAATAAACAACATTGAAAAGTAAATATATAGGCATGTAGAATAAGTGATAAACACTTAATTCTTTCAAACAAATCAACAAACAATTATGCACTCACATGCTTGTTATGTTCCTTGGCTAACACAGCAGTGATATTTGCGCCAGTTGCAGCTTTCAGTCTGAGAAATCAAAAGACTGATACATTTAGGAAGAAATCTTAAAATATTTACACACGTTATCCACCAAAAACCAACTTCTATGACCAATTGGATGATTGGGGTTTGGCAAACATTATTTGAGGACCAGTGTTTGCTAGTTCACAGTGTAAGTGAAGTAAAATACATTCAAGATGAAAGCATGGTGTTGTGAGATACTCAACCCATTAACTCGTAAACCATAACACATGAAACTATCAGGTAAATGAGCTATGGTTACCTACTTATAAAATTAATATATTTGTTTATAAAACTGTCATACTGATAAACTATTTCCATTGTAGTAGCATGCATTTAATTTTATGTCAAAGATATGCCACTTAAGGCTGCAATTCAACTTTGAGGCTGCATTGATGCCTAGACTGAGTGTGGTGCATGTTTACCCATGACCTGTTCATCTATACTTCAGTCTGATTAATATTGCCACAGTCTATGTTATATTCAATCTCAAGTACGAATGTTGACTAGTATATACAATGTCTGAGCTAACACAGCTGTCCAGATTGACACAAACAACCAGGTATATGTTACAACCAGACCTAGTTATCCTTTACACAAGTTTCTGCAAAGCAGGCTAACACATGTCTACCCGAGATTTTGTGTCCTGCATGTGACTGGCTGAACCCAAACTGGAAATTTTAAATTAACGCACATAGAGGTGAGATTCGACCCTTAGCTTTCTAGATTGATTGTATGTCTACAATTAACTGAGTGATGAGTTTGTTTACTTGAATCTGGTTCAGATCTATGTTTACTTTTGTTCAAGAATTAAGTATAGACAATATGAAGGCATCTTTAAATTCAAAACATCTATAATTTGATTGGCACTCATAACAGTTATTTTTTTTAATCATCGACCAGAGAAAACATGATTGAGTTGATCCCAGTTGATACTATGCTGTATAATTCTTAATGTTCCTGTTGGAATGACAATGACTGTTTGTGGCGTTGATGTACTGAATGACTACAGTGATGGCACTGCTTGACTGTATGTGACAGCAAAACCTATGCAATCATAAATTGGACTGAACTGAACTCAGTGTGTATTAGGGTACATAGCTCAGACAAATGTGTAATGTTGAATGCCTGTCTTGGATTGCCAGGGTAGTTAGTTCCTATGTGGAGAGTAATTGTAAAGGAATAAACATCTCACAGCCAACTATTGTCTCTCAATCAATCAGGTGCCGTTTCTACAATGCAGGTTGGCTGTAATGGATCTTCAATAATGTCTTTCTCTCGCCCTGACTGTACATTCTGTCACATTGCTGTTCGTCCATCTCTTTATATCTTCCCACTTGTACCGCTGTCTACCTCTTGCTCGCTTGCCTTCAACCTTACCCTCCAGTATGGTTTTTATAAAATTGTTATGTCTTTTCTTCTTCTTCTTCTGCGCTCATCCGGATTTTTTTTTCGGATGTGACTGCGTTGTACCTGTTTACAGCAGAGCTGCGTTCTTGTGCCGTTAGGCCGACACATCCGACTTCTGCGGGCATTTGTTGACCGGGTTAACCTTCCCGGGTAATGTCTTTTAACAGGGCTGAAATATTTCTTCCTCTTCTTCTTTGCGTTCATCCGGAGTGTTTTTTCAGATGTGATTGCGGTGTGTCTGGTTAGACACCCTTGGGTCGAAACCCTTAGGCCAACACATCCGACTTTTAGCGTGCATTTTTGACCAGGTTAGCATTCCTGGGAGACTCACTTTTGTGGTACTGTCCACCTCCCAGCTGGTCAAGTTGGAACAGCCAAAGACTGCACGGTCCTCCCTCAAATGAAGGCAGGGACAGTCCATAGCATTTTCCGCCATCCTGGGTGGCTTCCATAATTGCAGAGCCGACACATAACGCTCTGGTGCTGGGCTCACTGAGGGAATCGTCACGTCCTGCTCATGGCTGCTTTGATTCCTCACTTCAATATGCTGAAATATCTAACTTGCCTCTTTTTAATTCCATTCATCAACTCTCTTTTTATTCCCAGTTTTTCTAGAACCTCTGCATTTTATTTTTTTCGTTTTCATGAAATACGACATACATTCTGTATATCTACATCTCCAGGGCCTCTACTAACTGCCTCTGCCGTTATTCAATTTGCCGTGCAGAATTTTTTATGTCATCACTAACAAGCCATGATCACTAACACCCTAAAACACCACAGTAAGTCCAGGACAAATACATTTCATGTAACTGATATATGCTGTGTTCATTCTTCAGTTCTTACCCTCCAGTATGGTTTTTATAAAAGTGTTATGTCTTTTAACAGGGCTGAAATATTTAACTTGCCTCTTTTTAATTCCATTCATCAACTCTCTTTTTATTCCCAGTTTTTCTAGAACCTCTGCATTTTATTGTTTTCGTTTTCATGAAATACGACATACAGTCTGTATATCTACATCTCCAGGGCCTCTACTAACTGCCTCTGCCGTTATTCAATTTGCCGTGCAGAATTTTTTATGTCATCACTAACAAGCCATGATCACTAACACCCTAAAACACCACAGTAAGTCCAGGACAAATACATTTCATGTAACTGATATATGCTGTGTTCATT
Organism: Cepaea hortensis; assembly: GCA_963921405.1. NCBI lineage: Eukaryota > Metazoa > Mollusca > Gastropoda > Stylommatophora > Helicidae > Cepaea > Cepaea hortensis. The sequence continues at coordinate 52,475,911 of OY992885.1, read as the reverse complement.
CTTCAGTTCTTACCCTCCAGTATGGTTTTTATAAAAGTGTTATGTCTTTTAACAGGGCTGAAATATTTAACTTGCCTCTTTTTAATTCAATTCATCAACTCTCTTTTCATTCCCAGTTTTTCTAGAACCTCTGTGTTTTATTGTTTTCGTTTTCATGAAATACGACATACATTCTGTATATCTACATCTCCAGGGCCTCTACTAACTGCCTCTGCCGTTATTCAATTTGTCGTGCAGAATTTTTTATGTCATCACTAACAAGCCATGATCACTAACACCCTAAAACACCACAGTAAGTCCAGGACAAATACATTTCATGTAACTGATATATGCTGTGTTCATTCTTCAGTTCTTACCCTCCAGTATGGTTTTTATAAAAGTGTTATGTCTTTTAACAGGGCTGAAATATTTAACTTGCCTCTTTTTAATTCCATTCATCAACTCTCTTTTCATTCCCAGTTTTTCTAGAACCTCTGTGTTTTATTGTTTTCGTTTTCATGAAATACGACATACATTCTGTATATCTACATCTCCAGGGCCTCTACTAACTGCCTCTGCCGTTATTCAATTTGTCATGTAGAATTTTGTATGTCATCACTAACAAGCCATGATCACTAACACCCTAAAACACCATAGTAAGTCCAGGACAAATACATTTCATGTAACATATATGCTGTGTTCATTCTTCAGCGGGGTAAGTAACATTTTCAAAACCTGGTGAAGAATGATCTAGATAAATAGCAGTTTCCTGACATTTTAATTGTATTTGTTTACTACTATTCTGAAAGTTAAGAAAATTTAGATTTTTATATTCTCTTATTTTCAGTGAGCCAAGGTGGCATAATGGTCAGTGAACTTGCTTACCAAGACATTGATCCAGGTTTAGTCTTGAGCAGTTTCTTGTTTCCTGACCAGTATAGCCCTGAAGTCGAACCAGTCTCATAAAATGGGTATCTGATAATTTTCTGAACATTTGCAGAAAGCAGTGAGGAAGGGAGGTGACCACTTCACATCATTATGCCAAGACCTAGAACACTTTACACTTCAACAGCAGTGTCTGCCATTGCCATTAACTACCGTTATTTTCTAGCTCTTTTGTTTCCTTCCAGAAAACCAATTCTTTACATTGGATACTGATCAATAGTCGAAAACGTCTAATGACAAATATATCTGCAATATGCAGCAAAACAATCAATGGACAAACTATTCCAGATAATGTTAATGTAAGATACGAAAATATAAACTATAACCACCCATCCTTATGCATTAAATGCTGCAAGATCTGTGACAACTGAAATAGCAAAACAACATTACATGCTGTCTACTGCCATAACTATGGAACTCCAGTAACACAGTGAATACTGCCATAACTATGGAACCCCAGTAACATAGTGACTACTGCCATAACTATGGAACCCCAGTAACACAGTGACTACTGCCATAACTATGGAACCCCAGTAACACAGTTACTACTACCATAACTATGGAACTCCAGTAACATAGTGACTACTGCCATAACTTTGGAACCCCAGTAACACAGTGACTACTGCCATAACTATGGAACCCCAGTAACACAGTGACTACTGCCATAACTATGGAACCCCAGTAACATAGTGACTACTGCCATAACTATGGAACCCCAGTAATAGTGACTACTGCGATAACTATGGAACCCCAGTAACACAGTGACTACACTGCTATAACTATGGAACCCCAGTAACACAGTGATTACTGCTATAACTTTGGAAGCCCAGTAACACAGTGACTACTGCCATAACTTTGGAAGCCCAGTAACACAGTGACTACTGCCATAACTTTGGAAGCCCAGTAACATAGTGACTACTGCCATAACTATGGAACCCCAGTAACCCCGGGATGGTTAACCTGGTCAACAAATGCCCGCAGAAGTCGGATGTGTCGGCCTAATGGCGCAAGAACGCAGCTTTGCTGTAAACAGGCACAACGCAATCACATCCAAAAAACAAAACTCTGGATGAACGAAGAAGAAGAAGAAGAAGAACCCTAGTAACATAGTGACTACTGCCATAACTTTGGAATCCCAGTAACACAGTGACTACTGCCATAACTTTGGAACCCCAGTAACACAATGACTAGCATGGCTGCCTGCCAGCCTAGAGGTTGTGTTTCAATTGCTCATCGAGGCAGACGTTTCTATTTGATCTAGGCTTCCGGGTTAAACAGGTTTAAAATGGGTACCAGGACATTTTCTGTGAAGTACATCACAAATCAAGTGCCAATTGGTATATTATAAATACTGGGCTGGCGCCACATACCCAATACGCCTCAAGGAGTGAAAAGGGATCCTTTACTTTTTTTTACTTGCTGTCATAACTGCAACAACACTACGAGTACACACCAAACTCCAGCGATAGTAACAGCAACACCAGGAAGGTTAACCCGGTCAACAAATGCTCGCAGAAGTCGGATGTGTCGGCCTAACGGTGCAAGAAAGCAGTTCTGTCGTAAACAGGCACACTGCAACCACGCCCGAAAAAACTCTCCAGATGAACGCAGAAGAAGAAGAAGTAACAACAACCTACACTGAACAATGGCAACACTATGTACAGGATACACCCTCTACATATAGCAATCTCTCTGTTCTTTTCTAGAATATTTTTGAATCTATTGCATGGTTTGCCACCATAGTTAACTGCCTCACAACTGACTTTGGCTTTATGCACATATCAAGTACATCCAGAAGGAAAGTAAGTCTTTAAATACTGGCAGTAGATCAAAAACCATGAAACTGGTTTAGCCAGCAGGTAAAGAGGTAACAGCAAAGGTTTAAGAACCACTGATCTCAACAGTCTTCCTGACTAAAGAAAGTCTTCTTTGCTCAACCTTTTAACTTTCTGTTTGTAATGCACAGCAATGACAAGCATTATTTTTATTCAGTAACATATTTATTTAACCATGAGAAATGTGCTCATACCCTCCATTTGCCATGAATGAATGTGTTCCAATGATGACCTTGTTAACTCTAGGCATGATAGTTCCAATCTGGCACTCAGTTATCAGGGTTGTGTTTATCTTAGCTGTAGCCAGATTCTTTGCCATTTCATGGCCCTTGGTGAACAAATATAAATCAGTTAGTTATTTGAATGCTTAATTAGTTATTTGAATGCTTACTTACCCTAGCACACATTTCTGTAACAAAAACATAACTCAATATTCTTCAGTCTCTTACTGTGTCAGTATTCTACAGTTCTGAAGACTCATACTGAAAGACAAATGTCAAGTCCACAGTTTTCTATATATATATATATATATATAACCTTACTATATGTTTTCTTCCTAGACTGTCTTTATACTTTTGTAAACCAATACATATGCATGTTATACAAGTATATGCACCAAAACGAGCAATGTTAAGTGAAATTTTTAAACTGTCATTTAAAACTGTCATTTACTGCCAACATAGTACCTTGCGGTGTATGGCAGAGGGGTCTTTGAGCCTGATGAATTAAAGGCTGCTTGGCTAGTGCAGTCGCCGAACTGTGCAGGTTAGAATTTTTTTTTGCCCCCGACAGAAAAAAATCCCACACCTTACCGAGGGATCGAACCCGGGTTTTCCGAATGAGAGCCCGACATTCTAGCCACTCAGCCAGCCGCTCCTCAGTGAAGTTTTTAGTGAAGAAGAAATACAAAAATTTTATGATGAAGTAAAAATGGTGATCTCTTAAACCAAAATAGAAGAAATCAAAATAATACGTGGAGATTTTAACGCATGAGTAAGAAAGGAAAGAATGGAAGATGTAACTTATAACTGATAGAGTGGGCAAAAATAATTGTCCGGATGATTGAAAACACCTGGTTTGGGCAACATATGAGATCATTTAACACATGGAAAAGCTTTGATAAGAAAACATTAAACTAAATTGACTACATACCAATTAATGCAAGATATGTGATCTGTGACAACTGAAACAGCAAAACAAGATAGAAATGCACTAAGAAATGTAAGGCAATGCTTGGTACTCATTATAACAGTGATTATGTCCCATTTTGTGAACAAATAAAAGTACAATTGAAGAGAGGAAAAAAGAGGTTAATAATATGAGACCTAAAGGAATTCTGAAAGCTGATAAAGAAACTCAAGGGCTATACAGAGTAATTGTGAAAAGCAAATATAATACAGTAACTATATGGAGGCCAGTCTCCCTGGTGAAGGTGTTAAAGACGTTGTTCATAATCCCGTGTACCCTCGTAATGAAACATAGCTGTGCAATTCAGCAGCGGATCACATCGTGTTGGTTACTTACGGAGGTATGTGAGCCGGTCGTTCAGAAAGCAATGGCAAACTACTGAACGTAAAACTTGCCAAGACATCAACAGTAGCTGAAAAATGCTGGTGTTGACCGCAATGTCCTGTAAAAAGGGTATGCAGAAAAAAAAAAACTATATGGTGAACAATGGGAAATGTTAAGGAATTCCATTCATCAAACAAGCAAAGAGATATTACCAGAAAGGAAACAAAAGTTAAGAAGAAATGGATAATTGAAAAAAATCTTAACTGGCCACACAAAACAAAGAATGTTTCCATTTTTTTAAATGTTACATTGTGGCATTTCTATTCATCTTGGAAAAACATGTGTTTTCTCAACATTTAATTAACCAAATCTTCACCACTCCTCAATTCTTCAACTCATTCAGTAGTGAACAACTCAACCGGGTTCAACAACATATAACTTCAGGTGCAGCTGTGATTAATATAGATAGCTGTCTTTGCAATTCCCAAGACACAGTTCAATTGTTCCAATGAACTCTTGGTCCTCCTCAAAATCTATTTCTCTGTCACTGCAACAAATGGTCTCTAATTCAGTAGATATGTAATCCACTAGACCATATAACCTATTGAGGTTTAAGTTTCAGGCCTTTGGCATGTTTTCAGGCTGCAAACCATAAAAAATTTTATTATGAATACAAATATTACAACTTTAATCTATAGCAGTGAACTCACCTGATAAAACGGTGCTCCTTCTGAAACTAGGACTTGAAATTTTATATTCTTAAGAGCAGCATTCTAGACAAGAAAAAGAGAGAACACTTAATTTTACAATTTAAATCATAACAGAATCACATCTACCTAGAGATACAATGTGAGAAGCCACTATAGAAAAATCAGAATCTGCTTCTGTTTTAATATTAAACTAATGCTCCGACAACTGATCATGGATACAAATTTACTACGTCATGAAGTCAGGAGTCACTACAGAAAATTCAGAATCAGCCTATAAATTTAGTACAGTGGAGTCTGGATAAGTAGAAGTCACAGGGGCCAAAGGAATTTGTTCTACTTATCAGAAATTCTACTTATCCAGACTGCACACATTTACACTAATACCATGCAGTAGCATTGAGTAAAATGATTGTACCAGTTAGGAAACTCAGTTAGTGAACAAATAAATAGCAATACAATATCAGAAATGTTGAAATGTTTAATTTTGAAAATTTCCCAATTAATTAAAGATAAAGTCTGTGATTTTGCTTTGCTTCTTGACTTGTGAAAAATGTCTTCCAGTGAGTGGCCTGTTTAAAGGCACAAAATGGTGAGACTGCATCATCTGAACATTCAGTATGCATCATGTAAATGTCAATCCATGCCAAAATATCTGACTACGATACAGGTTGTGCTTGCAGCTTGCAGTCATCCTTATCCGCAGAATTATATGTGGCTAAAGCAGGTCTGAGCACGTCTTCTATCCATGAGTGAGTCGTTGCTTCGTCGATTGACTGTTTCTCTCCACACATTCTTGTACGTGATGCAATGTCATTTTTCGAAACGATCCAACCAACCAGCAATTCCAGTCTGTCTGACCTCCAAGACGTGCAAATATGTCGCTTTTGCAATAAGTAAAGGCCCATTTACTGGCACAATTGCCGATCTAATCACAGTGAACCATTTTACAAGGGCAGCATCAACAAAATCACACGTGGCAGTTCTAGCTCGCTGTCTGTCAACGTCAATTTGACATTCGAAAAACAATTTTCTGTAGCGGTCTTTATGCTTTAAAATGCCGGGAAAGTGTCGATGTTGGAATACTAAATTCTCTAGCTATATTCACTTTATTCTTCCCACTATGTTCAACCTTTTCCAACAGCTCAATCTTTCTTTTTAAAGTTAAAGTAGCAAGCTTTCGTCAACTAGTCGCCATTTTTGACATGTAGCGAGATATCGTATGTGCCGTATCGATTGTTGTTCTCCAGGCTGACTACAAATAATTCTTTTGCGACACAATTTTTTTTGGTGTGAAATGAACAGTTCGACTTAAACGTGAACACTTATATAGTAGGTATTCATTTTTATGTTCGAGTTAACCGAATTTGACTTATCAGGACTTTTTATACAATGATAAAGAAGGATAATGGCCGGGACCAAGCCAGTAACGTCGACTTAAGCGAAATTCTACTTATCCAAGTTCGACTTAAGTGGACTCGACTGTATTAAATTAATGCTCTGACAACTGATTATGGGTACAAATTTACTGTACCATGATGTGAGGAGCTACTACAGAAGAATTAGAATTAGCCTCTAAGTTTAATATTAAACTAATGCTCTGACAAATTACTATGGGTACAAAAATACTGTGCAGTGGCGTGACAAGCCATTACAGAAAAATCTCTCCGTTTCAGGGGGGAATAAAAGAATGTCTTTTAATTACATTACTCCTATAATCTCTAGTAAAGTGTATACTGAGGTCATTCACATTTGTAATGTCATTACCTTGAGAAAGGCTTCTACTGTCCTTGATCTGCCTATGGTAAGAATAATGTCATTCTCATTGATGTAGCTGGGTGCCAGGGCAGCAATGTTCTCAACGCTGCATAAAACAAAACACAATAATAATTTACACAATGAGCATATTCTAGTGTGATCAACATTACTGAGAACACCAGTTTATATAATTAACATATTTGTCAGCGTCTCACTCGCACACAGGCATTCTAACTCCTTCATACGCACTCAAGAAAACATCAGTCGTGCATATGGTTCTTCTCACACTTTATTCAGGCGAACCTGACCACGTTTACAATGTGTACACAGGCGGTGACTTCATTACATATATACACAAATGCCGCCTTACATACGCTTATAGCACACAGTCAATTACATAAGTCCTACACTCGCTATCTTCAAACTAGCACTCTTGCAAAAGCTAAACACTCGCTCAGAAAACACAAACATCCTCCCCTGAAACTGTCAGAGTCCCGTCTGGCGTTTTCAGCCTGGTCGGCTGGACTCGTGGTACTGGACCCCGTGCTGTTCGTGACCCCCGTGCCGTCATAGCAGTCACGTCGTACTACAGTCCGTCCGTGTTAGGTTAGGTTATTCAGTGTACTAACGTCTAGTCCGTTCAGGGCAGTGTCCCGTGAACTTATGTCCCCTCCTATCACTCGGTCTGGTCCTGCCGATGTCCTGTTTATGACACGTCAGTGTCCCCACTTAAGTCCTGTCTCCACTCTATCTACTGTCCTGTAGATGTCCTGTCTTATGACCACTCTGTGTCCTGACTTATGTCCTGTCCCTATCCTATCGACTATACGGTCGATGTCCTTACCTATGTCCTGTATGTCCTTATCTATGTCGTTCTGACTCTATTCTGTCCCTTGTCCTCTCTATGTCCTGTACCTACACTCCCAACACCCTGACAATATTTCATATTCACTGACAGGGTGCCAAGGCAGCACACTGGCTAATATCCTTGCCTGCTGGCTCAGAGTAATGGGTTCGAATTAGCTTTGAGATGAATTTTTTTTAAATAACATGCGTTTCCATTTGTCGAAAAGGCCTAAAATGAGTACAAGGAAATATCCTGGAAAGTAAAGGTAACCGGCACAATACCTAATTGAGTATGGATTTGTCTGTAAAAATATGGGGCTAACGCGCTCTGTAAACCCAACGTGCCTCATGGCTTGTAAAAAGGTTGTTTACTTGTCATTTTTATTTTATTACACCATTCTCTGCTAAATGTGACGATCAGTTGATGTAAGCTGCTTTTGTGCCTGGTGCTGCCCATCCATTCCTGCCCCCTGTGTGTCTACCTGACAATGGTAACCTGTCCGATGGTATCTTCTGCCATGACAACCATGACCTTCCTGTTACATGACACACAGTCATGGGTTACATGGCCTCCAGTCATGGGTCACAGGACCTCCAGTCATGGGTTATACGACCCCAAGTCTGAGGTGCTGAAAGTTTGCTGGGAGAGCAGCCATGACCATTGGATATCTGGTTGGTGGAGGCACGGGGAAGGAATGCCACTTAAAGACTATATGGTGATGTGTAATTAAATATTTTCAAAGTATGCAACTCTATTAAAAGTGACGTAATAAACTTACCATCCTTCAATTTCAGTTTTCAACTCTGTAACGGCTTCAATGATCGATGCCTGTAGATGAATGGACACATTTTGAAAAGGCCAATTGATTATTTTTGTTTGAAATGTAAAGTAAGAAAGTAAAGGACCATTTATACAAGCCTTCATGTGTATGGCTATTTGTATAGACCAATCAGCACTTGAGGGGTGATGTGGTCAATGTCATGTCAGCCGCTTTCACTTCTCCAGACACCTCCAGGTACCTATTTTAGACTGGGTTGGCCTCAGTCACCTCTTACAACATGCAGGTAGGCTACAGTGTTATGATTCATTGCTTCCTGTATGGGTCCTGGTAACATAAGGGCAACTCAGTCTTTCAGTCTTGTGCCTGTTTGGCTTGACTGTCATCACCTCCAACAGTAATATAAACTAGTTTTGCATTTGTTATTATATCAGGACATCTAATTTATGGTTTCACTGAATGAACCTTTGGGCAGCAATCTGCAGTGCTGATGTCACACTTTTATTTTTAAAGATCTACAATTTTCTGCAAAAGATTTCCCCTGGACATTGGGGTGGAGTCGGCTGACAATGAAATACCTATAACCTGTGGAAGAATCACTACCCACCTAGGCCTAATTCCCGCTAGGCCATATGTTCTGTGCTAGTTACATCCTAATATGTCTCTCCGCAGATGTGAAGTTCCAGTATCGGTCTTGCACGCCCCGCTGGTTTCAGAGCTTAGAGAGAGTAAGGAGAACTCTGCAACAGTGTCCTGGAGATGGCACATTGGCACCGGGTTAAGAGAAAAGTCTCTACAGCAACCTCACCCCGATGAAAGCAAGCCCTTTTCAGGATGCAGATGAACTGAAAGTCAATACAGACTTACAACTCAAGACTTCCAGAGATTTCACAACCACGTAATCATTCACATAAATCAACAAGAAAGTAAAGATATGATACCTTCAAAGCGGGTATTGATTTACTGTAGTCATCTTCTTCTTCATCACCTCCTCCATCAGAAATTGATAGGCTCTGTTAATATAATATAAGACAAATAACATAATTTAATACACCATTAAGATAACTTTAGAAAACCACTTCTCAAGGTTCTATTTTGTTATCCATTATAAAGAAAGAAATTGGACTTCCAGTCCCCAAGATGGCGGATGGGCATTTGAACCATTAAGGGCTCTGGAGTGTTTACGCTTGTGGCTACGGTTTGCATTCGCATTTTCCTCATGTTGGACTGGTAGTGCATGGTTCCATCGCCTTGCTACTGAGTGTGTGGCGCGATACTGTGTGCTGTGAATTTTGTGTGGAATGTCTTTACATCTATCCACGGTTGTTTGTAGCATGAACTGCATGTTCGGAACGATTGCTGCCGGTTGTCGCTGAATTGATTTATTTGCCTTTTCGGTTCACGAGTGCATTTTTCAGGAGCTCCTGGGAATCGTCGCTGGGGCTATGGAGTTTGTGCTTTGTGCGGCACTTTCGGAGGGTCGCCCTGCGGAAAGAGACTGAGCCATATGGGATAAAACCCAGGTCAATGAAGTCTTTCTGGTGACTGCCGATTCCATCGATGATAAACTGTATTTTTCGTGGAGGACTTTTGTGTTGGCATTCTGGCGCCGCCATTATGCACAGTGTACCTGTGCAGGCTGTTGGCTTGCCGAGACTCCTGTCTGTTCCACTTTTCACAATGGGCAGTGAGGAGCAGTTTGTGTGATATTCGCTGGCACAGGAACGGAACATAATGGGGAACGACCAGTTGCTGTGAAGTTGGAACTGCGACCAACTAATTAAGGGAAGAAATTCAAATGTTCTAAATTTTGTTAAAGAAATTATCATATCTTGTACACTCTACAGGCCTTTCGGGAGCCATGGTACAATAGAGGCTAGCAAGCTTGCCTGCTGACCCAGTGGTCATATCTTCCAATCACTATCAAGGAAGGGATTTTTAAAAACCTGACCCAGAATCCCAGGTCAACCAAATGAGATAATGATATAACTAGAAAGTCCATCTGTAGGAAAACACAGGGCGAATGAAATAGAGGGAGACCTGAAAGCACAGAGAGAATAAAATCAGAGACAGATGAATAATATGGGGGTGAACATGGAGGGAACTACAATAAAATCAGAGACAGGTGAATAATATGTGGGAGAACATGGAGGGAACTACAATAAAATCAGAGACAGATGAATAATATGGAGGAGAACATGGAGGGAACTACAATAAAATCAGAGACAGATGAATAATATGGGGGAGAACATGGAGAGAACTACAATAAAATCAGAGACAGATGAATAATATGGGGGAGAACATGGAGAGAACTACAATAAAACCAGAGACAGATGAATAATATGGGGGAGAACATGGAGAGAACTACAATAAAATCAGAGACAGATGAATAATATGGGGGAGAACATGTGGGGAACTACAATAAAATCAGAGACAGATGAATAATATGGGGGAGAACATGTGGGGAACTACAATAAAATCAGAGACAGATGAATAATATGGGGGAGAACGTGTGGGGAACTACAATAAAATCAGAGACAGGTGAATAATATGGGGGAGAACATGGAGGGAACTACAAGCGGTAGCAAAAGAATATGGCATCAGTTGGTTGAGGGCAGATCCTCCATGGTAAATAAAGTGCAGACGAAGGAACATGATACTGACCAGATCACTCATAATATGTCGCTTAAAAAAGTCACTTAAAAGTCGACAGGGTCGACTTCATTGCACCGGGATTTATCCCATATGGCTCGGTCTCTTTCCGCAGCACGGAAAGCGTCGCACAAAGCACGAACTCCGTAGCTTTTAGCGACGACCCACAGGAGTCTCCGAAACATTTAACTCGTAAACCGAAAGACGCGGCCCGGAATCGAACCCACGACCTTCGGAGCACGAGTCAAATGGCTTGACCACTTCGCCACAGAGCATAATATGTCAATTGTCCATAACAATATGATGTTAGCACCATATACCTGATAAACCTCAAGGTGTGGAAATGGGTCTTCTACCGCCCTTTACTATACTCTCTCTCTCCCTCTCTCAGTCTTAACATCAGTTGCTCTTTACTCATAGTAAGTAGATTACACATGGCTTGATCTCATATGCTGAAGACAATTAATAGCAACATGAATGTTTACAGTCAGTCAAAAAAAAAATGTTGATACAAAATTAATAGTGATATCCTGAAGTTCAGCAAATGAAAAATGACAACTGAGTTCAATTATACAGGGGTTTGAGAATCTCATAAAGTCAATGACAAGTCAGTGTTTTGTTTAAATACATCTTTGTAATGCAAAGATACCACTTGTGCTTAGCTACTTTTCCGCTCAACCGATAAAACTGCTGTATCTTCTCTTTAAACATCAAAATATGAAACAAATGTTTAACATTATACAACCTTATAAACAAAATAAGGAGCACAGTAAGAATATCACTATTGCTTGATATTAATTAAAACTAATAAAAACCCATTATCTGAAATAATAAATGCTTTATTTACCAATTATAATCCAAAGGGGTCTAGTCTAATAAGATATTACCTATAGAAAGAACTTTTTAATGCTAACAAAAAGAAAATAACAATTAGTCCTTCATAATATTCAAACTGTTTCTTACTAGTAAACAGTAATGGACTCTCACATCTTGAGGCATAATGGGACTAAGAGTTAAGGACTCTGTTCGTAATCCTGTATACTCTCGTGAGAAACAGCTGCGTGAGATTCAGCAGCGGATCATGTCGCATTGGTTACTTACGGAGGTATGTAAGCCGATCATTCAGAAAGCAATGGCAAACTACTGAATGTAAAACTTGCCAAGACATCAAAACAGCAGTAAAATGCTGGCATTGACAGTGATGTCCTGTAAATAGGTTATGCCCACACAAAAAAAAATCAACACTCGAATGATGATATCATCATCAATATCACACCCCAAGATATTTTCTGGTGCCAATTTTAGGCAGGGTCAACCTGGGAGCTCAGGACAAGTTTTTAAATCTGCATTGATGGGGATTCAAACACATGACCACCATTCTGGCAGGCAAATGTGCTAGCCACTGCGCTAACATGCATCTCACACTTCTTACCAGAAGTACACACACAAAAATTACCTGCATATCAGAAGAAAGCTGTCTTTCATCAGCCGGAGATGACAGCGCCCTATGTTAATGATAAAATAAAAGGGTATCAATGACAATCTGGAGGAAAAACCTATTGGTACAACGTGCCAGGTCGTTGTTGGTGTCTGCCAGAAGCGTTTACTTGCTCATGGAAAACCCCAAATGATGCTACCAATGCAGCACCATAAAAACTTTCTAGAAAATGTTTCTACAACTTTTCTTCTTCATTCTTCCCCCTTTGAGTAGAAAGTACCACACTTGGCTATGCACCTCTTTGTCATAAACCTTTGCGTCAAACTTTGACATACACGCACTCCCTATTTCAGATTTATTTCTGCAAGACAGATGTCACCCAAGATAATGGGCTTTATCTATATGTGGGTAAATGTTCCTCCTAATGAATTTGCCAAGTCATTAGACATACAATCTGCCGTTTGCGATTTCAAACTATCCTGGGATTCTTAATGTTCACAACTTACACATAGGAACTCCCCTTTTTAACTTTTATCCAGGAAGGCTAGATATCTAAACATACCACACAAGTGATCAAGCAGTTATCTGATATTTTAAATTGACGGTTTTTGATAACAATTCCCGGCCCTATGCCGGGAGTGAACCAGATAACTTTGGAACAGGAGGCAGACAAAGAAACCTCTCAGCCATTCTTCTATCTATTCCAGTAGCCTGACAACTGATTAAACATCTGGTTTCTGCAACTCCTTGTCTATAGTGAAGCTTATTTGTGCACCGTGCTTACATGTTATTTTGTTGCTGCTGCTTGCTTGCGTTTGCTGGCTGTGATCTCCAGCGTGAAGTCCTGTATGTCGAATGAAGACATCCTGTTGTCCAACATCAGTGCGATGTCATACCGGACTGAGGTTTGCGTGAGTATCCGTTGTCCCATGTCTGGCTTATTGGTGTGCAGACTGGTGGTTCCTCGCCGTGCAGGCAGATACTCTCCGACTTCGGAAGAATCAGCGATCCTACATTAGCCAGGATTCCGAAGGGACCTGTTGCCCAGGACGCACGACTAGGATGTGATAGTAGGTCTTGGCCAGTATAGAATCTGGCCCTGGTGCCTTGGAAACACCTCTGCGTCCCGTTATTGTGTGAAAACTATATGTGCAATGGAAATGGGGTTTTGGATCGCAAATGTGATCTTAACAATATGAAAGGCCAAGACGATCAGAGCATTCATTGTGAAACATCTGGTACGCTGATTCAGTGGTAGCAGATTCAACTCCTACACCAGTCAGCTGGACTACAATTTTAACTTCCTGTCTTTGTCTTGGGGATGTAAATTACAAGTACATCTGAAGTTGGAATGGGTTTGCCTGATGGTGAAGGACACTCTAACAGGGAAAGATAATCCCCATGCAAAAATCAGTCCAATGCACTAGAAGTAGTAGCACGGATATGGACTATGCTTGAGTTCAAAGCGAGCGGGCAAAAAAAAAAAGTACTAGCTTTTAGTAATGTTTGAAAATCCACATATAATGTGTCAAGACACATGAGAGGACAATACAAGTGAATAAAAGCAGATTGATTATAACGAGGAGTGGCAAAAGTCTTTTATATCTAACTAGCTGACCCTGCCCGGCTTCGCCCAGAACCTGGTGGGGAGCATCTCATTTAATTCATATAAGTAGTCATATAAGTTCTCGTTCCCGTTACCGACTATCTGTCTGTCTGTCTGTCTGTCTGTCTGTCTATCTGTCTGTCTGACCCGGCTTCGCCCAGACCCTGATGGGGAGCATCTCATTTAATTCATATAAGTAGTCATATAAGTTCCCGTTCCGACTGTCTGTCTGTCTGTCTGTCTGTCTGTCTGTCTGTCTGTCTATCTATCTGTCTGTCTGTCTGACCCGGCCCGGCATCGCCCAACTCCTGGTGGGGAGCATCTAATTTAATTCATATAAGTAGTCATATAAGTTCCCGTTCCCGACTGTCTGTCTGTCTGTCTGTCTGTCTGTCTGTCTGTCTGTCTATCTATCTATCTGTCTGTCTGTCTGACCCGGCCCAGCCCATGGTGGAGAGAGGAGGGAGAAGGAGGGAGGAGGAGAACGCAGGAGGAGAAGGGAGCAGGAGGAGGAGAGGGAGGAGGAGGGAGAGGGAGGAGGAGGGAGAAGGAGGAGGGAGTAGGAGGAGGGAGAAGGAAGAGGGAGGAGGAAGAGGGAGGAGGAGGGAGAAGGAGGAGGGAGAAGAAGGAGGGGGAGGAGGAGGAGGGAAGAGGAGGAGGAGGGAGGAGGAGGAATGTGAAGGGAGGAGGAGGGAGGAGGTAGAGGGAGGAGGAGAGGGAGGAGGAGGAGGGAGGAAGAAGGAGGAGGAGGGAGAAGGATGGATGAGGAGGAGGGAGGAGGAGGAAGAGGGAGGAATGTGAAGGGAGGAGGAGGGAGGAGGTAGAGAGGAGGAGGAGGTAGAGGGAGGAGAAGGGAGGAGGAGGAGGGAGGAGGAGTGATGAGGAGGAGGGAGGAGGAGGAGGGAGGAGGAGGAGGAAGGAGGAGAGAGGAGGAGGAAGGAGGAGGAGGGATGAGGAGGAGGGAGGAGGAGGAATGTGAAGGGAGGAGGAGGGAGGAGGAGGGGGAGGAGGGAGGAGGAGGGAGGAAGAAGGAGGAGGAGGGAGAAGGAGGGATGAGGAGGAGGAGGGAGGAGGAGAAAGAGGGAGGAGGAGGAATGTGAAGGAAGGAGGAGGTAGAGGGAGGAGGAGGAGGGAGGAGGAGAAGGGAGGAGGGATAAGGAGGAGGAAGAGGGAGGAGGAGGAATGTGAAGGGAGGAGGAGGGAGGAGGTAGAGGGAGGAGGAGGAGGAGTGAGGAGGAGGAGAGGAAGGAGGAGGAGAGGAAGGAGGAGGGGGAGGAGGAGGAGGGAGGAGGAGGAGGGAGGAAGAAGGAGGAGGAGGGAGGAGGAGGAAGAGGGAGGAGGAGGAATGTGAAGGGAGGAGGAGGGATAGGGAGGAGGGGGAGGGGAAGAGGAAGAGGGTAGGAGGAAGAGTGGAGAGGAGGATGGAGGAGGTAGAGGGAGGAGGGAGGAGGAGAGAGGAGGGAGGAAGGAGGAGGAGGAGGAAGAGGGAGGAGAAGGAAGAAGGAGGAGGAAGAGGGAGGAGGAGGATGGAGGAGGGAGAGGGAGGAAGAGGGAGGAGGAGGAAGGAGGAGGAAGAGGGAGGAGGAGGAAGAGGGAGGAGGAGGATGGAGGAGGGAGAGGGAGGAGGAGAAGAGGAAGAGGGTAGGAGGAGGAGGGGAGAGGAGGAGAAGAAGGGAGAAGGAGGGAGGAGGAGAAGGAGGAGGAGGGGAGAGGAGGGAGGAGGCAGAGGGAGAAGAAGGAAGGAGGAGGAGGAAGGAGGGAGAGGAAGGAGGGAGAATGAGGAGGGGAGGAAGGAAAGGGAGGTGGAAGAGGAGGAGGAGGGAGGAGGAAAGAGGTAGGGGGAGGAGGAGATAGAGGGAGGAGGAGGAGGAAAGAAAGGGAGGAGGAAGAGGAGGAGAAGGGAGGAGGAGGGTGGAGGGAGGAGGAGGAGGTAGAGGGAGGAGGATTTAGGAGGAGGAGGAAGAGGGAAGAGGGAGAAGGAGGAGGGAGGATGATGAGGGAGAAGGAGGCAGGAGGAGGAGGAGGGAGGCAGGAGGAGGAGGAGGGATGAGGAGGGAGAGGGAGGAGGAGGGAAGATGAGGGAGGAGGAGGAGGAGGAAGATGAGGGAGGAGGAGGAGGAGGAAGAGGAGGAATGTGGAGGGAGGAGGAGGGATAGGGAGGAGGGGAAGAGGAAGAGGGTAGGAGGAAGAGTATAGAGGAGGAGGGAGGAGGTAGAGGGAGGAGGAGGAGGGAGGAAAAGGGAGGAGGGAGGAGGAGAGAGGAGGAGGGAGGGAGTCATGTGACGATTCTGTGTAGTCACGTCATTTTCTTCCCTTTCCCTAGCATTTTGGTTCGGGGATTCTTTCATCATCATCATCATATATTTACGTACGTATTTTGGGAGGGGGAGGAGGGAGGAGGAGGAAGAAGGAAAAAAAACTATGACAGTTGGCAGCTCTGGACTGAAAGGAAGGCGTGTAGAAAATTTCATCTCAATCGGATGGGCCGTTCGCGAACGTATAAAGGACATACATACATACATACATACATACATACATACATACATACATACATACAGACGGAGATTGCCTTTTATATATAAGATTTTCTGATAAACTGACATCACCTGAATCTATATATGCAAGTGTTAATTGAGAAAAAAAAACTTTATAAAATGGCATTTTGAAAAAAAGAAATACATTGTACTTTTAAAGAATGAGCACAACCTACTACTGGCACCGCTGATCGTATTCCGGCACGAACCTAAGGCCTTGTCCATGTTCACTTAGGTTTATGCAGGAATACGATCAGCATTGCCAGTAGTGGGTTGTGCTCAATCGTTAAAACTTCAATTCCCAAAACAACCAAATAAAACAATGTACTTTGTTTCCCAGGAAAATGACAATGGCAAATCTTGCACTCACCACTTGTAGAACTCATGCATATCCTCCGAATGAATCTGCTGCCTGCCTATATGGATGGCACTAAGTCATCTTCTTCTTTTGCCCATTATCCCCATTTATCAAGCTGTCTTATCTTTTGCCATTTCTTCTTCCTCCCAATATTATTCACCTGTCTTTAATTCTCCTCTCCATGTGTTTTTAGGTCACCCACTACTTTATTTGCCTTGTGGGTTCCAGATAAGAGAGTGTCTGTCTAATTATCCTATCCTCAGGTTTTTTCACTGAATGTCCTATCCAGTGCCAGAATCTGTTCCTTACCTCCTGTTCATCAGAATTAACAATGTTATCATTAGTACCCAATTCCTTAAGTCATACAAGAGAAAACAACTTCAATTATAAGGTTCCATCCACATCAACATCATGACACAACAGATCTAATACATATATTTATACCTGTACTCCTCTCGAATAATCTTCAGTACTCTGCGAACCATGTTGCCAACAATATTTTCCGATGGATCTCCAGCCTGAATATTCTTTCCTTCTGTTCTAACATGTTTCAGAAGATCTCTAATTCAATAATAAAAATAGTAACATATTTTAATAGGAACAACTTAAATGTCAAGGTATGTTTAAAAAAATTAAACAACCATGCACAGAATTTGCTTCCCATAACATGTATGCTTCTTTGGTATAAAGGATCATATATTAAGTTTTCTTAGTGTAAAATGTATTCATCTTTAATTATAAACTGTCACATAAAGTTTTCTTTTAAAAAATGTATGTATGAAAATGAAAATAATAATATGCAAAGCTTTCTGCTGGTAGTTTTTTTTCTTAATATTCTATGTAATTTTACAAATGGTTTATCTTTAATATTTAAAAAAAAAAGCACACACACACACACACAAAAATATCATATTTTTTAAAAATATAATTCAGAAAGGTACTCATATTTATACTCAATTCTTCTCATGTCTTTTAGAAGACTGACCACAACGGTTACTGTCCAGTTGTTCTTACCCTTCATCAACATTCTGGCTACTGACCATCCTTCATTTGCATGGTCACATAACTTCTGCTTCGCCTCAGCTTTACACTATCTATTCGTGTCTGTCAATGCTCTCTTGTATAGTCCATGTCTTGTGACAGTGATCATGTCTGTCCACAACCCTTTGTCTTATGTACAATCATTTCTGATATCGTTTTCCTCCATGTCTTGATGTCAAACTGTCTAGCATCTTTTTTCTTGGTCTTCCTCTCTTTCCCTCCAACTTATGCGCTTGTGGGACCAGGTGGAGAAGGCGGAGGAACAGATTGAGAACCCATATGTGGAAAGAATGAGATTGTGGGGAATCGGCAGGGGTTTTGGAAGAATCTCAAAACTGAGAGGGAAGACCAGAGAACTTTTAATCAGATAGCAGTGGGAACGATCAGTAGTATGACTCTTCGCTGGCTGTTGAACGAGGGGACGGAGCATGTATGGGAACGTCCTGAGTGCAGTGATGTCAGTTCTTAACTCAACTCAACTCAACTCCCTCCAACTTTTCCACTGTCATGACGTACTCCAGCTTTCTCCTTTTCATGATGTGCCCAAAGAATGTGGACTATCTTTATTTTGTTTCTGTCAATACACCGTAAATAACGGATTAGTCTTTTTTCTTCTTTTACCCTTTATCCAACATTGGGGCATAAGCCTTCAACCAAATCTTGCCAAGCCGCCTTATCCTGCTGCTCCCTCCATGGCCCACACATATTGTTGTCTAGAATTCTCTTCCATGTGTTTTTAGGTCTCCCACTATTTCGCTTGCCATGTGGATTCCAAAGAAGGAAGAGTCTATTTATACTCTCCTCAGGTTTTCTTAGTGTGAATCCTAACCAGCAGAGTTTCTCTTATTACACCCTTAACACTTCAGTAGAAGAAATACTGATGACGTCAGTGAAAGATATACTGGATGTTTCCTCCTGCAGCTTCCTGAAACACTCAATTGTAGTAGCTGACAAGGGCAATATCATGAAGGTAAATGTGTGTGTCTTTCTGTTTTCCTTTTGTCTGCAAGGAAGCAGCCACTAACCATCTTTGAAAAGGTAAGATGCACTATATGCTGCAATATCTTTTCATCTCCTAATGGTACCTGTAAAGCAGTAGACGTCTTTATCCTCAATGACTGTGTTGCCAGCTCTTTCTTACATTATTCTCCTGTCTTTGGACATATGACATAATTCAAAAAGTGGTTGCTTCAGGACTTTTTATCCCACCACATCTTGCTAAGAAACGCAGTTCTGTTTAGTTCATGACTGCTTTTTCGTCAACAAAAAAGCTGACAGATCTACTATTACATACTCTTGTTCTTTGTTTGTCCAATATATATTTTTTGTTTTGGATATAACTGAGACGAGTTCCTTGGACTGCCGGAGTAACTAACAACCATTGCCTGAAAGAGGCTAATGAAACTAGAATATTTTATACAACAATAAGAAAGAGACAAACAGCTTTCTTTGGTCATGTGATGAGAAGAGAGGCACTGGAAAACGAGATTACTGGAAAGATCAAGGGGAAGAGAGACAGAGACAGATCAAGAGAAATGATGCTGGATGTGCTGACACAGTGGCATGGAAGAATATCATCAGTGCAGTTGATCCACAACACCAAAGACCGAGATCTGTGAAGAAACATGAACGCCTACACCAGCTGGCAGAGCACTAGATGGTGATGATGGATATAACTGCATTGTATCTGTTTACAGCAGAGCTGCAATATTTGCACCTCATGGCACAGACTCATCTAACTTCTTTCCGGCATTTGTTAACTGGGTTAGCCTTCCCATGTTTAAAATTATTACTAAGTCCAGGTTTACAATTAATGCCAAGTATAGACATCACAGAATCATGCAAAGCACCATGCATTCTTTGGTTACTCTATACATCACAAACCAGGCTATCTGTTTTGAAGCAGCCTATCTCGTGCTCCAATGGTTGTGGGTTCAATTCTGGACTCTGTTATTCGGTTCAGGAGTGCTATTTTCTTGGAGACTCCTGCGAGCCAAAACTGAAGCTACGGAGTTCGAGCTTTGTGCAACTTTCTGCAAGCCGCGCTGCGGAAAGAGACAGCCATATGGGATAAAACCTGGTGTAATGAAGTTTACCAGGCTGGTCTCCCTGGTGAAGGAGTTAACCACTTTCTCCGTAATCCCGTGTATCTACGTGAGGAACACAGCTGCGCAAGATGCGGCAGCGGATCACGCAGTGCTGATTACTTACAGGGCATCAGAGCCGGTTGCTCAGAAAGCAATGGCAAACTACTGAGCGTAATCTTGCCAAGAACATCAACAACAGCTGAAAAATGCTGGTGTTGGCTGCAACGTCCTGTAAGGGATATGCAACTTTCAAAAACAAAAAAATGAAGTTTATCCTCTTGCCCTGAAACCCCCTTGAAATATCATGATCTGAAACTGATCATCATGTGATGATCAGTTTTTCAGTAAAATATTGCAGCTCTGCTGTAAACAGATACAATGCAGTTATATCCACGATCTGAAACTGATCATCCTGTGATGATTTACTTGGTACAGAATGAGTTACAGTTATGACATACCTTGCACTTATAAACTTGGCTTGAGATATTATTCTGATCAGCAAGTTGATGGTTTTAATTGCAATGTCACACGAACCTTTTGTAGAACTGTTAAAATAAGATAAAAATTATGCCTTAAGATGGCAACTTAGATTTTCAATACATTATAGTTAATCCGACAGATTATAGGCCACAGCATAATGAGATTGTGATGACTATTTGTTTTTGTTTTTTTTGCGCTCACTCACATTGAACTCAAGCATAGTCCATACACACTATTTATAGTAGTGATGAACAGAATTTTGTGTGTGGGTTAGCTTTCCCTATTAACAGTG
This sequence comes from Cepaea hortensis, assembly GCA_963921405.1. NCBI lineage: Eukaryota > Metazoa > Mollusca > Gastropoda > Stylommatophora > Helicidae > Cepaea > Cepaea hortensis. Next base: position 52,455,062 of record OY992885.1, on the reverse strand, counting down.
TCCCTCGCCATCAGGCGAACCCACTCCGACTTCAGAGGTACTTGTCTTCTTCTTCTTTTTGTTCGCTCACTTAAACTCGAGCGGAGTCCTTACACACTGTTTAAAGTAGTAAAGGACTGAGTTTTGCGTGTGAGCTTGCTTTCCCTTTTACCGGTGTCAAGAGGTACTTGTAATTTACGTCCTCAAGTCAAGGAAGACAGGTCAACATTTTGGTCCAGCTGTCCGGTATATGGGTTGAACCACTTACCTTGGCATCAGCACACCAGATGTTTAAAAACATGCGTTCTTACCCATTCAGCCATGAGGACCTGTGACTAGTTCTCTTCTTCATCATCTTTCCTTCCCACACAATTCTCAGAATATTGTGACAATTATCCAGTACTCAAATTATGAGACTGGGTCTATCAAGACTGTCGGGAGCAGACTGAGACACAGTTCACAGATTTAAAGATAACACTGAAGAAAGTGATAAAATGGGCATGACTAATATAGTTCAATGTAAGTGATAAACCACCTGAAAACAACACTGAAATTAAAATAAACAAATTCAAGGTATTTATGAATAGTACAAGAAGACATGGCACCTGATGAGCTAGCCACACAAGTGAGAGATATTCTCATCAAGTCAGAAGAAATATGAATCCTAATAAAGGTACGAGTTGCAGAGATATAAAACAGAAGAAACATTCAGGTTAATAGAAGAAAAGAGAAAATTAAAGCAAACAGGGTTGGAAACAAACAGTCCCACCCACATACACAACTACACGAGAAAAAATAAGACATGCGGTCTGAAAAGACAAGAAACAGTTCAGAATGAGAACTTGTAACTGAATAGATCATCGCCAGTTGCAAAGAACAGATAGAGATCTGTTTAAGAAAATCAGAACATCAATAGGTAAAATCAGGCCAACATTACATGTAATAAATGAAAGAAATGGTGACACTTTCAAAGACAGCTAAGATGTACAAGAAAGATGGAAGGAGTACTGTGGAGATATATACAAAGACACGACAAAGAGTTTACATAATATATATGAAAGTAAAGTGGAAAAAAAAGAACCTTAATCAGAGGAAGTATGATCAGAAATATGAAGACTGAAGAAATGGAAGTCACCGGGTGGTGACATCATTTCAGTAAAACTAATCAAGTAGAAAGAGAAGCCAGAGTCTGTATCTATCATGCTTTATATGTGAAGATCTAGAATAGGTTTGTGTGCTCAAAGCACAGAAGAGAACTATCTACATCTCCCTCTCAAAGAAAGGAAATTTTAAACACTTCACCAATTATTGTGTTATCGCACTAATAAGTCACGCTAAAAAATCCTCTTCTCATGAAGACAACTAAAATTAGAATAGGAATTACAAGACGTACAAGCAGATTTGAGAATCAGGGTCCAAATCTTCAACATGAGAATGATCTTTGAGAAATGCAGAGTACAATGTACATCTTCATACTGCATCATAGACTATTATAAGACTTTTGACTGTGTTCAACATAAGAAACTATGGAACATCATGAGAGATATAGTTTCTAGCACATATGACCCACTTAATTGAAACATTATTTCATAAACAACAAGCAGCTGTCATCTGGTTTGAGGCGCGAGGCGGAGTAAGACAGGACTGTATTCCCTACCAATACCTGTTCAGCATATATGCAAAAAATGCAAGGAAAGGTCATTAAGTAACACGAAGTGTGTTATAAGTGCATGTAGAGCAGTGGTTCCCAACAGTGGGAAATTCCCCCCCCCCCCCCACTTCCCGGGGATATTAGGGTTTCGGGGAGGGGGGGGGGGGGGGAATTAAGACTATTTCAAGATCGCGTTAAAGCAAGAACCGATTACTTGATATTGCTTTCCCTCCATACTTTACAGTTCTGTACTTCTCACCCTTCTGAAATTTGTTTTGTAACGTAAGTAGATCTAGCTTCCATTTTGGCGTATACTGTAGGGAGGGGGGGGGGGATTATAGGAGGTAAAAACAAAGGGGGGGGGGGGAGAATGACATTCTGAACATATGGTGAAGGGGTGCATGGGCCAAAAAAGGTTGAGAACCACCGATGTAGAGTATGGACAGAGAACAATCTTATTTCAGAACATAAACTGCTTCTTAAGCAATACTCCAAGTATGGGTCATCAGGATCGAGCAGTATGAGCATACAGTGAAAGAATGAGGCGCTGTTCGTACTTTTTTAGTTCAAAGGGTGTAAAACCTTTTGAAATCTACAGAAGAATGATGGTTCAGTATGGAGACAGTTTGAGTCGGGGGAGAGAGTATGAATTGGTAGAAAAGTTTTAAAATGGAAGACACAGGAATCTACTGTGAAAATCATAATGATTATCTTCTAGAATATCAAGGGCCCCATATTCTATATTAGTACATTTCCAGGAAAGGGGTGAAACTGTGATTAGTGCTTGATACAGTGACATGCAATGAACAAATGGAAGCCCACGATACAATCAAAACACCAAGGTCTTCTCTGAAAAGCAGTACTCTTGCTACATGACAACAACTGCACATACGGTGGATACACTAAGTGCTCTGAAATTCGAGGTTTCGAAACATCCTGCATACAGTTCAGACTTGGCACCATCAAGCTTTCACTTGTTTAGATCCTTGAAAGAACATTTGCTGGGTTAGAGGTTTGTAGCTGATGAGATAACGGAGGTGGTGCAAAACTGGTTTAAGGTGAAAACTCAAAATATTTTTCCTAGAAAGCATCAGCAAGCTAGTGTACAGGTGGACCAAGTGTGTTGCCAGGCAGGGAGACTATGTTGAGAAATACACACACAAAATTTTGGATTCGCGAAATTATGAAAAAGTTATTTGCAAAAATCCTGTTACTTAATGACTTCCCTTTATAAAATGAAAAACACCATCAACAAAATGAGAATAGACACGATTTTCATCCACTCATAATTGGTAGTAATTCAATTCTAGAACTCAGATATGAAGATGACATGGTCCTTCTCTTAAATGTTTCTAAACTATTAGCAGAGTTGATCCTGTCTGTCAAGAGACAGTGAAAATCAAAATCATTTTCTGAACTTATAAAGAAACCTGTAACTGCTGGAGTTTGAACCTGGGCCAATGTCTCAGCAAACAAGCTCACTTACCACTGTGGCACTATAGCTTCTAGCTTCTATAAGTTTTTTTTTTTTTTTTTTTTTTTTTTGGGGGGGGGGGGGGGGGGGGGGGGGGGGTTGCATATCCCTTACAGGACGTTGCAGTCAAGATCAGCATTTTTCAGCTGCTGTTGATGTACTAGGCAAGATTACACTCAGTAGTTTGCCATTGCTGTCTGAGTGGCCGGCTCACAAACCCCATAAGTTACCAATGCGGCGAGAGTCGCTACCGGTTCTCGCGCAAGTTACATTACTCACGATAATATACAGGATTACAGAGAAAGACGTTAACCCCAGGAGACCGTATAAAAGTTTACTAAAATGATTTGAATTTTGATCTTCAGACAAAAATGTTTACTCAGTACAACACTGACAACATTTATAAATCATTCATGAAGCATCTAGCTGTTGGGTTGCATTAGTATTACGGCAGACAAAATAATTTATAGTCAGGTTGTAGCAATCATCAGGGTTCTCATCAGTTTTTATGCTGTTCTTGTCATGAAATGTTTTTGTGTCAAGTGGTAGCGTGATCCATCAGTACTGAAGCATACTTTAACCGGAAGTCATTTTTTCCGCACTTGCGCAGAAGGGTGTCGTCGTGTCTACATCATTGACTATTAACATACACTTTGTATATCTCACTGGATATATTTAAATCACTCGTGCCAATAACGAATTACCATCTCCGCTTCCGGTAAAATGGCCAGTCTAATCATTGCGCAAATAGCCGGTGGTTAGATTTGAAATTGTCTTTGAGATAATTTCACTATTTGGCATACCATAAATAATTATTATAATTTTAGTACAAGGCATAGATATTCGTTAAATTTAGCTGCATTTTCGAATTCTGCATGCAAAGATACATAAAGTTGGAAAGTTTCATTTAAAAATATTGGGTCCCTCTGGTAGAAAAAAATTCGTTTCGCGGGCATGATAAATTCCTCTTTGTGATTGTAAATCCACATTGTCGGCACGCAATAAACATTTTTTTTAGTACAAGGCATAGATATTCGTTAATTTTAGTTGCATTTTCGAATTGTGCATGCAAAGATACATAAATTTGGAAAGTTTCATTTAAAAATATTGGGTCCCTCTGGTAGAAAAAAATTCCGAAAATTCGTTTTGTTTGCGGACATGATAAATTCCTCTTTGTGATTGTAAATCCACACTGTCGGCACGCAATAGAAATTATTTTTAGTACAAGGCATAGATATTTGTTAATTTTAGTTGCATTTTTGAATTGTGCATGCAAAGATAAATTTGGAAAGTTTCATTTAAATATATGGGGACCTTCTGGTAGAAAAAAATTAATGAATTAATAATTATTTTTGCGGACGTGATTAAATTCTCTTTGCGATTGGAAAAATAAATAAATCCTTTTAATAAAAATATATGTACTTTCTCATTATATAAAGATATCATCGTTTATTATTATATGATTGCATGTAATTATTAAATATTAATTTTACGTAAATCTATTTAGAATTTGACTGACTATCATGGCAAGGACTGCTGATGATCTCAGATCCCATCTATCTGCGTTCGAAGGAGGATATCCTATAAGTACAGGATACATTGCCCGCCTGCTGGTTGTGGACAGTTGTTCTGTACCTGATGTGTTAGGAAAAGTCCAAACCATTGTGGCGACAAATGATCCAGGGAAAGACATATTTTTGCCGACATATTAAATCCCTCTTTGACTTTGCCTTTGGAAATCCAAAATGTCGGCATGCGTTTCACTTTTTAAAACGTGCAATTCTTCTTCTTCTTCTTCTTCTGCGTTCATCCGGAGTTTTTTTCGTATGTGATTGCGTTGTGCCCGTTTACAGCAGAGCTGCGTTCTTGCGCTGTTAGGCCGACACATCCGACTTCTGCGGGCATTTGTTGACCGGGTTAACCTTCCCGGAAACGTGCAATTCGAACTACTACCTTGTGAGCCAATCTCTTTAATTAATGACAAATGTTTAAATGTTTGCATAAAGGAGAAATCTTTTTTTTTTAAAAATATAATTTCTCATTGTATAAAAACTGTCATTTACTGCCAATATAGTACCTTGCGGTGTATGGCAGAGGGGTCTTTGAGCCTGAGGAATAAAGTCCGCCTGGCTAGTGCAGTCGCCGCGAACTGTGCAGGTTAGGATTTTCTTTTTGCCCCCGACAGAAAAAAATCTGACACCTTACCGAGGGATCGAACCCGGGCCTCCCGAATGAGAGTCCGGCATTCTAGCCTCTCGGCCAGCCGCTCCTCCTCTCATTATATAAAGATATCTATTTTAGCATGAACTATCAGATTTTAAATTTGAGTATTTACTAATGGGACCACCACCGAAAGATAGGCCTTGAGAAACCGAATCTAATGGTACCAAGATGTTGCATGTATGTCAATTAGAAGCGAAGATATGCAACTTTGAGTGTCGTGATCGTAAACACAGAAATTAATTAATATAACTACTAATTAGTGGCCATTTTTATAGGCTAATTAGGTAACATTGCATACTATCTAAACAGGATATAACACACATCGTGCGTTGCACAATTCCGCAGAATACAAGATACAACTTACCAGGGTTTAAAGCTAATATAAAGAATGCTCGTGGTAATTAATGAATATAACTACTAATTAGCGGCCATTTTTATATGCTAATTAGGTAACATTGCATACTATCTAAACAGGATATAACACATATCGTGCGTTGCACAATTCCGCAGAATACAAGATACAACTTACCAGGGTTTAAAGCTAATATAAAGAATGCTCGTGGTAATTAATGAATATAACTACTAATTAGCGGCCATTTTTATATGCTAATTAGGTAACATTGCATACTATCTAAACAGGATATAACACATATCGTGCGTTGCACAATTCCGCAGAATACAAGATACAACTTACCAGGGTTTAAAGCTAATATAAAGAATGCTCGTGGTAATTAATGAATATAACTACTAATTAGCGGCCATTTTTATATGCTAATTAGGTAACATTGCATACTATCTAAACAGGATATAACACATATCGTGCGTTGCACAATTCCGCAGAATACAAGATACAACTTACCAGGGTTTAAAGCTAATATAAAGAATGCTCGTGGTAATTAATGAATATAACTACTAATTAGCGGCCATTTTTATATGCTAATTAGGTAACATTGCATACTATCTAAACAGGATATAACACATATCGTGCGTTGCACAATTCCGCAGAATACAAGATACAACTTACCAGGGTTTAAAGCTAATATAAAGAATGCTCGTGGTAATTAATGAATATAACTACTAATTAGCGGCCATTTTTATATGCTAATTAGGTAACATTGCATACTATCTAAACAGGATATAACACATATCGTGCGTTGCACAATTCCGCAGAATACAAGATACAACTTACCAGGGTTTAAAGCTAATATAAAGAATGCTCGTGGTAATTAATGAATATAACTACTAATTAGCGGCCATTTTTATATGCTAATTAGGTAACATTGCATACTATCTAAACAGGATATAACACATATCGTGCGTTGCACAATTCCGCAGAATACAAGATACAACTTATCAGGGTTTAAAGCTAATATAAAGAATGCTCGTGGTAATTAATGAATATAACTACTAATTAGCGGCCATTTTTATATGCTAATTAGATAACATTGCATTATATGTAAAAATAGATGACATGAGCAATTAGGTTTCGCTACACCGATCGCAATGATGTATGGTTGCTAGGATGTTCGTGTATGGTTGCTAGGATGTTCGTTTAAAAATAAACAAACTACTCTAGTTTTGATAACTTCTGCTATGACCTTGGTTCGGACACGAAAAAAAGATGTGCAGAAGAGATCTTTTGTGTCAATTTCTGCGTTAATGACCACGACACTTAAAGTTGCATATCTTCGCTTCTAATTGACATACATGCATCATCTTGGTACCATTAGATTCGGTTTCTCAAGGCCTATCTTTTGGTGGTGGTCCCATTAGAAAATACTCAAATTTAAAAATCTGATGGTTCATGCTACAAGTGGATTTCTGTGACTATAAATATAATATTCATTCCTTCTTAACCACTTCATTATTTTGTTTTTTAAGACATTAAAAAAAACTAATCATTTTAATTGCTTGACTTGTCTCGAATTCTTTTTAATAAATTATTAAAAGTATTCAAAACGTCTCATCATTGCATCATGCATCATTCTCATTCATTCAATGTTGTTGATTTAGATTTCATGATTGAGTGTGAGTGTTCACATTGACGTAGACATCTAACACACACATACCCTTTTTTCAACTCATCAACAAACAGTGCTATTCTTTCCTTCAGATCGTTTGCCTTGTCGCCGTCAGGCATTGTACAGACAGTTATCTACAATTATAACAGCTAATAATACTAGTCTTTCAATCAATGCGACCAATGTGTTGCCTCGCGTTAGTCAGATTGTTATTAACGGATATCATGATTTATCCGAGGGACCTGTTATTATTTTTAATGTTTAATAGTAATCACTTGTGCAAATTACCTAACATGTTTGTAATTTATTTAAAATAGTTACATAGAAAATTTAATAATTACGATAAATAGATATTTTAAATGTTTTTGTGTTAATTATTACTATTTCAGTATTTGCGTGCAGTCTCGTCTTTCTCGTTATTAACTGCTCCCAAATAAGAATAGCAACTCTTCGGAAAAAGTCAAATTATCTTTTCTTGAGACGCCGGTACATGAGAAACTTACATAAATCAACGATTTTTTTTCCCGCATATCCCATTTGCAGGACATCGCTGTCAACACAAGCATTTTACCGCTGTTGTTGATGTCTTGGCAAGATTACGCTCAGTAGTTTGCCATCGCTTTCTGGGCGATCGGCTCATATACCCCCGTAACCAACGCGACGCGATCCGCTACCGAATCTCGCGCAGCTGCGTTACCCTACTTGGATATACGGTATTCCGGAGAAAGTCAATAACGCCTTCTCCAGGGAGGCCGGCAAATCAACGAGTAAAAGAAGTATACTTAGCCAGCTTTGTCAGCACAGACACTGATATAATTACATACACAACAAGCAACTTAGTTGATGTAATATACGATGAAATCATAACATCCAACCTGTACTGATGTATGACAGTGAATCTTGGATAAGAACCAAATTAAGATCTTCGAGGCAACTGAGATCGCTTTCGGAGACGATTTTACGAATACCATGACGGTACAAGTAACTAACAAAGAATGCCTAGAAGAGGCTATTATAAAAAGCGATTTATTTTGTCATATAATAAGAAGAGAGACTGGAGAACATTGCGACAACTAGAAAGATCAGTTGTAGAAGAGACAGGTTGAGATCTAGAGAAATGATGTTTGATGATTCACGATTACATAAAGGAATGTCATCAACAGAACAGGTCCAAAATACAAGGGGCCGAGATCTATGGATAGACATGAACGACTCCACTTGGCAAGTCACGTGACAATGAAGATATCCACATGTCCAGGGTCCTAATTAGATGTTCAAATTGCATGTTCATTGTCCACGTTTCTGCACATAACATATAACTGGTAGCATATACAATAGCATACGTTTAAAAAACAAGTAAGCACATGGCTCTTTTAACACGTCACAAATCGTATTGGGTTAGTTAATATATTGGGGTACCATCCTTGCACTACGTACAAGTCCATAGGTGCTCAGACCCCCTCTCCCCAATATATGCATCAGCGCCCAGGCTAATAGTACCAGTTCTATGTTGGTTGACGAGACGCTCTCATTCTCCCAAAGTGCCTCTAGTGTCTGGCCGTGCCAGTTCTAACGTCCACGTCTCTGTCCTCATTCGGGACAACAAAGTGAATTCACTGACGTCAAAGTCCTTCACTCTAGCCATCTCTCTAAAGGCATTAATAAAACCGGCTCGATCCATAGACTTGCCATCTGCAGGGAATGCAGAGCCAGCAAGTTTAATAGCCCATTCATTTCCCCCAACTCCCGCATGTCTCGGAACGCAGATGACTCTACGTACAAAATACCGCCGCGGCGTTTCAGTCCATTGTCTATGTAGATTGATTGATTGATTTGGGAACCGACATCACAGCATTCGGGGCATTCCCATAAGGGCTCCGTCCCCACCCTCAGCAGCCAGCGAAGAGTTCCAACACTAATAGTACCAGCAGCAATCTGTTTATATGTCCGTCTCGCCTTTCCTCTGAGCGTCGATCATCGGCCAGATCCCCTCGTCACCCCTTGCTGTCGCATTCTTGCCAGACCACGGTTGTCTATGTAGAGAACCTGCCTAGACCTTTCGGATCATGCTAATTGAATCACTTAGTACAAATATGTTAGTATACTTCTGTGATTTCAGAGGTGGAGCATGCACACCCTTTAAAGAACGTCGCACACATTATGGGACGGCCCTTATGGGTATATGGTGCTGGCCCTATACATCCGACCGATACTCGATGGATAACATGATCAATAGTACGCTGGCCGCCTTTACTACCATGATATTTCCTGGCACCCATTTTTGGCTGGATCGACTTGGAAGTCCAGGTCAGTCTTTGTTCTTTAATCCAGCCTCGATGAGAGAACTTACGACCCAGCTAGAAATTCAAGCCTGCTAACTACCCGTACTACTGCGGCCTCTAGTAACATATGTGACATTTGACTATTCTTATTTTTCATATATTGTTTCAGCTACAGACGTCTTTATCTTAAAGAGTCAGACCCTTTGAAGAACGTCGCTCTCCTTATGGCGTGACCTGCAGAAAATATCAAATCCTTAGCCAGTTCACACGTCTCATGCATTTTCATGTCCAAGGTTCTTTAATGTCCGGTGTCCATCATCGTGGTCTACCTCTGCCTCTTCTGGCGAAATTGTCAGTGGTTCACATATGTATGTTGCCACATGAAGATCGAAACTGCTTTTCGTCATCATCATCATTATGCATCTTTCCAAGTGGTATAGGCGTTCATATCTTTCTACAGATCTTGATCCCAGTGGTTGTGGATCAGGTCAATGATATTCCATCATGCCATTGTCTTAGACCACCGTTGTTTTCGATTTGTCTCAGCTTTTTCTACCGCTGTTATTTCCAGTCGTCATAATGTTCTTCAGTGCGTCTCTTCTCATTTTATAACCAAAGAACACGGTCTCTTACAGTTGTGTGTAATGCTTATAATACAAAGAATTATCGCCGAAGCAACGGAGTGCGTGCTTTGTGCTCGATACCTTTGACAACAGCCAGCGGGGAGAGAATGGAGCGGAGGAGAAGAAGTAGAGGAGGGGGGGGGGAGGAAAAGGAAGAAGAGGGCAGGAGCCAGAAGGGGTAGAAGGAAAACGGATCGTTTGGGACTCAAAAATGCACGGGTTGGACAGATAGAGAACCCATATGTGGAAAGAATGAGATTGCGGGGGATCGGCAGGGGTTCTGGAAGAATCTCAAAACTTAGAGGGAAGACCAGGAGAACGTTTAATCAGATAGCGGTGGGGACGATTAGTAGTATGACTCTTCACTGGCCGTTGAACGTGGGGACGGAGCACGTATGGGAATGTCCTGAGTGCAGTGATGTTGGTTCTTAACTCAACTCAACTGAGTGTAATGCTTTACACTCAATAGCCGCTTCTAAGCTCTTGTTGATGGTTAGTTAGCCTGGTCGACGAGGTATTGGCAGCATTCATCTCAGAAACCAGTTCAGCTGCCTCCAAGCTTTAATTTTTTAATTCGCATTCTATGATGACATACATAAGATTAAACCATATGTCATGGCAATAAAAACAGAAGTTCTAGAGAAGATGGACCATCTGTCAGATATGACTGAGCTACCGTATGACAGTAGACGGTACTACCTGCTTCTGTTAGTGCCGAATGTTGGGCGGCGCTTACCAAACCCAACACCCCACAGTGTGCCAACGGCTTTGGACGGAAGAGTGCAATTGGGAGGGTACAAGCCTTATCCTGGTGTGAGGAAATGCAACCTAAAGACTAAATGTCATGACAGGGCAGACCAGGCCCTAAGCCTTGGTTGGTAACTGGTCTAGGATCGAAGCTACGACAGGCGGACAGTTAGAGCATTGCTGATTCTGCAGCTTGTCTTGTTCCAGACTTATTGGTGTCACCTTTCCTCTGGAGTAAACTAGACAGGCCGAGACAGGGATCATGCTGCATGGGCAACACATGGTTCCTAAATTCAGCCCAAGCTTTGTATTATGGAGAGATAACCCCATTTTATAAACTATCATCTGTCAAGACGGTAAGGTGCCAGTCAAGTAAAGGACCATTCTCAGCGCTTTTAGTACAGTGCAGAACTGATAAGGCGAGCTCATCAGGGACCCAAGAAATAGTCCTTCTTATCAGAAATTCCTCTTATAAGAGACAAAGAAGACAAATTGCCGGGGATAAACAAATTGTCCTTCACAACAGAATTTCGCCACACCAAAGATCATCTTAAGCTAAGCGGTTTGCACCGTATGTGGTGCAAGTTCCATATATTTATATACCAATCAACACTCGATTATGATGTGGCTAATATCACGTCTGTCACCTTTCCTGATGCCTAAGTTAGGTTGGGTCAACATGGAAGGCTTGTTTCTTGACTTCCATGGGATGCGTTTGATGAAATGTCATTTTTGCTTGGATTATTCAGCATGCTATCTCTGTGTTGCCTTTCCATATGTTGATATCAATGACCCCAGATAGCTGAATCTGTCTGCCTGTAATAGCGTTATTCTGGTTTTGGACAGAATACATTAGAGGTGAAGATAAAAAAAAAGCCACAAGGAAATGGCTAGGAGCGGTGTCAGATGCTGCACTAGATAGTAGGAAGGCAAAGCTTGTGATATTGTTCAAGACAGTCATAGAGGCATTTCAAAGCAGGAGAAACCAGACTTGCAATAATGATAGCTCTAGATCAAACTGCCTGTGACTTAGAACCAGCCGGAAGCAGAAAGGAAGTGGAAGGCAGGAAGCATTATCGATGTCCAGGAATCACTGAAAATGCAGAAAGTATTGTTGTGTACCCAGTCCAACAAGCAGAATTTTGCTAAAAACCCGATGGTAGTCCCAAGCATCAGCGAGGGAACTCAGACAAGATGGTCCAGACAATTTAAGAAGTGGAAGGCAAGAGAATGCAAAGGTCGTGCAACAGTCCCAACAAGGCCAGAGGGTGTCATGGGAAAATGGTCTTGCATAGGATGCTAACTTGAATGACAAGGTACAATTCTGACTAAGTTTCATTGTTAGATTGCTTCTGATGTCCTACCTTCAGCTCCTAATCTGGCCAAGTGGAGAAAGCCCAATGATGAAGCGTGTCGCCCGTCAAGATTCACACGGAGCCACAATCAAGTGTTCACTGGCAACCATAATGGACATAGCAAGACTACAAGTGAGCAAGAAAACTAATGCTAGTGCTGAGCTTATTGATTGATTGATTGAGGAACCGACATCACAGCATTCGGGGCATTCCCATAAGCGCTCTGTCCCCATCCTCAGAAGCCAGCGAAGAGTTCCAACCCCAATAGTACCAGTAGCAATCTGATTATATGTGCGTCTCGCCTTTCCTCTAAGCGTCGAGCATCGGCCAGATCCCCTCGTCACTCCACGCTGTCGCATTCTTGCCAGGCCATGGTGATCCATTTGTTCCTCCGAGGTGTACACGTGCTCCCACAAGGCCGCAACCACGTCTGCCTTATCATGCATCAATACTCCACCAAGTTTTGCAGAGCCAGCCAATCTGTCTGCCTGTTCATTCCCCAACACACCAGCATGCCTGGGAGAAAAGATCCAGACGATGCTTGCCACCCGTGACTTCCGAAGCGAAGCAAGCCACTCGGCACGAAGCTTGAGCTTATGTACTTCCTAAAGGCTGGACTGAGATCAGACAGTGAAAGTCATCTACCCTGCAAACTTAGAAGTTGGAGGCATACATGAAGGCTATCATTACATTTTCCAAATTCTCTTAGTATAAAAAAGTCGCTTAAAAGTCAACAGGGTCGACTTCATTGCACCGGGAATTTATCCCATATGGCTCAGTCTGTTTCTGCAGCGCGGAAAGCACGAAATCCGTAGCTCCAGCAACAACCCCCAGGAGTCTCTGAAATAATTCTCTTAGTATAAGACCAAAGAACATTGTTTAACTTTCTTATAGCTGTGTATTTGATTCTATCCCTATTCCTCTTTGTACACTTTTAGACATTAATATGAATTAATTCAAAGAAGGCAGCAGTCAACTTAATCTTGGTGACATCATAAATTGTCCTCATATGGAGCAGGTGTAGGTCAAAATACTTTGCTCTGTTCTAGGTCTCAGAAAACGTATTGTACCTTTGACCAGGAAAAGTATGACTCATCATATCTGAAAACTTCAATCCCTTTAACGTACACACTTCTTCCTACAGCCTGCCATTGTTCGAAGCATTTCAAGCAAGCTTCTTTGGGAATGGAGTACAGAGTGTTCGTCACTTTGTGTATAGTTTTTCAGCTTGAGGAAATAAGCCAAAAAACGCATGGAGCCTTTACAATGGAAATAATAGTATTATGCCACATGTTGGTATTGATAGCATATTTCTTTGATAAACCTATTTATTCCTGCCTATTTAATTCTAATCCAACTTCTTTGCTATTATTACCGCAGTTCTCAGGGCATATTGTTAATTTCACACATAGAAAGAAGGTGAGTTATCTTTTCTGTATCATCAGGTTTTATTTTAAGCATTCTTCATTTGTTAGTTTAATAGACATGTCAACAATGAAAGCAAGAAATAAGGCTCCTAAAAATTTGTCAAGAACTATCAGGTCACAATTTTATGATGGCTGGTTAAATCAAATTAGGTGATACATTATTTTGTAGAGTTCACTCTCACAAAACAAAACAAACTAAAGTTTTATAGTGAATTACTATAGATTTTTGTCTGACATGCTGTGAAATTAACATTTTGTCAACAATATCAGGTATGCAAAATGCTATATGAACAGTGCATGCAAGTATTCTTCTGTTATATTGATTAATATGTATGGTATCCTTAAGCAAGAACTTTTCTCGGATAGAACGGTTGCTGCTTTATGGGGTCTTTATTGTGCATATCACCTAATTTACATTTCTAAATATTAATCTTGTTCAGTCATATTTTCCAAACCAGATATATTTTAATACATGAATGCCTACTTTAAGTGTAAAAACACACAGACACACACACACACAAAGCAAATGCATGCCACTCATTTTGACTGAACACTACAAAACAAAACCACTATGAACACATTAAAATGATTTTATTTTACAGTAATACGATGAGTTTGTGAATTCATGAGTAATTATGGCCCAAAAAAAATAAGAACAATGTTCATAAAAACATTACTAAAAACCAAACAGTGTATCAAATATTCCTGCTTTAAATTGGTTTGATCTTGAAGTGAAGACCAATAAGTGAAAACACAAGACATTTTAGATCCTGCACAAGGTAGTAAAAAGTCCTCAGGCCATCAGGATCTCTGAAAGTATGCAATAAAGGAATATCAATATTTATACAGACACCAGTAAAGTAAATCCATGCACAAACTAGGAAAATAATGTCTGCGCATTACACTTTCACCTTCATATTCATGAAAGTGCTCTTAATACAATGCAGGCTTGCTTATCATGTGGGAAAGAACCTTAAAAACAAAAACAGTGGAAATTTATTTTACATGAGCAAAATGTTTTCTTTTGGTTGCACATAAAAAATGTCACAGAAGTGAGCTGTATTTTAAAAAAAAAGTAAAGCTTAAATAACAATTAAACCTGTACTGTCGACTCTTCATCCAAAATGCTTTCAGAAAAGATGCATTTAATGGACCCCAGACTTCATTTTCTGCATTTGTTATATTTTATGGGGCCTAGTTAAAATATTCATGAAACCGCAGAACAAATGCACTGTTAAAAAGGTGCAATCTAAAATCATCCCTTACATATCAGATAACAACAGTCATAGAACTGACAAATAGCATAATGGAATTTCCTAGTCTAGTCACTTGACCTATTATGCAATTTGCAGACAGATATGAAGTTTCTGAATATGTCTCCCCATCATTCCAGATTTGACACATGCTAAGGAATGCTGTTGTTATGTTGGTATCAATGCAGCCATGCCTGGACTTCCACCCTTTTGCATTTCCACTTGACTTCCATATGAGAGATGCTAAATTATATCAATGAAAAGTAACAAAGTAAATTCCTTTCTCAAACCACAAAATGTTTACGTACTTGCTTTGGTTGACATCTAGTAATGAACCAATCTTTGATGTGGTAAAAGAGATGTGCTCATCTCCAATAACAATCTCCAGCTCCTGAAAGAAACACAAATATGTATGTCACAGAGATCACAGGAGAAACAAAGACACCCCACAGTCTTAGATCAAGGCAATAGAAGCATGAATCAAGGCAATTGAAGCATGAATGGATAAATAACAATACAGAGTGGGGTTTCCAAGATACAATGCTGTTTATGAGTCAGAATGGAAGAAGTAATATGATATTGAATGACTAATGTGCAGCTTATGGAGAGAACTAAACAAATGTAAGCGAATCAAGAGGTGAGGAAAAAAATAAAAAAAATAAATGCTAGATAGGATACACATTGAGAAAATGTGTCACACACTGAGAAGATAATTAGAAACAGATGGATAATGGGGGAAGGTGTGTGTGTGAGAGACTTGGTCTCTCACCCTTCTTTCAGAGTTTACAATTAGGTATGAGGCAGAAATACAAACTGTAAGCCCCCAAACACAGTGAGCCTCTCCACAGCCAAACAGAAAAGAGATCAATCTCACTGTCTAGCAGACAGAGTAAGACAGTCCCACTGTGCTCTTTAGAATGAAGATGTCAACACTTCCAATCACACTGTTTTTTCAAATACATCTAAAAATACACAATACCCAAGCCATTAAAGAATAAAATATTACGGTACAGAAAGACATTAATTGAAGCAAATGATGCAAACTATGGTCTTATTTGGACCAACACACTATTCCTGGAAGGCACTGAAGGAAAAAATGAAGCAGGGAATCAAGTCTGAAAAAAATAAATGTCAAGACATGAGGAAAACTTTGCAATGTTTACCAGAATCAGTTTAATCTGAAATCTGATGACAAAAAAGAAGCTGTACTCAGCATCATTTGCCTGTAATATTTTGTAGGAGCATGTTAGTAAACTCTCCCCCGATGGTGTTTCCACCTTGTCATGGTGGGGGAGCTTGAGTTTCTCAATGACCCTGAGAGCTATGCCCGCGGTAGCGTAGCTACCAGCAGGGCCTCCCAAGCCGGACAGGTCAAAGGGTAGAGAACAGACAAAGAGAAACACCCTGGTCCTCCAGGTTGGGGGTTGAAGCGTGGGGTTAACATCCCCACCTTTGTAAAAACCATTTTGTTACGAAACAGATACACGAGCCTCGAATTCGGACTGACTTATTTGGACATCGACCTTGGAACGTTAAAGGACTTTTGAGATTTGGAACATGGAATGTACAGACACTATATCGAGCTGGAGCAGCCGAAGAATTAACCCGGGAGCTGGTTGAGTATAAAATGGATATAACAGCAATTCAAGAAATAAGGTGGCCAGGAGAGGGTACTTTAGAGCAAAATGGAATGATTATAATATATGGAGGAAACACCCAAAATAAACATAAATTAGGAACAGGATTTGTCATCAAAAAAGAGTTATGGGGGAACGTTCTAAACTTTAAAGCTGTTAATGATAGGATTAGTAAATTACGAATTAAAGGTAAATGGAAAAATATAACGATTAATGTACATGCACCTACTGAAGAGAAAGAAGATGATATTAAAGAAGACTTTTATAATGATCTGGAAGATGTCATAGAAGAAACCCCCAAACAGGACATCCTGATTGTGCTGGGAGACTTCAACGCAAAAATGGGCAGAGAGTAAACTCATAAAAAAGTTGCCGGCATGAAGCCTACATACAACTTCAAATGATAATGGATAGAGAGTCATCAACCTAGCAGAAGCCAAAGGACTGCGGATCAGCAGTACCAGACTGCAAAGAAAGGATATACATAAACAAACTTGGAAATCATGTGACAAGAGAACCTATAATCAAATAGATCACATTTTAATTAACAACAAAAATGCATCAAACATATAAGTTAGAAGCTATAGAGGAGCTGAGTGCCACAGCGACCACTTCCTCGTTGGGGCAAAATTTAAAATAAAACTTAAGAGAGCTTTCTATGCTAAACTACAAAGGTTACACCCAACATATAACAGAGAAAAACTACAAGAAATTACATTCAAAGAGAAATTTGCAGATGAAATAAAATGTAAACTTGAAATTCTACAAAACCCGTTGGAGGAAAGCGTTGACCAAACTTGGTTGAACATCAAGAATACAATTCAATCTACCGCAGAAGAATGTCTCGGTGTGTTAACCATGCATAGAAAGAACAGATGGTTCAATCCAAAATGTGAAGAAGCAGTCATTAGGAAAAAGAATGCCAGACAGCTATGGCTAAATGACATCAATAACATCCAAAAGGAAGAGCAATATAGAAATGAATGTAAAGAGGCTACAAAAATAGTTCGACAGCAGAAGCGAGAATATATGAGTAATATAATCAAAGATATGGAAACTAATCACCAGAAAAACGAATCCAGAAAGTTTTTTAAAGAACTGAAGTCAATGAAACGAGGGCACCAACACAACACATATGGTTTAAAAGACAAAAATGGGAATATGATAAATACCAATGAGGAAATGTGCAACACATGGAAAGAATACTTTGTTGAATTACTAAATTGTGAAGCTCCAAGTAACACTTTCACACAGGAAGATGTTCTAACGTGTAAACCACAAATTGAAGAACTTGCATTTGAAGAAATCCTATATGTAATCACACAACTTAAAAACAATAAGGCAACTGGGACTGATGGAATTGCTGCTGAATTTATAAAGGCGGGTGGCCATGCATTACATCTAAAGCTATACGAACTAATAATAAAAATCTGGAGGACTGAAGAATTACCCCATGACTGGAAAGAGTCATTATTGATACCTATCTTTAAGAAAGGAGACAAGTTCCAGTGTGAAAATTATAGAGGAATATCACTACTGTCCATAAGCTATAAGATACTATCCGCAGTATTACTAAATAGACTAAAACCACATTCAGAATACATATTAGGTGACTACCAGGCGGGTTTTAGACAAAACAGATCAACAATAGATCAGATATTTATCTTACGACAAATAGCCGAGAAAAATTGGGAATATAAATGAGATCTCCATAACATTTTTGTGCATTTCTTCTTCTTCTTCTGCGTTCATCCGGATTTAAAAAAAAAAAAAATTTTTCCGGGCGTGACTGCGTTGCCTGTTTACAGCAGAGCTGCGTTCTTGCGCCGTTAGGCCGACACATCCGACTTCTGCGGGCATTTGTTGACTGGGTTAACCTTCCCGGGTTTTTGTGTATTTTAAAAAGGCTTATGATAGTGTCCACTGGAATAGTCTATGGAATGCTATGCGGGGATTTGGAATACCAAGGAAGTTAATCAACATGACCAGACTATGCATGGAAGATACTTATAATATAGTAACATATAAAGGCAGGAAATCAGACCCTTTCCAAATAACATCTGGCTTGAAACAGGGTGATGCACTATCGCCGCTACTCTTCAATCTGGCTCTAGAGAAAGTTGTAAGGAGGGTAAAGGAGGAATGTGATATTGGAGGAACATCCAAGCTGCTTGGTTGTGTAGATGATATAGATATTATGCGGGAAAATGAACAAAAGACATTGGAAATATTGACTCACTTAAAGGAAAAAGCCCAATAGATGGGGCTGGTTATCAACCAAGATAAAACAGAATATATGGTAATTTCAAGAGAATGAATGGTTAAAAACTCTGGCCACATACAAATAGATAATATGACCATTAAAAGAACGCAAACATACAAATACCTGGGTACAATCTTCAACTGCTCCAACATCATAAGGGAAGAAATACAAACTAGAATCAATTCTGGAAATAAGATATACTATGCACTACAACATCTACTAAAATCAAAAGCGCTATCTCGTAACACCAAATCACAATATACAAAACACTGATCAGACCAGTTGTGCTGTATGGCTCTGAAACCTGGAGTACAACGAAAGGAGACGAAGCCTTGCTACAAACCTTTGAGAACAAAGTTTTAAGACGCATCTTTGGACCTATTAGGGATACACAAAGTGGAGAGTGGAAAAGAAGAAGTAACAAAGACATTTATGATCTGTTTAAGTCCCCGCTAATCACTGGTATCATGAAGGATAATAGACTACAATGGCTGGGGAATATAGAAAGAATGGAAGATAATAGGGAAACAAAACTCGCTTACACTCAGGAAATAAATAACTGTAGACCCCGAGGTAGACCAAGAAGATGGTGGAGAGATTTGGAATCAACGACTGGCAAGAGAAAGTCAATCAGAGAGACGAATGGAGACGGATTGTATCTGCAGCAAAGAACCTCAATGGCTCGGAACGCTGAAGAAGAAGATGTTAGTAAACTGGTTTAAAAGTTGGGATTGCAACCAGTTAAAACACATTAATTCCATTATTTAATCATGCAAATCACCAACACATAACCATCATGAAGAAAATAAAACACAACAATCCATTCTGCTACCCTACCTGTCTGCCGACTCTGTCAGGACTTGGCCAGGCACTGTCATCTTCTTGCATGATCTCTGAATCTTCAATGATGCGCTTCAACTCCTCCATCACAGATTTGTGTACAAATGCCTGAAAACAATGATTTTATTATATAAATACAAAAGAGAGAAACAGTTAACTGGAACAAAAAATAGAATACCTATGAAATGGAAACAGAACGCCACTAATGCACCTTAATACATGGAAAAATATAACTTAAATTATTAAATGAAATAATTTTTAATGAAAGATTATATTGATTTCATCACAATCTTCCAAACATTTATCACTTTTTCGTTTGATTCCAAAGAAAGAGGGAAAGACAATAGTTACTCAAGCTTTATGACATTCACAAATAGAAGCAAGCTTATGTGACTGTGAACACTATAACTAATACATTTATAACCAATAAGAGAAATGACGGTTGCCACAGGATATGACAAAATAAAATGAAAAATGTTGGGTATGGGTGGTCCCCGTGCATCATCTCTCTCTCTCTCTAAGTCGCAAAGACAACTTATCACGAACAGAAAGAGACAGTCTTCATTTTATTGCCACATTGTGAGAAGACAAAAACTGACATGCCGGTGGAGATAGCAAGTTGTGGAGAAACATGATCACCCTCAGTCAGCAAGGAACTTGATGATTACATGTTGGAATTGTCAGTTTTACGCATATTTTGAGTGATGGAAATGGCATTAATGAGGCAGGCGGGTGGAAGACACTTAACATAATAGTATCATTCATGGCAACAATAACAGAGATGATCAAGGGATGTATGGAGCCACTGTTTCAGGCCTTCTAATTAAAAACAGATAACAGAAAACTTAGTTGTCAGTTAGTGTTTAAATATACTGAAAACCACAAGTCTCTGTTTTTCTCCCAACATTTTGTATGTTTATCATTTGTCCATATATTGAGTTCCAATACCTCCGACTAAAGAACAAAAATGAACCCATAACCAAACAGCCTTTTACTTGCAAATAACAAAATAAAATATTCACAAACTTTATTGTTTGAAAGGGTAAATACATTTTTTTTAAATAAAGGAGGAAAAGCCATAACTGTTTGTGATGTTGCAGTGTATGGGTAGCATCTTAATTTTCATGTAACATCTAAAATATCGGCCATATTTAATTTCTTTTAGTTCAAATGCCCTGGCTAGTGTCAATAAACGCATAATTATAAGTTTTTTTGTTTACAACTGTCCAAAATTGTATGGTTTACAGGGGTGTGTGGTACTATACAAGTTTCTTTTTAAGGAATGGTATAAGATAATGGCAAATGCCCATAAATCTGGCTTTATAGCAGCACTATAGGGTTAAAATATGATGTCGACTCACAAAATTAGTAAGCAATTTTAAGAAGAAAAGAATAATACCTCCTTTCTGATCATTGTGTCATTTTTGTAGTTGGAATTATTTGCATATCTGAGTTTTCCTGAAACAAATCAAACATTGTTACAATACTTATAAAAGCAGCATTAAATTACTATCACACTGCATTTTCTTGCTCTAAACATAAGTGGTCATACAAAGTGAACACATCTTTTGAATTTAATACAATGTCTGAACACTGCTGTAGCATGTATTTTTCTCTCTTTAACCACATCTATTTCTTGTTCACCTTTTAGTGGAGTTGAGTCCAGAATTGACATCTTTGTACTCGGGGAATTCCCATAAATGCTCAGTCTTCATCTTCAACAACCAGTGAAGAGTTCCAATACTAATGGTGTCCACTGCAGTCTGATTATACGTCTGTCTTGTGTTACCTCTTCGTGATGTCTGTCGGCCAGATCCTCTGACCACCCATTGCTGTTACATTCTCTCTAGACCACGATAGTCTATCTGTTGTTCTGCATTAATCACAAACTCCCAGAGGTATATTTTCATTACAGGGGGAGCTGAGGCTGAGAGGTTATGATGCTCATCTTAGGTTCAGAAGGTGCCAGGTGTGATCCCAGCATAATGCTGAGAATTTTTCCAAGAACCATTAGTATCCAATGAAATCGCATGTCCCCTAATATCATGAGACCTGATACCTAGCCTCCTCAGATAAGTTTGAAAAATAGACAGTTCTGTGCGCAAGTTGTGGATGTTAATAATCCCACGGCAGTTGAAAATCGTAAAGAGTAGGCAATAAGGCCATGCCCTGCCGGGAAAGAAAACATACCCACGGGTAGATAGAGCCTGTTAACTTTGATGGAATCCGTCTAGAGGAAATAAACCTCACTCAGATCTTTGAGGTGCATAATTGGGCACCCAAAGAGGAAGAAAATATTTTCATTACTATCATTTATACAAATTTTTTCAAGTGTAACTATAATTATCATTCAAATTACTTATACTCTCATTTGATGTTGCTGAAGATTTCTGATTGCTGGCAATTGATTTTCACTTATTTAAGTAATAAAATTCAACCAATTCGCTTTTTCCAAATTTTTTTTTGTTTTTATTTGCGCTCGCTCGCTTTTGAACGTAGCTCATACACACTATTTTTATAATAGTGATGGACTGAATTTTGCATGTCGGCTAGCTTTTCCTATTAACAGTATCCCCTGCCATCAGGCAAACCCACTCCAACTTCAGAGGTACTTGTAATTTACGCCCCCAAGTCAAGGACGACAGGTCAACATTTCAGTCTAGCTGTCTGGTGTAAGTGATGAACTGCTAAACTCGGCATTAGCACACTGGATGTTTAAGAACACCGTTCCTATCCATTTGGCCATGCGAACCTGCGCTTTTTTCTAATAAAAACGGCATCATTTTCTATGAAATATAGCTTCATGCTGTATCATCAATGTGATTTCACATCCTTTTACTTTAATGGCATAACTTATGAAACATTTACTTATTGAAGAAGAAAAACGATGCTTTTGAATTTAATTTTTTAAAATTCTTACAAAGAAGAAAACACTGACATTTTACAAGATCTGAACATCAAAGATAACTGGCTGATAAACAGTATGAAGCCTTGTAAACTGAAATATTTTTATCATATTAAACATGATGGTAGTTTAGAAAGAAAAGTCATAGAAGGTGTGGTTCTTGGAAGAAGAGGCAAGGGTTGACAAACAGAACAAGAACAAGAAAAATGCAGGAGAAATAGCAAAGGACGATGAATCTTTCTGGCAGGTTGTGGAGACCGTAATGTTCTGTAAAAGATTTGCTACATGGTGATCACCAATAAATATTTCAGAACCAATTAATACTAAAATAGTAATAATAAAGGCTTGGTCTGGCCTGTGTACAGTAAATTTTCTCAAAGCTGGTAGTGTTGACCTTTTCCAGTGTGTGGTAGAAAGATACGGGCGGGGTGTGTTTAATTTGCTGTTGGCATTAACAAGAATGCTGAAAATTAACTGGACAGCTAATTTTGAGGGAAGCTAAATCACAAACACAACTTATCACAAACATCAGAAAGAAGGAATCATCGCTTTTTGGCCACATTATAAGAAAACAAAACAACTGGAACATGTCACGACAACCGGAAAGATTTGCTGAAAGAGTGATAGAGGAAGACTGTGTGAGAAGATTCTTGACAGTCTTGTGCCATGGCACAACCGTCCCAGATTGTAGAGCAGTAGTCAAAGTGTGTCTGTATATGAGAAGTATAGAATAGTTTCCTTGTGTCCTCATCAAGGAAGTTTTTAATTTTGGCGAGTTGGTAGACTTTTTTCGCTGTTTGTTTAATAAGCGCTTGAACGTGGGAATTAAAGGTTAGGTTTCTATCAATGATTATGCCTAATGTTTTGTGCTCAATTACACTTTCTACTGGCATGTTATCGATGTGAAGTTGAAGTGATGTGTGTGAGCTTAGAGTCTGAAGTCTTTGTCTGGTTGTTAGTAACATTGATTTTGTTTTAGTGATGTTAATTTGCATACGGTTTGAATAGCTCCATCTAACTACATTATTTAATTCTTGTTGTAAAGACGACTCCAATAAAATACAGTTTTCAGCATTTGTGTACACTGTACAGTCGTCTGCAAATAGATCGCAGGACGACGAAAGATGCAAAGGTAGATCGTTAATATATATGGCAAACAATAGAGGGCCAAGAATAGAGCCTTGCGGTACTCCAATATTGAAGGTAGTGGTATGAGACAGACATTTATTATGTGATACTACTTGCTTTCTGTTTGATAGAAAAGATTATATTAGAGTGACTACATTAGGGCCAATTTTCATTGTCTCAAGTTTTTTAATTAAAATAACATGGTCTATCATATCAAATGCTTTCTTGAAATCAATAAACACAGTTCCACATAGATTGTTGTTGTTTATATTCTGGTGCCAATTTTCTATCATATTTGTTAGGGCCGTATGGCAAGAATATTTTGGTCGAAATCCTGATTGGTTGTCAACAATAAGCTTGTTGCGAACTAAATACTGTAATGTTACTTTATGGATGTGTTTTTCTAGTGGCTTAGATAGTGATGATAGTAAGGAAATGGGTCTGTAATTGTTCGGGAAATCATTGTCCAATGAACCAGATTTAAGAAGAAGGTACACTTTAGCGATTTTGAGAGCTGATGGAAAGTGGCCTTTGGTGAGACACTGATTATATACATAGGTTAGTGATATACAGATCACTGGCGCAGCACAACAGAGAATCCGGTTGCTGATTCCATCTAACCCAGATGAGGTTGTGTTTTTTAGGTTACTGAGGTAAGTGAATACCTCAGTGATTGTCATTAGCGATATGTCGGAAAGAATATCGCCGGAGCATCTATTCTCGCAAAACGATGACAGTAAAGATAAGTTGCAAGGAGAATTAGGTATTGAAGCCTTCAACTGGTCTATGGCAGTTTGAAAAAAATTACTGAATTGGTCGCATGTAATATGATTTGATGGTAAAGAATTTCGGAAGTTATACTTGTTTGTCAAGGTGTTATAATTGCCTTCCATATATCCTTACTATTTGTTTTATCTATTACTAAGTTCTTAAAGTAATTTTTCTTTTCCCGTCGTATGGTATATTGAACTTTGTTTCTAAGAGTACGGTATGCGTTGAGATCCCGCTTTTTATGTGCTTTATCTCTGTCTCTCATAATTTCAAGTATTTCCTGGGTGATCCAAGGTGGCTTGACGTGGTGTTTTACTCGAACTTCCTTGATTGGCACATGTCTATCAAAAACATCAATAAATGTTTTCATCCAGAATTCCAGAGCATCATCCGGGTCAGGAAGCTGACAAACATTGTCTAGAGGTGAACTGAGCAAGTCCTGTAAAAATGCGTTTTGGTTGAAATGTTTGTAACTTCTATATTTTACACTTATGTGTTTATGTTTAGGAGTTTTAATTCCTTGTTTAGACCACGTGCAGCATATTGGGTAGTGATCGCTCATTGCACAATTGGGTACAGCGCTTTCTATGATGTTGTCTGAGCAAGTTACATAAATGTGATCTATGACTGTTGAATATGACTTTGTTACTCTAGTAGCCTGTTGTACTATTTGTTGGAAATTGTATGATGCAATTATATTTCCCCATATTATGTTGGATTTGTTGGTGTCAATGTTAAAGTCTCAGAGTAGTATAATTTCCTTCCCGGAAGCGAAAACCACATCCATCATGGTAGTGAAGTTTTCGTACCAGACGTGTCCAGCACTGGGATTTCGATAGAGGTAGCCAATTATCAGGGGTGTGCGGTTTTGAAGTTTTAGCTCTAACCACATACATTCTATTTCGCAAGTTTCAAAGTCTAACCTACGGTGAGCATTTAGTAAATTAGAAACATAGGTTACTATGCCTGTCTCTTGTTTCCTACAGGGATCCCTTCTAAAAACTTTGTACCCTTTAATAGATATGTCCTCATCTGAAATGTTATCATTAAGTCTACTTTCACTAAGGCCGAATAAATGAAAATTTTGATTAAGAATAGAAGATAACTCTGGTAGCTTGTTAAATAAGCTGCAAATGTTTAAGTGTCCATACGAGCCCTATGCTAGCCAAGTGAGGTGGTTGTCTCTAAGGATGTGCACATCACTTCAAGTGGAACAATGGTACTGTAAAGAAAAAGACTATGACAGCCTAAAGACAGGTGAATTTGATGGTGCCCAAGACAACACTAAATCTACAGCAGGGCTAATCATAAGTACAACAAATTTCTACTTACCATCTGGTCTGAATTCAAATTCCAAAAATTCGTGGCCAAACTTTCCTTTATGCCCAACATAGTAACGTAAGTAGAAATCTGTGGACGCTGCCATCTTTAAAATGCTAGAATGTGTCTGCAATGAAAAAACTTATTATTATATTACTTAATATAACTTAATACTATACGACTTTGTTGAGACTTTTTCTTATATTACTTATAACTTAATCATTTTAAAATGTTTATAACATTATGTTTTTCTTATTATATTATAACATTATATATATATGAGAGCATGCGGTCCATAGTAACATAGTGGCTAGATTATTGTCTGTGGGCCCTGTGGTCACAAGACCACAGAATTTGCATCAGGCAGACTTTTAAAATTGATCTGGAAACCTGGGTCGACCTAGCCTAAAACTGGTACCAGAAAATGTCTTGGGCAGTCAACATATTGACACCACTCCTCAAGTGCCGATCAGTCTATACAAATATGCTGCATTCTTGCTGTCAACTCTACTATCTTCACCTCCAGTCAAGGTGTGTTTTTGTTCTCCTGACTACATGGGTCTTAACGTGTGAAAATGTAAAAGTTAATAGGGTCCTTTATTTATTTTGTACATATGTGTGGATAGTTTTAAATATCTAGGGACATTTATAACATCTGATGGAAGATGCACAGCAGAGATCAAGAGCAGAATAGGACAAGCAAAGGCTGCATTTCAAAAAATGAAGAATATCTTATGCAATAAGTCACTATCATTGAATGTAAGAAAGAGAGTGCTGAGGTGCTATATAGAACCTGTTTTGCTGTATGACTGAGAATCTTGGAATATAAATTAACAAATTAGGAAGAGATTGGAAGCAACAGAGATGTGGTTCCTTAGACGAATGTTGCGAATTCCTTGGACTGCCAAAGTAACTAACGACGAATGCCTTAAAGAGGCTGGCGAAACTAGAACATTATATACAACAATAAGAAAGAGACAAACAGCTTTTTTAGATCATGTGATGAGAAGAGAGACGCTGGAGAACAACTGGAAAGATCGAGGGGAAGAGAGGCAGAGGCAGACCACGAGAAATGATGCTGGATGGATTGCGACGGTGGCATGGAGGAATATCAACGGCACAGTTGATCCAGAAAACCAAAGACAGATCTGTAGAGTCATGAACGCCTAGACCAGTCGGCATGGCACTTGATGATGATGATATGTGTTCCAGTGTATATGATTTTATGAAGTGAATGTGTGTGAATTTGTGTGTGTGTGTACTTAATAATAATAGCTATTTCATTTTCATCCGCAGCAAAATCCGAAACCAGAAATAATACTCCGCACCTGCGCAGAAGGATCCATTGAGTCTTCAAAAAAGGCTATGAAATGACCCTGCATGTTTCCGACATCATTCATTTATTCAAATATCACATGACAATAACAAATACCATCTTAGTTTCTGCAGAATAGGTCAGTCTAATATTCTGTGCATAGTGATTGATTGAAATTACCTTTGTCTTTCAAATAATTTCAGTTGTTTGGCATATGGTATCTGTCATAGTGATTGATTGAAATTACCTTTGTCTTTCAAATAATTTCAATTGTTTGGCATATGGTAATGTATTTTTTTCTTGCGCTGATCATTGAACACCATTAATGTTAGATGGATGTTCAAATTCTGCATCCTTTTTTACATATATTTGGAAAGTTTCATCGCTGAACTTGCTCGAATTGTGGCAGAAACAAAAATATTTCTGTGAACATGTTCCGTCCTTGTGAATGGATATCCAAAATGGCGGTCCCGCATGTATCGATCGGAGTGGCAAGTACACTTTTTAATACTCAAAACATGCAATGTGAACTACTAAAGTTAAAGAGAATACAAGGTTAAATATTATTAATAATTTATCTGTATACGTTTACTATTTTTTTTTATCATTCAACATGATGGAACATATTTTTGAAGTCATTTTTCATATCCGTCTATGACTCGCCTGAGACAATCTTGCACGGACTGGCAGAGTACAATGTCTTTTAGAATTAACTGTAAATAAGAAAATACTCTCAGTTGAGTATTTTTTAAATCTGCATCATTTGTCTTGTATTTTTGCATTTCTCTTTATTGCTCATCAATGGTTATGTCTAATGGAGACATTTTTCTACATAGACCCCATCATACTCAGAAAATGAATTTTCATGGCGACATCATGCCTGATACCTTTTGAAGACTAAATTTGTTTAATGCTACTGTTGCATTACTTTGATAATGTTTTTTTTTTTTCAAATTGGGTATTTACTAATGAGTACCACCACAGCTACATAGGCCTTGAAAAACCAAATCCAGCGGCACCTCAATATAGCCTGTATGTCAGTTCTTCTTCTTCTGCGTTCATCCGGAGTTTTTTTCGGACGCGATTGCGTTGTGCCTGTTTACAGCAGAGCTGCGTTCTTGCGTCGCTAGGCCGACACATCCGACTTCTGCGGGCATTTGTTGACTGGGTTAACCTTCCCGGGGGTATGTCAGTTCTAAGTGAAGACATTGAGTGTCATGAACTTGAACAAAGAAATATCCAGAAATCCGCTCACTGAGCTTCTTGCTACTATAACTTTTTGTTATTAAACGAACATCTTAGCAACCATATATCACTGCAATCAGGGTAGCAAAACCTAACCGCTAATGTCATCTATAATTAGTAAATTAATGAATAATTAATTGGTGGCCATTTTTAACTGCTAATTAGGTCGCTGAACATTCATCATCCTATCAAAAAAGGAAAGTAAACCCTGGGTCTGTAGCATCACTCCGCATAATTATAATAATATACATCTTGCAAGACTTGAAAGCTAACATCAATAATACACAGGGTAATTAATGAATTAGTAATTAATTAGCGGCCATTTTAAATTGCTAATTAGGTTATGATACATCATATATAAAAAAGATGACATGATCAGTTAGGCCTCGCTACCCCGATCACAATGATGTATGGTTGCTAAGATATTGTTCATGTAAAAACAAAAAAGTTATAGTAGTATGAAGCCAAAATGTTATCATTTCAGCTGTCACTCCGATTGGAACACAAAGGAGAGCTGCCCAGAGGGCGGAATCCTGAAAAAAAGATGTTTGTTCAAGATCCTGACACTCAAATGTGAATACCTCCGCTTAGAATTAACATACAGGCATCACTGAGGTACCGATGGATTTGGATTTTCAAGGCCTAACTATCTGTGGTGGCCTCATTAGTGTAAATACTCAATTTAATAAATATGATTAACAAATGTAAACAAAGATGGCTTGAAACAGGGTGATGCACTATCGCCGCTACTCTTCAATCTGGCTCTAGAGAAAGTTGTAAGGATGGTAAAGGAGGAATGTGATATTGGAGGAACATCCAAGCTGCTTGGTTATGCAGATGATATAGATATTATAGGGCAAAGTGAACAAAAGACATTGGAAATATTGACTCACTTAAAGGGAAAAGCCCAACAGATGGGGCTGGTTATCAACCAAGATAAGACAGAATATATGGTAATTTCAAGAGACGGAATGGCTAGAAACTCTGGCCACATACAAATAGATAATATGACCATTAAAAGAACGGAAACATACAAATACCTGGGTACAATCTTCAACTGCTCCAACATCATAAGGGAAGAAATACAAACTAGAATCAACTCTGGAAATAAGATATACTATGCACTACAACATCTACTAAAATCAAAGGCGCTATCTCGTAACACCAAAATCACAATATACAAAACACTGATCAGATCAGTTGTGCTATATGGCTCTGAAACATGGAGTACAACGAAAGGAGACGAAGCCTTGTTACAAACCTTTGAGAACAAAATTTTAAGACACATCTTTGGACCCATTAGGGATACACAAAGTGGAGAGTGGAAAAGAAGAAGTAACAAAGACATTTATTATCTGTTTAAGTCCCCGCTAATCACTGGTATCATGAAGGCTAATAGACTACAATGGCTGGGGCATATAGAAAGAATGGAAGATAATAGGGAAACAAAACTCGCTTACACTCAGGAAATAAATTACCGTAGACCCCGAGGTAGACCAAGAAGGCGGTGGAGAGATAATACATGCACAGACCTACAAGCACTTGGAATCAACGACTGGCAAGAGAAGGTCCACCAGAGAGACGAATGGAGACGGATTGTATTTGCAGCAAAGAACCTCAATGGCTCGGAACGCTGAAGAAGAAGAAGAAGAACACCTAAATATGTGTAGCAAACATAGCTTGGAAATATCTTACTTTTAAATGTTCCTAGTAGTACAAGAGAATTCATGGAAAGAAAATTCCTGACGCAAACACAAGAAAACTTGTACGTCCTTTAAGAGTTACTGTACGCGACAATATATTGGTAGGGGGGGGGGGGGGGGGAGACAGAACAGTGAGAAGAAAACATAAAAAGAAAATAATCATAATAATGGCAGCAATGTCAGAGTTATCGAACTTTGCCCTTTGGGGAGGGCTGCCAAATTTGTATTTCCCGCGCTATTCTTTGCGACCAACGATTCACTTCCGGTTGTTACCATGTCTCATTAGATTTGATTTATTCGAAACCAGCGTGGTACAACGAAAGGGGAAACTACTCTTATATTTGCAGTAGAGGTCCTTCTGTTAAGCGCCAAGAGTTTGAGGCCGAGAAACTGTTTTCTCTTGAATTTCTTGGAGTCTATTCACGAATAGTAAGCTAATTTGTCTTATAACTCCTGTAGTTTAAAGAAACGTTAACTTTTTGTTGCATTTTTGAATTCCCCGTTCAATTTTACATACATGTGAAGAGTTTCAACATTGCGTGGTGTTTGCTGGTGTTCAGGAAAAAATATTTAGTGACATGGTCATCAAAACCAAAATTGAAGATTGCGGCGCCCATACAATAAACTATAGCGGACCTGTATTTATTTATAACTAGAACTGGTAGTTTAACTACTAAAATGAAACAGAATACAGGTGTCATTTGCAGCAGTAATGTATCTGTGTACTTGTATAATATTTCAGCATTTGACAGACTGAAAATAATTTTGAAAGCCAGTTTTCACCTGTCTGTAAACCTGTAAGTAGTGTAAGTGTAAAGTACTTTTTTTCTAAGCAGCGCAGCAGTACATAATTATTTAAATACAGTGCTGTAAAATAAGTTATATGTTTTAAATAAGTTAGTATTTAATTATTAACTACTCACTATTAGATACAAAACAGTGTAATTATAGAGCAGAAGTAGAAATCAATTTTAGTGAATATTTAATTTATGCAGCAGTTACAAACTTATTTACTTACATTAATGCATGATATTTAATCAACAAAAGAAAGCTGTCACAATGCAGTTGGTACATTAAGACAATATGAGTACATTTTCATGAATTGTTCTTTCACTAAGTACGAACATTTCACATGACATTTAATTAATATAAATGGGCATCTATTTTTAACTATTAGTTAGGTCACTGCACATCCTATCGAAAAGTCGAGTGCATTTTTGTCAAAGACTCTGAGACTCTCGTGCTTTGTACGATGCTTTCGGCAGGCCGCCGTGCGGAAAGAGACCAAGCCATATGGGGTAAAACCTGGTGCAATGAAGTTGATCCTCTCAACATTCTATCAAAAGAGGAATGTGACCTTTACTTTCCTGTTACCAAAACGCACAATAAAATATAATCTTACCAGGTTTGTTAGCAATGTGACAGACTTTTAATGAATAATAAACACTTGGTGGCCATTTTTAATTGTTAATTAGTTCATGGCATATCCTATTGAAAAATAGATAATACGTCTCGCCACCCCGGACGCAATGATATATGGGTCTATGTAGTCCGTTTAAAATTAAACAAGCCACAGTAATAGAAGGCAGAATTTCTCAGCTTCCAATTTAATGAGCTGCGATAAAATCTCCCCTATCTCTTAGGACATCATTACACGTCCTGGTTTTAAATTACAACACAAAAAAATTCATAACTCCGCTTAAAATTAACGTACATTCTTCGTTTAGATACCGTTGGATTTGTCTTGTCAAGCTGTATCCAACTGTGATGATTTCATAAGTAGAAACCCCATTTTGAAATATTCTCTGTATATGCTATTAATGGATGGCAATTTGGCAATGGAAGTGTCTATTCATACCTAGAGTATGTATAAACTACTCCGTTTATTCAAACCTCAGCTATGTATAAACTACTCCGTTTATTCATAGCTGAACTAGCACGTGATTTTTCCCGTTCCCGGAAACCCCGGCTGGTCACGTGACGTTTCCTTGGCGATAATTTCCTTCCTGTCGTTTCCCTTCCTGCTTCCTGCGAACGACCATGTGCTCACATGCATCCAATGTGGACGAACATTTACAGCGCAAATAGGCCTGATCAGCCACATTTGCCTTGGTGGTTGGGTGAAGAGTCTTCCTGCTGGTTCAGACCATCTCTGTGATCGACAGCGCCGCAAGAGCGAAGAGTAATCATAACTGAATGCTTCGCGGGCTCTTACAGCCCTGACTGTTAGTTAGTTACCGTAGTTAGTTGAGGTTCCAACTTCACGGCAACGAGTCGTCCCCATTATGCTCCGTTCCAGTGTCAGCGAATATCACACACAATGCTCCCCACTGTTCAATGTGAAAAGTGGAACAGACAGGAGTCTCGGCAATCCAACAGCCCGCACAGGTACACTGTGCACTAATGCCGCCATCAGAATGTCAACACAAAATTCATCCACGAATACCACCGTTCATCGTTGATGGACTCGCCAGTCACCAGAAAGACCTCCTTGACCCGGGTTTTCTCACATGGCTTGGTCTATAGCCCTGACTGTACTGGGCTTAGGTATCAGTACAGATCAGGGCAGGTGGTCGCTTCTATAATCCCCAAGGACACTCCATTTTATG
The DNA here is from genome assembly GCA_963921405.1 of Cepaea hortensis. Lineage (NCBI taxonomy): Eukaryota > Metazoa > Mollusca > Gastropoda > Stylommatophora > Helicidae > Cepaea > Cepaea hortensis. The sequence continues at coordinate 52,422,291 of OY992885.1, read as the reverse complement.
TCTGCCGCCTCTTGTGATACAAGTGCCAGGTCGATGGCGGTGTCAGGGTCCCCCAGTCTCATTGCCTGCCTAGTTGGTGTCCCATCATTTAGACAGACAACATCCGTCTCAAGCAAGGCCTCAGCAAGAGCAGTGCCCGGTATGTTCTCTCCCGACCTGTCCCACTCGCTAATTGAAGTAGCCACATAACAGATACCTGGTAAATGAAGAACAAATAAGTTGGTATCAACCAGTGCTGGTCTGATGATCTTGCTTTTGGCAGCAAACAGTGTTTCCTAGGGTTTTTGTGTTGGTTACATGTGTCTTTATCTTGCTGCACAAGAACCTGCACACTTTGTCTTTCTGTTCTTACCTGTCCTCTACTTTTGTTGTCTTGGATAAGGCGCTTAGCCAACCGAACACGAGTTCTCTCTCTCTCCCTCTTACTTGTCTTTATCACTTTGTTATGTCTTTTAACACATCTTTCTCATATCTCTGTCTCTCACACTATCTTCGTTATCTATCTCCCTCCTCTCTCTTTTCAACCTGCTTCACATATACCAGGTTTTCCTGCACTTTATGTGCGTAGCATTTCCTTGTTTATTTGTTAATTCATCAGGCCAGTAAGTCGGAAGCCTGGTGTTTGAATATCCTAATCATGTCTCTCGGAGGCAACGCATATTACTGTCAGCTTGGACCGGAATTATGAGGACATAAATACTAAATAGCAGGAAATAGTAGGTCGATAATGTAAACAAAGATGGAAGCCTGTAAACAGTAAGTGTACAGAAACACAAGTTAACAATTCTTTAACTCTCATGGGGACACAATTATTAGGGTGTTCCATCGTGCCATTACCCGAAGTAAAAACAAAATTCATGTACGGAGTCGTCCCGCCATTGAAAATGTAGTCCCGGAAAACGCTGTCTAATTTACCATGCATTCTTTCGACGTCATTCATTCATTAAAATCTCACGTGACAGTAACACACGTCATCCGGGGTTTTCCAGGAAAGGTATGCCTAATATTCCGCGCACAGCGATTGGTTGACATCATCGTGACCTTTTCTATAAATAACATTATATTTCATACTTACCGTATTTTATTGTTTTTTTTTGGTGTTCTAAGTCGAAGTAAGTCAATTATAGATGTATTTTTAAATTCTGCATACAATTTAAAATATATATGGAAAGTTTCATTGCTTTATAATCACCATAGGGTGATGTAAACAACATTTCTGCGAAGATGTGTTTTTTGCTCTTTGCGCTTATATATCGGAATGGCATGTGCACTTTGTAACACTATTCTGGTGTTCTAAATCGAAGTAAGTCAATTATAGATGTATTTTAAAATTCTGCATGCAATTTAAAATATATATGGAAAGTTTCATCGCTGTTATAGCTTCATATGTGGATGAAAAACAACATTTTATGCAAAGCGTGTCTTTGTGAATGGAGTAACGCAAATGGCATGCTCCATGGCGACTGCGCATGCGCACATTGATCGAAGTGGCATGTAATTTATACTTACTGTAATTAATTTTTTTTGGTGTTCTAAGTCGAAGTAAGTCAATTATAGATGTATTTTTAAATTCTGCATACAATTTAAAATATATCTGGAAAGTTTCATTGCTTTATAATCACCATAGGGTGATGTAAACAACATTTCTGCGAAGATGTGTTTTTTGCTCTTTGCGCTTATATATCGGAATGGCATGTGCACTTTGTAACACTATTCTGGTGTTCTAAATCGAAGTAAGTCAATTATAGATGTATTTTAAAATTCTGCATATAATTTAAAATATATATGGAAAGTTTCATCGCTGTTATAGCTTCATATGTGGATGAAAAACAACATTTTATGCAAAGCGTGTCTTTGTGAATGGAGTAACGCAAATGGCATGCTCCATGGCGACTGCGCATGCGCACATCGATCGAAGTGGCATGTTAATGATGTTACACTTTCACTTGTCAACACTCAAAATGTGCAATTTGAACTACTAAAGTTAAAGAGAACACAAGTTTAATGATTATTAATAACTTATTTGTATATTTGTGCTATCTTTTAATCATTTAACATGACGGAACATATTTTTGAAGTCAGTTTTCATAATCCGTCTATGACCCGTGTTGGTTGAGACCAACCTCGCACGCGGAGAAAAATGAAAACGGCAAGCTGAACCATAAATAATGTTTTTCTGGCGCTTTCAATAGAAAACCATCACTTGTAGAGGGATCTTCGAATTCTGCATCAGATTTTTCAGACATTTGGAAAGTTTCATCGCTAACTTGCTTTAATTGTGGGTAAAAAAAACAGGCGAAAATGTTGCGATCAGCAAACCCAAAACGGCGTCTTTACTATATAAATATGTTTGCAGAACAAGCATTGTGTGCTCGTTAGCGTAAGTCGTAAGCAGCCCGCCTGTCACGCAGGAGGTCGAGGTTCTGTTCCCGGCTGGTCATGTAATGTTTTTTTTTTTTTAAATTTTTCACAAAATTATTAGGTGATATAATAGAAACTTTTAAACATTACGAAGTAAAATATTATACAGAACTAAGAAACTGGAAGTTTGTGAATAAAGTGTGCTCTATAGATCTGTGCAAGCTACCGACTGCCGGGGAGCAAGCAGCGGAATTATCGGAATCGATGAATCCAATAGATGTCTTTGTTTAATGTGAATTTTAATTGCCATATAAAATGTCGCCCCGGAATCAGCAAAGTTTCATCGCTAAACTTGCTCGAATTGTGGTTGAAAAACAGATTTTCTGTGAAGATGTGACTTTGTGAATTGGAAACCCACGGGTCATGACGGCCACCACATATGATATCGATTGTGATTGCGCTAAACTTTTCAACACATAAAACGTGTGATTTGACCTACAAAAGTTAAATAGAACACAAGTTTAAAGATTATTAATAATTAATTTGTATACTTGTACTATTTTGTAATCATTTAACATGACGGAACATATTTTTGAAGTCAGTTTTCATATGACCGTTTGAGACAATCTCGCACACATAGATGCGCAGACACCAGCGGGTGTCGCTGATTGGAGGAAAGGGACACATTAGAGAGTTCTCTTTACGGATGAATAGGATGAGAAATCGCAACTCGTCTCACCTTCACAAAGATGTGAATATCTTCACTTATAAGTGACATACAGGCATCATTGAGGTACCATTAGATTTTGAATTTCAAGGCCTATCTACTGTGGCAGTCTCATTTGTAAATGCTCAAAATTAAATTGATGATAGGGCTCCCTACAATTATTTTTATTGGGGATACCAATCTGGAAAATTATTCTTGATATTTAAACAGCTTCATACTTCAGCTATGTATAAACTACTCCGTTTATTCATACTTCAGCTATGTATAAACTACTCCGTTTATTCATACTTCAGCTATGTATAAACTACTCCGTTTATTCATACTCCAGCTATGTATAAACTCTCCCTATGGCCTTTGGCAATGGCTACTGTGGTGCTGTTGTGTGGCAATTCAGTAAAAAAATATAATATTCAGTTTCTTTGCTTGGAAACTGACACTAATGAAATTTACTCCAATTGCATAAAACTTGACACTGAATCGCATATTCAACTTAAAGAAGTGTCCTAAACTAAGAAAATAATCGAAGTACGTTTCACTTACATTTGTAGACAACTAAACAGTCGAGAATTGGTCCACAGCCATGAAGATTTAGCTTCCGGTCTATTAAAAAAAAAAACAGGTTTTATCACGCGGAAATTCACTTCCTAAACGAAACAATAATTTTACTGCCTCATTTGAGCGATTTTGACACGTTTTGCAAGTGATGTTATCGGTAATTAACACCATGGCGCAAGACAAAAATATATCCAGCAAAGTAATTATAATACTAAATGATATTTGGAGAGGAACTGAAACCACAAAGTATATCTCTTTCTTCTGGGGAAAAACAACGCGTTGGTGAAGTTGATAGGGAGCTGTGCTGTGTTCGACGTTTGTGTTCGTCATCGCGCTGAGTGATGGACAGGCTGGCCACATATTCCTCCATGCATTCTGGCCTATGTCTAGGCTTGTCGCTTGTCGAAGTGAGGGATAGATAGCCACTTATTCCTTGTTGCTCTCGGGCCAACAAAATTGAAAATGTGATAGCGCTATCAAATCACAGATCCATAACTGTTAACAAGAAACTGCTTCGAGACAAATAAAAACATATCAAATGCCCAATGCGCTTTAAGATGTACCTTTATTATTTATGTAATTCAACTTTCTTATTATATTGGCACCATGCCATCTTTACAGACGATAGTTTGTTACATTGTGTTGTGGTGCTCTCTGGACAACATGATTGTGAGAGATGATGCCCCAAGCCTCACGATAGATGGCAGAAGCGTCAACAGAGAGAACAAACTGAAGTATCTGGGAATCACATTTGACAGGAGCCTATCCTTCAAGGACCATGTGGAGACGGTTGTGACAAGATCTCAAAAGGGACTCAATGCACTTAAAACTATGGCTGCAATGGACACAGAGCAGAGAATGCTCTTCACACTATACCAGCACTTGATCCTCTCAGTGATTGATTATGGACTAGGACTGCTCACTGTCTCAAAGAGTCAGCTGGTGAAATTAGAGCGCATACAGAATGAAGCTATAGGGTCATTCTGGGATGCACCAGAGACACTCCAGTAGTGTGTATGCGTTACATCTTTGGTCTATCTACTGTTGCTGGTAGACACAAGGTGATGCAAGCGAAGGCATACCTCAGAGTAGCTGCAGACACAGATCACCCGTTGCATGAGGCGCTGGACGTAGTTAAGGGTCGGAGACTGATAAGAGGGAAATCATGGATGGCTCAAGCGGAGGATACGATCAGATAGGTGTGCCCCTTGGAGAACATCAGGCGAGGAGAGGAGTGGGTCAGAGTGCCAGCCGAGCAGGTAGACTTGTGCAGGGTTATAATCACATTGAGCCCGGAGTGCAGGGAGTGGCCAGCAGGGGCCACGGAATTCAGCAACTAATTCAGGAAAACATCTCGCCCGAGTGATGTGATTATCTACACGGATGGGTCGGTGTTGAGAGGTAGGAGAAGTGCCTGGGGGTTCTTGGCAAAAACTAATGGTCGGCGTTTGGTGCAGGAGAGCCTGGCGTATGATGACACTACATCTAGTTTAAGAATGGAGGTGGAGGCGGTCGGTGCAGCTTTCCGCTGGATAGAGAACACGATACATACACACATTGTGATTGTTACTGACTCAGAAAGCATGCTGAGGAGGATGAGAACAGGCACGCTTCGTGCAGAGTGGCTTGCTTCGCTTCGGAGGTCACGGGTAGTAAGCATCACCTGGATCTTTTCTCCTGGGCATGCCTGTGTGCTGGGGAATGAACAGGCGGACAGATTGGCTGGCTCGGCAAAACTTGGTGGAGTATTGATGTATGACAAAATAGATGTGGTTGCGGCCTTGTGGGAGCACGTGTACACCTCGGAGGAGCAAATGGATCACCATAGTCTGGCAAGAATGAGGCAGCGAGGAGTGACGAGGGGATCTGGTCGACGCTCAGAGGAAAGGCGAGACGGACATATAATCAGATTGCTACTGGAACTATTAGTGTTGGAACTCTTCGCTGGCTGCTGAGGATGGGGACGGAGCGCTTATGGGAATGTCTCGAATGCTGTGATGTCGGTTCCTAAATCAATCAATAAATCAATCATTGTGTTTCAAAAAGGCATAATAACTACAACCCATGGCGGTAGCTAATGTGACTGATAAGGCCAATTCGCACTGTAAATGTTTGTCCACAGTGGATGCATGTGAACACATGGTCATTTCCACCATCATGTACTATCTTACATCTCGCACGCTCGGTGTGTGACTTATCTGAAATCATTTTCTCGTTTGTCTTTATTCAATTTCTTATATTTGCCCTCCATACAACACGCTCAGCGGCGACTTGCTCCCAATGTGCATTATCAATACCTGTATCAATCAGTGTCCCGCTTACACACATCTTTGTATCGTAGTAGAGGCCGACCCTGAAATCTCTTACCCATCTGTAATTCACACACACATGCGCGCGCGCGCACACACACACACACACACGCGCGCGATGTCCTTTGGTATTCTACCATAATTCATCCTTTAAACGTATCCTTTCCATCTAAGTCTACGAATACTGAGTATGGAACAAACCATCACACAACCTGATCTTTCCAATACTTGAGTATTTGTTATTTTGTCTTGCCACTTAATACCAAGTATTCTTCGCAGACACCGCATATAAAAGCTGTTTAAACGTTTCTCTTGGCGTGAGTAAGTTGACCAGGCTTCACTGCCATAAACGAGAGTACTTCTTCTTCTTCTTCTTCGTTCATCCGGAGTTTTTTTTCGGACGTGATTGCGTTGTGCCTGTTTACAGCAGAGCTGCGTTCTTGCGCCGTTAGGCCGACACACCCGACTTCTGCGGGCATTTGTTGACCGGGTTAACCTTCCCGGGAAAAACGAGAGTACTAAAGACACGGGCTTGATAGACAAGGACTTTTGTTTTGGCAGTAAGCTTCCTGTTTTACCAGATTCTTTTTATTAACCTGTTCATTGTTGTTGCTACCTTACCAATCTTGATGTTGATTTCTTGATCTAGAGATAATTTGCTATTTACCGCTGATCCTAGATATGCAAAATGGTCTACCATCTCCAGTTCCACGTCGTCAATAAAGATTGATTGTGCCCCATGTGACCTTGTGACATAATCTGTGTCGTCTTTTTGCTAATTATTAAACCAAATTCAGAACAAGCACTGGAGATTGCAGATAGCAGAGGTTGTAATTCTTCCTCGGAGTGAATCGTAATTGCAGCGTCATCTGCAAAAAGCAAATATCTGATCAGTACCCTCCAAATTTTGGTCTTGGCCTTCAATCTCTGAGCATTGTAAAGGCCGCCATCTGAGTTGCACAATCAGACTTGATTATACCCTTCATGCCTGTGTGGAACGATTCCACAATGGACAGAAGAGTTGGTGGGCAGCCAATCTTCTTTAGTGCCTTCAACATACCCTCACGAATGACCAAATCAAATAGTCGCTTAAACGTCGGCAGGGTCGACTTCATTGCACCGGGTTTATCCCATATGGCTCGGTCTCTTTCCGTAGCGCGGAAAGCGTCGCACAAAGCACGAACTCCGTAGCTCTAGCGACAACCCACAGGAGTCTCCGAAAAATTTCACTCGTGAACCGAAGGGCGCGGCCCGGAATCGAACCCACAACCTTCGGATCCTGAGTCAAACGGCTTGACCACTTCGCCATGGAGACTCCCAAGACCAAATCATTTCTTGATTTACTAGCATTTATTTAGTTCTATTACTACAGTGTGTATTTTTTATGAATGTGCAGTGTTTGAAAAAACTGCCGGTCCAAATTTTGTGTTTACCTATTACGCTACATGAACTTTACCCTCTGTAAAGTTAATGCAACATAATAGGTAAATACAAAACTTGGACCGGCAATATTTTCAAACACCGCACAGTCATTAAAAATACACCCTATACATTGGTAATACAGACATAACATTTTAGTCCTACTTCGCACAGAACCGCAAAGTGTAGTTTATTAGTAATTGTTTTAGTCGTTGTCTGTTTCTGAACCATTCCGTAGTACTGATTTAAAGTTAACGCGTAACTTCCGTTGACTCCCCCAAAATCCTTGACTTAGTGCTATGAATGTCCACGTTACCTTTTGTATTCTTATTGTGATATCTCTATCTGCTCCTCTGCTTGCTTGCTTGCGTTCGCTGGCTGTGAACTCCAGCGTGAAGTCCTGTATGTCGGATGAAGACATCCCGTTGTCCAACATCAGTGTGATGTCATACCAGACTAAGATTTGCGTGAGTATCCGTTGTCCCATGTCTGGCTTATTGGTGTTCAGACTGGTGGTTCCTCGCCGTGCAGGCAGACACTCTCCGACTTCGGAACAATCAGCGATCCTACTACGTTAGCCAGGACCCCGAAGGGAACTGTTGCCCAGGACGCACGGCTAGGACGTGTTAGTTATTTAGTAGGTCTTGGCCAGTATAGAACCTGGCCCTGGTGCCTTGGAAACACCTCTGCGTCCCATCTGCTCCTCTATCTTTGTTTACATTTCTACCCAAATAGATGCATCGTTCCACTTTTGAGATGAGTTTTCACCGAGGGAGAACGGGTAATAATTACTTTGGTTTATTACCATTGTCTTTCCTCTAAGAATGTTTAGACCTAATTGTTGTCTCATCTCATCTCATCATGTTCCTCTTGTACCTTGCGGTGTCGAGGTGAAGTATAAACTTCGTGAGAGTGCCCGATTATGGGCTTCATATATCGATATTCCCATGGACTCTGCTATTCCCTCCGTCCAACGTTTACGTGGTCGGCCTCTTCCTCTGTTTCCATCTGGTCTGTACATCATTGCTTATTGTGGTATGCTGTTGACAGGTAACCTACTTGCATGGCCAAACCATTTGACTTGCTGCTTTCTAATAAAATCTAGTGCTGCTTTAACCCCCACTTTAGTCCTGATTTCTTCATTTCTGATCTTATCTCTTCTTGATACGTTGAGTATTCTTCTCAGGAACCTCATTTCTGTTGTTGTGATTTTTCTTTTCTCTTTTTCTGTCATTGTCCAGGTTTGGCATTGGTAGCATAGAGTTGGTAGGAAGATTGTGTTGTAAAGTGCTTTCTTAGTAGTTACTGATACATGTTTGTTCTTTAGTATTGGTGCCATTTGTCCAATGAGTTGATTTGCCTTATTGCACCCATTTTCGATCTCGTCTTCTGATCACTTGACAACTTCGCCATGGAGACTCCCAAGACCAAATCATTTCTTGATTTACTAGCATTTATTTAGTTCTATTACTACAGTGTGTATTTTTAATGAATGTGCAGTGTTTGAAAAAAACTGCCGGTCCATGTTTTGTGTTTACCTATTACGCTACATGAACTTTACCCTCTGTAAAGTTAATGCAACATAATAGGTAAATACAAAACTTGGACCGGCAATATTTTCAAACACCGCACAGTCTTTCTCTTTTTCTGTCATTGTCCAGGTTTGGCATTGGTAGCATAGAGTTGGTAGGAAGATTGTGCTGTAAAGTGCTTTCTTAGTAGTTACTGATACATGTTTGTTCTTTAGTATTGGTGCCATTTGTCCAATGAGTTGATTTGCCTTATTGCACCTATTTTCGATCTCGTCTTCTGATCTGCCATTTGATGATATTATACTTCCCAGGTACTTGAAACTCTTCACTTGTTTCAAGGGATGATCGTTTAGGTGAATTGTTTTGTTTGTTCTTCTTTAGTTATAGTACTTCTTAGTTTTTCTACGAGCAGTATGAAGATCCCCCCGGCTTGCTAGGCCAGTCGCAGGTTTAGGACACAAATCTGACCACAGGGAGTCCATCTTCTATGGCGAGCCATAGCCCCGTTAGCCCATGACCTCGCGGTCATGGTTGCCCGGTCTGCACCACGCGGAGGTGGGGGTTGACTTGTGTAGTCTGCGGGTCATCGGCAGGCTACTAATTTTCGCTCTTCACCCCTCCTGGGAGAGGCTAGCCGATCCTAACCCTGCTGGCTGCAGGGCCAGGCGCATTCCACACCTTGCTTAAATCCACTCTTGATTTCAAACTGTTCTGAAGTTGCACCATTAAATTTGATGTATGCCCTTCGTGCCTTTGTGGAACGATTCCACAATGGACAGAAGAGTTGGTGGGCAGTCAATCTTCTCTAGAGCCTTGAACAGACCCTCACGACTTGACCAAATCAAATAGTCGCTTAAAAGTCGACAGGGTCGACTTCATTGCACCGGGTTTTATGCCATATGGCTCGGTCTCTTTCCGTAGCGCGGAAAGCGTCGCACAAAGCACGAACTCCGTAGCTCTTGCGACGACCCACAGGAGTCTCCGAAAAATACCCAAACCGGCGGGCATGATATTGACCAAATCATCTCTCGAGCGTCGATTGGTCTATAAACATATGGGGGATAACACCGTATGTCCAAAACGCCCCAAGGCCTGTAAAAAGACTCTTTTAATTTTTCATAAACAAATCGACGGAATTCAATACGTCGTTGTCTTTTTTTGTTTCCGCGTTTCCATCCTGTTTCAGGATATTGCGGTCAACACTAGCATATTTCTTCTGTATGTTGATTCCTAGGCTATTAATCGTTATGGTGCTAATCCCGTGAAGTCCCATCAGGCGGTGATAGTGCCGGGCCCCCTGCCTCGAGGGGGTCCACCCATGACTACTGGTGGTCACCTTCCCCTGTGCTGTGGAGTCAAGGCACAGAGGAGTAGGTTAAGAGCTATTGACCAAATACCCCGGACACTCAACATACTACAGTGGAATGCCGAAGGAGTTTACAAGAAGAAAGAATCCCTGACACAGCGTCTTCATAAAGATAGAATAGATGTGGCATGCATTCAAGAGACACACCTCAACGCCAATCACAAATTCTCAGTCAGAGGATATAAGGCCACACGTTTCGACCGTGAAGGACACAAAGGAGGAGTTCTAATACTTACACGAAATACAATACCTTGCAGCGAAGTATCTGTGATCTCTGACAACCAAACGGAAATTATAGGTGTTGATATAATGATAAAGGACGTGAAAATAAGAATCTACAATCTGTATAGCCCAGCAGATAAGGACCTTACACTCTCAAACATGAAAATAACTGACAAAAACTGCATTATTGTCCGAGACTTTAATAGCCGTTCAGAAAGATGGGGATACCCAGATACTGACAAAAGAGGAGATGAATTGGAGGACTGGGAAATAGACTCAAATCTCCATCTACTCAACAAAGCGGATGACACACCGAGCTTCTACTCCAGAAGATGGCTTACCACTTCTACTCCAGACTTAGCTTTCTGCACAGGAGACATCCTCCACAAAATCGATCGCCATGTGCTGGACCAATTAGCAGGTAGTGACCACAGACCAATCAAACTTGTAATGAATATGGAGTATGTTCCACAGGAGCAAAAGCCCTTGCCCCGCTGGAATTACAAACGAGCAGATTGGGACAGATTTGCCATACTAACAGACAAATATTGTGAAAACATAAATACACGATATGGCAACATAAAGCGAATGGTGGAAAGTCTAAACAGAGCGATAATACAGGCAGCCACTGAGTCCATTCCTAGAGGAGCGAGGAAAAATTACAAACCATACTGGACTGAAGAACTACAAAGTTTGGAGGACAAAGTTGAAGATGCCAGGAAGACAGCAGAGAGAGAACAAACAATTGAAGCGAATATCTCTCTCAAAGCCATCTCAGCAAAATATAAAAGAACAGTAAATCAAACAACAAGAGATTGTTGGAGGGAAAAAACAGAAAACCTGAATTTTGACAGGGATGGAAACAAACTATGGAAACTAGTGAAAGCCATGAACAATGAAGGACCTAGAAACAAACAAATAACAATTAAACAAGGAAATGCCTTGCTTACAGGAAAAAAGGCTGCAAATGCACTAATGGAACACTATGCAAATGCAAACCACATTGATATTACAACCGAACAGAAGAAAGCAATCAAAGACAAACAGATACATCATAGAAATACAGAGACAGCAGCAGAATATATGATGGCAAATCTAACAATGGAAGAAATGGAACAGGCAATGAATACCCTAAAAAAGAAGAAATCACCAGGAAAGGATGGAATCACAAATGAAATGCTAATAGGACTAGGCACCACGGCAAAGAAGAAACTACTAGCAGTCCTAAATAACAGCTGGAAGAGAGGAATAGTCCCACAGGCATGGAAGGAAGCTATACTAATACCAGTCCCAAAGAAAGGAAAAGACCTGGAAGAACCAAATGGCTATCGACCTATCAGTCTACTTAGCTGTGTAGGAAAATTAATGGAACGCATTATCAGTGGCAGGCTAACATGGCATCTGGAAGAAAACAAACTCTTAACACCACACCAAGCAGGATTCAGAAAGTACAGATCCACTGAAGATCAAATAACCTATATAGCTCAGGAAATAGAGGATGCCTTCCAAGAGAAAAAGCACACACTAGCAGTCTGGATAGATTTAGAAAAAGCATTTGATAAAGTATGGAAGGAAGGATTGAAAGTAAAACTGCAAAACATGCATGTTTGTGGGAAAATGTATAAATGGATCAGCCACTACCTTGAGAACAGAACTGCCAGGACAAAAGTACAAGGACAAACTAGCAAAATGATGCTGCTGGAGCAAGGTGTCCCCCAAGGAGGAGTTCTTTCACCAACATTATTCCTAGCATATATAAATGACATCACAGAAAATTTTCCAGCCAGAGTACACACATCCTCCTTTGCAGATGACCTAGCCATATGGACATCTGAAGAATATATTAGTACAGCTAACAGCAGAATACAGCAAGCCTTATTAGCGCTAGAGGACTGGTCAAAATCATGGCTAGTGAAGATAAGTGAGTAGAAAACAACATGCACAGTGTTCTCCCTCTCAAATAAAACTCAGCAACCTAAGCTGGTATTGAATGGAAAAATATTGCGCCATGAAGAAAATCCAAACTATCTAGGAGTCACCTTTGATCGTCGCCTGACATGGAAGACACAGGTTGAGAAAAATCGAACAAGAGCAAGGCAGAGAATAGCAATCATGAAAAAGCTTGCTGGTACAACGTGGGGAGCAGATGAGAAAGTTCTCAAGAAGTTATATACTGGACGGGTGAGGCCAGTACTGGAATATGGCATTGCAGCTTGGGCAACAGCAGCTAAGTCAAACTTTAACAAAATAAGTAGAGTCCAAAACCAAGGAATGCGAATCATAACTGGAAGCCTGAAGACAACGCCTATTAATGAACTAGAAAAGATCACTTGGTTACAACCAATGCAGGATAGAAGAGATAGCAGAGCCCAGCAACTAGCAGAAAAATTTAGAAGATTGACAGACCACCCTATGTACAACAGATTTAATGGTTTTGGAAAGGGAAGACTGAAGCGTAGCAACTTTGTAGAAACTGCAAAACGAAGGATTAGGGCAGATCCTATACTTAACATATCAACAGTCAAGCCCATACACAATGCACACAAGTTCCCAGCTTGGAGACAGCAGCAACTGCCTGAGATGATAGAAAACATTCCTGGTATTGAGAAAAAGAACACTCAGCATGAAACCGAAAGAAGAGAAATAACCCTAAACTACATAAAAGAACATTACCCAAGCAGGAATTGGACCCATGCATATACAGATGGATCAGCCAAAAATTCAATAGAGAATGGAGGAGGAGGAATTCTCCTAAATTTAAAAAATGGAGTGAAAAAAACACATTCAATGGCAACTGGAAAATTTTCAAGTAACTTCAAAGCGGAGGTAGAGGCTTTGAAAACTGCAGCAGAAATGCTCCTGATGGAGGAAAATAAAGAGAAGCAAATAGCTATCTTCACAGATGCAAAGTCAACTGTCTCAATACTGAAGAGCAATAACAGCACAGAACTAACTGACCTAAGAGCAGCACTCCATGGTCTATGCCAGAAATCCAAAAAAGTTGTAATACAGTGGATCCCATCACATTGCAGTATACCTGGAAACGAAGAGGCTGACAGACTGGCAAAAGAGGGCGGACGACTACCACAGCCTGACATAGACATAACCTATAATGAGGCAAAGAGGTTGATAAAAAGCACTTATAGAACCAAATGGGAATCAGAGCATCCAGGCCATCAGAAGGATGATGCATATTACAAACTCGACCGAAGAGAACAAGTAGCAATCTTCAGACTCCGCACAGGACATAACAGGTTAGTTAGTCGACAGATCATCCTCGTTGCACATCGGACCATTCAGTCCATAAGTGCTCGGATCCCCTCCTCAGCAAATCCCGCAGCGTGTAGCGGCTAACGACGCCAGTTCTGTGTTGGTTTATCAATCTTCTTTGGCTTCCTGCGTAGTGTTCTTGTTTGGCCACCCCTCTTTTAATTTGCTGCTCTCGCAGTCTGGCCATTGTTGTAGATTCACAGTCATCACTTGGTTCTTGCAAAAGTCTCACTTCTCGTAGAGCATTCAGAATGTCAGCCTGGTCCATGGCGCGTCCGCCCTCAACAGTAGCCTCACCTGCGAGCTTGTCAGCCCGCTCATTTCCTTGTACTCCCGCATGCCCTGGCACGAAGATGAAACTAATCTTTGCCAGCCGAGACCGCTTCAGAGGCAGCAACCATTCTCTTCGGATCGACCCCTCCTCTATCCTCTTGATCATGTTCATTGAGTCGCTAAGGAAACAAGCCCTAGTGAATGTCTGTGTCTCGGGCCATGTTATTGCTTTACTTACTGCCATGACTTCCATGGTCAGGCTACTTGTGGTTTCAGTGAAAGCACCAGAGTCCTCCTTCACAATTCTCCCTCCGGCCCGAGCTGTAAAGGCCCATGAGCTTCTCACATGTCGGATGACCGACCCATCTGTGTAGATGACCGCGTCACTGTCTAGCGAATTCTCGAAAATCAACGCTTGTACTTCAGCCTCAACAGCAGCCGGATTTTCTTGTCTGCATTTTCTATCTAGTTGGATGCAAACTGAAAAGGATGTGCAGAAGTCTGTTGGCACTTGCACCCACTCCTCGCCAGGTTCTAAGTCCTCAAGTGAACACACCTGTTGAAGAATGTCCTCGGCTTGACCCATCCACGACCGTCCTCTTTTTAACCTGCTGCCCTTCACCTTCCTAATTTCACTATGCAGTGGATGCTGTGTGTTTGCGTTAATTCTGAGGTAGGCGCGTGCCCTGCAAACTTGCATTCTCTCTTCAATGGTTGGAAAATCAAGAAGGTAGCGCATCGCCCTGCATGCTGTATCTCTTGTACATCCAAGAATAATGCGCATAGCTTCATTCTGTATCCTTTCCATCCTTTCTATCTGCTTATGGCTGACAGTCAGGATTGCCATTGCATACTCCAAAACAGACATGACCAGCCCCTCGTACAGAAGACATAGATGGCGCTGCTCACAGTTTGCTGCCGCCATCACCCGCATCGCTGCCAAACCCCGCTTGGCCTTTGTTATCACCTGGTCTATGTGCACATTATAAGCAAGGCTTCGATCAAACCGTATCCCCAGGTAATTCATTGCCTGCGTTCTTTCCACCGTCTCTGAACACAGCATTACAGTTGGTGTTGGATTGTTGACAATATGATTATTCAACGAGAACCAAGTCACTGTTGCCTTTGTTGGGTTGACCATTGCCCCAGCTTCATCACACCAAGTACTTATGCGATTGAGTTCGGTTTGTAGCTCCACAGCAACCTCCTCTCTATCCTTACCCTGACGATACACTAAAACATCATCGGCATATGACAATGTCCTGCCAGGTCCAGTGATCTGCTCACTGGTGATTCTCACTGTGTAGGCGTTGAACAGTACCGGAGATAATGGTGATCCCTGTGGTAGGCCAGGATATATTGTTGTTGGTTCCGAAGTCCAACTGCCACATCTAAAAACTACTTTCCGTTGGAAGAGAGCTGCAGCGATCCAACTAAGGAGGAATGGACTTACGTTTAGTTCAAGAAGCTGAAACATTAAAAAATCCAGTGGTACTCTGTTGTATGCGTCCTCAAGATCAATCGCTGCAGCAACGGTTTCAGTGCCTGAGTGGAAACCTTCATAGACATCATGGGCAAAGACTGCTGCATTGGTCCAGGTTTCTCTTTTTGGACGGTACCCACCCAGGGTAGGTGGGAAAACACCTTGCCTCTCTAGTTGGCTTGATATTTTCCTGGCAATTACCTTCTCCAGCAGCTTGCCTATTGTATTCTGCATGGTTATAATTCGATATCCCTGAATTTTCTTGTGGTCTTTGTCAGGCTTCGGCAAGGGAATCAGATAGCTGTGTAACCATTCCTCCTTGATGCTAGCACTCCCTATACTGTTGTTGTACATGTCTGCTAGTTTCTCTAGCTCATTGTCGGTACACCTATTTATGTCGTCGTATCTTATGCCATCAGGACCTGGAGCACTGTTTTTTGATCGTCGAAGCACAGCCTTGATTTCTTGCACTGTCACTGTGTCTTCATCCGAAGTGTTCTGGGCCTTGCATCTGTCTGAGGTGACCTCCTTGGCCAGATTCCGGCCTCCCATGTCTGTCTGGTTGCTCTGCTCAAGGTAGTGTTCAAAGAGGGCTTTGCCCTTGTCCTCGTCAGTCCTCTGCCAGATGAGGTCAGCACCTTGGAAGTCAGAAATGCTCTTATTCTTGACTACACCACTCATGCTTTTATGTAGTCGCCAGAACAATTTCAGTGACTTGTCTGTGCTTACTCTTTGACACACCTCTGCCCATTTTTCGCTTTTAACCACCGTGACCAGTTTTTTGAAATAGCTTACTTTTGTGTGCATCTCTCTTTCTAAGTGCAAGCAGGGACTAGGATGACCAGCTCTGTTCTTCTTGGCATTTTGCCATCTCCTTACAGCACTACGCTTATCCACCCAAGCCTTCTCCACCTCGAAACTCCACCACGGTGGCTGCTCCCAGCTTTTTTTCCTTTTCTTCCTGCCCTGAAACGTTCTGCGCTTGTCACGTCTTATTTTACTCACCACATCTTGCCCTGTACTGTCATACTGGAACGTCTTTACCTTTAGCTTGTGCTGCCTGGTTCTGCCTTTCTCCACCAATATGCTGCATGGGTGGTGGTCGCTGCCATGGTGTCCTAGGACACCCCATCTACACACTGTAGTGAGTGAAGGTGAACATAACAGGTTGAAATACCACTTGTTCAATAAACTAAAGATAGGAGATACCGATGAATGTAATTGTGGAACTGGAAAAATGACAGCAAAACATTTGCTGCAGGATTGCCCAACGTATGCAGAACAGAGAAAGATATTTTGGCTCACACCTGCTTCATTTGAGGGCAAGCTCTATGGAGATATCAACAAGCTCAAGTTGACCGCAGCTTACTTTAACTACATACAGGTTGACATTTAAAGGTGCATGAAGACCCAGAGGCATGAAATGGAATATTGCTTGGATAGCAAATCCATTACGTGGAAAGTCCGAATCAAAAGCCCACTGTGTGGACTTCATAAAAGGTGGAAAAGTGTCCTAGTGGCACGAAATGGAATATTGCTTCGATAGCAAATCCATTACATGGAAAGTCCGAATCGAAAGCTCACTGTGTGGATGTCATCTGCAGACTGCATACTTCTGGTTTCCGGAAGAACAGCCTATGGTGAACGGAAGGCCCAATATACGGAAGTGAGGCTAAGCAGCCATGTGCAGGACGTGACGATTCCTTGGGTGAGCGCAGTACCAGAGCGCTATGTATCGGCTCTGCAAGTATGGAAGCCTCCTTGGATGGCGGGGAATGCCCATGGTCTGCCCCTGCCTTCCCTTGAGGGCTGACCAGGATCTTTGGCTGTTCTATATGGACCAGCTGGGATGGGGGATAACCCCACAACAGTGAGAGTCAAACGTCCTAAGAAACCCCCGGGAAGGTTAACCCGGTCAACAAATGCCCGCAGAAGTCGGATGTGTCGGCCTAACGGCGCAAGAACGCAGCTCTGCTGTAAACAGGCACAACGCAATCACATCCGAAAAAAATCTCCGGATGAACGAAGAAGATTCCTAGGCTAGATTACGCTCATCAGCACACCACGACTTTCTGAGCGACCGGCTACATACTCTCATAAGTCACTGGCGTGACTCGAACCACTTCTAATTCTCGTCCGCTCACGTCGACCACGAGAGTATTCATGGTTAACGGAGAAAGCTGCTAACTCCTCGGCCAGGCAGCCGGCCGTCGTTGTCGTTATCCCGTGTAAAGAATGCTTCGTTTCATCGATATCTTGCTGTATCCGAATTTTGTAAAATTTTCGCAAATGGCCCCTCCCACAATAAAGACGAGCAGTGTTTTTCATACGATATTCAATAAAATAGCTTAATATCTAAACCTTTGACTAATTGTTACTATAGTGTGTATCCTTTTTATAGTTATATCGATACAAAGGACATATGTAGCTGGCCTTTCCCCTAAATTCTCCTACCTGTATTTGAAATAAGTTAATTGTTTAATTATATTTATAATTTAAAGTGCCGTGTTTACTGCTGTTAGTCACTTAGTGTTACTGTTTACTGAGTATTTGATTGAACTCCCACGGACCAAGCCAGTTCAGTTACTTCAGTGTTAACTACTAAAATCGGTAAGTTAAAAAAGGAAACATTTGAAATGTAAAGATTGGTACCCTTACCGGTTTTAAAACGCATACCATTAGTAAACAAAATACGGGAGTTTTCGTGGCGAAGTGGTCAAGCCGTCTGACTCTGCCTCCAAAGGTTGTGCCACAACTTGTGGGTTCGATTCCGAGTTTTTTAAACAAAATAAATTCTGTTACTAGTAGTACGTTATATCTTAACATAGCCGAAACAAACAGGTACTTTGCTGTTTATTCACCACAAATAAACAAGCATCCCTTACAGGGCCTCAATTGCATCAGTCCAGCAATCACTTCCGGTTAGTCGGAAGAGTGTCTGCCTGTACGGCGAGGAACCACCAGTCTGCGCACCAATAAGCCAGACATGGGACAACGGATACTCACGCAAACCTCAGGTCCTGTATGACATCACACTGATGTTGGACAACAGGATGCCTTCATCCGACATACAGGACTTTGCGTTGGAGCTCAAGCCAACGAACACAAGCAAGCAAGCCAGCAAGCACTTCCGGTTAAGTGTTCGATGGACTGCTGGATGGATTGATGGATGTTTTGTTAGTTTTTGGGCCCGTAGAGCCCTCACTATCATCAGATTTTTGGGCCCGTAGAGCCCTATGTCGTCAGAGTACTCCGGCGACAGTGAGGGTCCTATGGGCCCAAAAACTAACAAAACATCCATCGATCGGTCCGGCAGTCCACCGAACACTTAACCGGAAGTGATTGCTGGACCAATGAAAATGAAGCCCAGTAAGGGATGCTTTTTTGTTCGGGGTGAATTAACAGCAAAGTACCAAACAAACATAATGCATACAGATAAAACTAATGTGGAGAAATAAATATATGTTAATGAGGAACAATTGGAAGTGGTGGAAAATGTTGAATATCTTGGGTCATTCCGAGGCGAAGTGGTCAAGCAGTCTGCCTGCCTCACGTTCTGAAGGTTGTGGGTTTGATTCCGGGCAACATCTTTCGGTTAGCTAGTTAATTTTTTTAAACTTCTGGGCGTCATCGCTGGAGCTACGGAGTTTATGCTTTGTGCGACACTTTTGGCTGGCCGCTCTGCGGAAAGAGACCGAGCTATATGGGATAAAACCCGGTGCAATGAAGTTGATCCTCTTGACTTTTAAGACTGTTTTTTTTTAAATAACCAACAATGGTGACATAAAATTTAAAGACCATCATCTATTGCTCTTCAGAAATCAAAACAATTGCATAAATTGTGGAGTGGGACAGATAGAACTACAAAAATTTGATTTTTAAAAGCATGCATCTTTCCCATAGACAGTGAGACCAGGACACTAAACAAGCTGAAAAACACATAAATGCCTTTGAATATAAATGTTATAGATGGGTTCAAAGAATATCTTGAATACAGAAAAGAACAAATCCATCCATACGACAAGAGCTGAATATTGAAGAAGGTTGGCTACTAGAGATGATAAGACACAGAAAATTAAAATAATTTGGTCACTTGAAAACATCATGAAAGTTTGGAGAGAACCGTGATGGATGTGTATATGCCTGGGAAGAGAGGAAGAGGAGAGCCAAAGAGAAGATGGGTGCAGGATGTGGCGGCTGATCTCCAGATGGGTGTATCAGACGCGGGACATCTTGCTTATGATGGAGAAGTTTTCCAAATGGTTGTTATGGGAGCAAAGTTATACAAAGGACAAGATACTGAATGAATGAATGACACTATTATGAAGTCAGAAGCAGGAGTTCAATATATATAGCTTGAAACAGATTAATTAGACAATACCTCACATACAACTGTAAGTCAGTTTAAATGGAAATATTTTAAAAAGTTAATTACTGTTGTGCAGATGTTTAGACATAAGAGACAAAACAGATGCCTTTGGAAAATGTATTCCTCTGAAACAGCTGTTCACAGATATTAGCATTAAAATCATAATTTGGGCTTGCATTGCTTATGACTGCAAATGAAAACAATGCATTGT